>WBND01000111.1:932732-979136 GCA_013398595.1 Tychaedon coryphoeus
ATAGCAGGGAAAGATTTCACCCATGACCTACTCGGTTTTGGACTCTATTCAGGAAAACACTTAAGCACACATTTCCTGCTCCTTATTAAGTCCCACCAGAACTTGTGCTTAAGTGTCATTTGAAAGAGGAATGCTTCCCTGAGCAAAGACAGCACAGAAATGGACTCCAGTCCCACCTACTCAGGGCTTAATGAGCTTAAAGAGAAAAGCTGCTGGGAGCGTCTCCTTATTTTATATCAACAATTAACTTCCTTTGTTCTTGATCTATGCAGATGAATTGAAACTTGCAATTTAAAGGTATACTCATTTGGCACTAATGATTGAAAGTTCATCTGTGCTGTCAGCTTATTTTCATGTTGAACAGGGTTTATTTGCAAACATACATCCTCTTTTCTGTTCTTAAAATCTGAACTGAATACATATGGGGCTATGCTCTGTATATTCCATATTAGAAAGCATTCCTGTCTTGATTGTTTGTATGCAAGGCTATGAAGCAAGAGAGGCTCCATTGCTGCTCTTTGCTGGAGGGCTAGTTCTGCTGGAAATGCTAAAATGATTTCAGTGCTCTATGTATAATTCATTGAAATGTTTTAATGGTCAAAGAGAAATGGGAAAATGGGCTGTACACTGTACATATGCTAACTGTAAGAATATTACTTTTTTCTTTGTCCAGTTTTGTCTCCAGAATTTTTTCTATGCACACACAGATTGTTGTAGGAAGCAGCTCAATTTCTAAATCTGATTTCTTCTGTTCATAATAAAATCTTTATTAAATAAGCAGTGGAGTAAAGCTAAATTAATCATGAGCAGCTAGATCCACCGATGCACTTATGTGCAACAACTGTGAAAATGACAGCACATAACAGTTGGGCATCTGCTCCCTGAACAAGGTGCCCAGGCTCCTGCTGCATTTTATGGGGGCACTGGGACCCTCTGGGTTGAAGATCATAATGTGTCCATGGCTGTGGAGAGGGAGAGCAGCTAGTGGTAATGAGAGCTGGATGCAGCAAAATGGATCTTAACCCAGGTTCTCCCCTGAGATCAGGCTGATCCTAAAGGAATAGCAGCTGATGAATGTGGCATGGAGGGTGGAGCACATTTGAAAGCCTTAAAACACAGGAGGAATTCACACGGAACCTGCTTGAGAGCTTTGTGTGGCTCCCCTTTGGCAAACAAAACCCAAAAACCCAGCTGTGCCTGCTGAGCCCCGGGTGCTCTGGGATCCAGAGCAGCCTGTGTCCATCAGGGGAGCACAGAGGGACAGCCAGGGTCCTGCCCTGGGCTCCAGGGACACAGGGGCTGTGCCAGCTGGGCCTGGCATTTCCTCCCTAAGGCTGGGCAGAGAGCTCAATTCGACATTTGCTCGTCTGAGAAAAAGACAATCATGACTACCTTTACCTCAGATGCTCACTAAATTATTATTCATTATATAAATATATAAATATATATTAAATATATATATTAAATATATATTAAATATATATATTAAATATATATTAAATATATATATTAAATATATATTAAATATGTATTATATATATATAAATATATATAAATATATATTTTATATATATTTATATATATAAATATATTATATATTTAAAATTATTACTTTATATTTTATGTATATATTTATTAAATATATAAATATATTAAAGATATATTTACTATATACATTATTATTTTCCTGAGTATTGTAATCACCACACCATAAAATAAGACCAAACCTCATTCTATCTCCCTGTGAGCTCTCTCCAGAAAACTCCTGAAAGGCAGTTTTGCTCAACTATTCATCACATTTCTACTCTTACAGGCTTTTGGGGCTTTGGCTTAATTGTAAATTAAATTGAACTATTTCAACCATCCATCCTGGAAAAACAAAGAGCATAAAATATGCATAAATAAAATAAAATAAAATATGCATATTCAAATTCGAAATTGCTTGGAAATAGGAGACCAATAATTAATTAACCAGATTCTGCGTGGGTATATATTTCTTTATGTATTTAAACCTATCTAGTTACATACACTTTATATATATATATACACATATATCTATCTGGTCATCCATATCCTTTTCAAAAACTATTAATTTTTGTTTGAATTCAACCAATTTACATAATGTAGAAATCAAATCAGGTGTGTGAATTGACCTTCAGATTTGACCTTGCTGAAAATCACATATTTCAGAGAGTTGTTGGTTTGATTTTTTTTTCCTGTTAATTAAAAGGATATCTGAGAATTGTTTCTGTATAAACAAAAAAAAATTCATGTTAGAAAACTATGGAAATGGAAACCTTGGAAACTTACTCAATGAAAATATTTGTGCTAAAGTTATGTGACAAGAATTTGTGGAATTACTTCTATTATGAAATTGTTCTGTATTTTTTGCACTGTGGACATTGATGTAAAATATTAACCGCTCGACACTGAACACTGTCACATGAGAGGAGCACTAAAAATAAGATCTGTATGTTTCAATAACTCTGTTTACTTGAGATTGAACCTGCTGTTTGAGTTTAGACTTGTTTTAAAATTCCAGCACTTAGAAAATGGTATTTTTTGCTGCACTCAGCTGTTAAATAATTATTATATTACTTTAAATATATGGTTAAGAAAAGTGTAATTCTCAAGGTAAGGCATTTTGTACAAAAAGAAAAACAAAAAGCTGCTTTGAGACTGTTTTATTGCTAAGCTATAAAACTCATCCCAAAAATATATTTTTAATAGAAATGGAAGCCAGTATAATAGATGGAGAGTCTCAAAATGTAATCACAAACCCTATTACTGTTCAGGGTGTTATATCACCAAGAAAAGGAAAACAATATGCACAAAAATACAGGTCTAAAATTTAGCTTCCTTTATCTTGTCACCAAGTTAGGAGGTAAAGGTCATACTGCAAAAAAACACTTTATAATAACAGCTGTTGGTTTGTAGAAATTTTTTTTAATGAAAATAGGATAGAGCAACATTCTGTGGCTTATTTTACATTTATAAAAATGGCTAATGCTAACATTGATGAAGTGTTTCCAGGAAAGATTTAACCTCTCCATTAGTAACTGGTTTATGCTGTATCTAAACCTATGTTTTAGATAGGCTATATTCTACTGAAGAGCCACAACAGTTTTCTCTGCAGCTCTTATCATTTCACTCTGTAAGCCATGGAATCTGTTGAAGGGTAGAAAAGGAAAAAAGAATGGATAGTCTTCCTCAAATGAAGAAGAAAAGAGCTACTCTACTTTGTCTTATTATCTTTTCTGCAGCTTATGAAATGCACTAAATTACAAAATGAGGCACACATATTAATCCCTAGAAATAGTCAAACTTTTCACTTCCTGCAGTTTCACACTAGGTAAATTTCAGTGGATTTGAAAGGATGCAAAGATGGTAGTCATGGTCTAATACTTTGAAGAACCAGGTCTATCTTGCTCAACATATTAAAAAAAACCCGCCAAAACTTACTGCTGTCTACTGCTGGCAGTACAAAAAGCATCAGGACCACTTCACATATAGTTTGTTTAACCTCTCCTATTTTCCTTTGAGAAGATGCAGAGTTGCAGAACCTTAGGAGAAATTGTAAGAGCAAGAGACTGGTCATTAAATTCTTATAGGTGATGACAAAGGCTAACAGCAAAGTTTGTTCCCAAACACCAAGACTATACTGAGTATTTTGTGGTTCTTTTATTTTAAAGAGTAGACTAACATTAATTGAATTTAAAACAAAATTTGTCAAAAAAAGGGAAGATTACATGAGGCTCAATTAAAAGAGCACAAACCAAAAAGGTGGCAGCTCTCTTGAAAATTCTTTACTAGAATTTTATAGAGATCAGCTTCTAGGAGTGATCAAAAGCAGCCAAGCATCTGGAGCAAATACTTTCAACAAACTATTGAGAAAAATATTTCTAATGTTTTCAACTCACAGTGAAAAGTTTGAGGTTTGTTTCAATATGAGCTGCTCCTAACCCATATCTGTAGCTCAGGCTTGCAGATGAATTTTTAATGATGAGCAATAGTGGTGTCAAAACATTTCCAGAGAGCATAATCTCAGCAAAGGATTCCTTCAAGACATTGTTTGTCTGCATGGGCAGCATCAGACTGAACGAGTCTGGGCACTGTAGACCTTCCCAGAGGCTGAGGGGAGAGTTGTGTGTTTCACCAGTGACATGTGGAAAAGCAATCAGACACTGGATTACATGGCTGTCACTGTCCATTTGCCTTCCTTATCTCTACTCCCTCTGAGCTCCTGCAAGTAATGACATTGCTGTGTAGAGCAAGACAAAAATGTGAAAGAAAGAAAGGGTTTGGCATATTTAAACTTTGTGGTTTTAATTTATTTGCTATGCAATTACAATTTCCTTATTCTTAATGCATTTCTTCAATTATATACTTAAGGAATATTTGCTAAGTTATAAAGGTTTCTTTGCACTTATAGAGGTTATTGTTGAACAAATGGAAGGTTTTTGTGGTTCATTAATCCATGCTCAGTGTTCACCTGTATGTGTCCTATTACTTCATTTCCAATCAGTTGTCCCAATCTTCTTGCATGGTCTTTGCCTTTGTAAATACAAGGGGCATCTAGAAGAATTTGATAAATTGATATGTGTAGAGAAGTGGAATGCCTGTTGACTGTGGAGCACAGATTTCCCTGCACACATTTGCTAAATACTCTGGGTTTGAAGTTTCCAGTTTACCTGTCTGCAGTTTATACCTTCATGCTACAGTTCATGTGACACTCAGGTTAAAGCCAGTGTCTGTAAATTAATGCATCTTCAACAGCAAAGGAGATGAATAGAACAGTGAGGAAGCAAATAGATGAAGAATCTTAGGCAACCTGTGCTGTTTTCATTCTCCCCTCTGCACATGAAAAAGCACTGTTTTGACTATGCCCTTGACATTGGAAAAATAATAGTAGCATCTTGCCTTGCTGAAAAATTAGGAAAACATTAAGTCTCTATATACTTTATTCAGAAGAGATTTTTCCTCCTAATCCAAATGTATCATCTAGATACATTTGAATTTTGTTAAATGTAGATGCAAAGCTGCAATCTAGTACTTGAATTTTAGTGGTTCAGGGACAGAATTCTGCAATTCTTTATCATTACTTCAAACCAGCAGCCAGTTTACCATCTTGGGGGAGCACGGGGAGGAGCTTGTTTAATTTTGATTTGTTATGTTGCAAACATGAACAACCTTGAATAGACTTAATTTTTGCTTAGAACAGAATAACACTATGTATCACTGTAATTAATTTAGACTCTGTGAGTCACATTACATTAATTTTAATAAAAATGGTACATGCACTGGAGGGGGCCTTGAGAGTAGACACAAATTCAATGAAGAGAAAACTAACATGCTTGCAACATACAGAGTTGTTGGCTTCCTTTTTCTTACCGAACTTGTAAAGAGTATCTTTACCAATAAAATGCTCATTACAATTACTTTAATGGTCATTAAACGAGATAGTTAAGCACAAAGAAATGATTACATAAATGTATCTTTTATACAGAAAATGTGGCAAACTGCAAGCGCTGCTTGCAAAAGTTGCAGTTAAGAGTCAAACTGACCTTTCTCCAAGCTTTTTCCATTGACAGCATAGCATTTGATGGAATAAGTCATAATGATTTTAGCTTTGTATTCTTAAAGGAGTAAAAGATTATTGCTTTCTGTGGAAATAAACAGATAAGAACTCGGTGTCCTCTGCAGCTGATGAATAAACACCCCAAACTGCGTAGTACTCTGGGGACTGTAAAAAAAGACAGAATTATCTGCTTCAGCCTCTTCCCTTATATTTTTTTTTCCTGACTCTTTACTACTAAGGACCTTTGACTGCAGAATTGGGCGTAGCTTAGTAATGTATCTTTCAGAGTGAAATCTGCTTCTTTGATCTTTATTCATTTTTGCTTTGCAAGTTCAAGGCAAATGTTTCCCTCAAAAAACCCACATTCAACAGCTCTCTGATAAAGTTATTCAAAGTAAGTAATGTCTGCTTAACACAATGCTTTCCCTCCTTTAATTAAAACTTGATGCATTGCTAACTTGACTATCAAATCAAGAAACAGCATATTTGAAAGCAAGGTTTTTTCTCAGGATGCATCTGAAATTATGTAGTGGAAAGTTCATTACTTGAGTGATAATAAAGCTCTAATAAAGACTAATATCCAGGTTTTTAGTATCTTGGGTTGGGGAGGAGCAAAGAATAAAATATATTCTAAGCAATATATCTGAATTGAAGACTTTATATCTCATTTTATGTGCCAACAATATATATATATCCAAAAAAAAAAAAAAGGCCTCAAGAGGGCAGGGCTTGTAGAAAAGTCACTTTGCTTGTCAAAGTGAGTTCTATGCAATACTTTTCCAATCATTTATTTAGACTTATTTTCATTATCTTATCGGTGTGTTTCTTCATCTGGCTGGGAGGATTCACACTGCAGTAAACCACACAGCATAGTCTTTTTTCCTACTGACATTTATTCTACATTTTTATTCATTTTTAAGTCATCATTTTTCATACACCTACCACGTCAAATCCATCTCCCACTTAAATCCAAGTATCCCAATTACTGCAGTGGGAATTTAATCAAACTTATATTCCCTATGCCACACCAAATTCATAATCTATATCCTTAAAAATTTCATCCTTTGAGCACTTGCAAGACCACTCTTTAGTTATTCCTTGGCAAAGCCTTTTTGTTATACCCATGTTCATCTTCCCATGAAAACACCTGCTGTCATTCTAAATACAATATTTAGCTCTTCACATAGAAGGAAACAAATTAAGGACCAAGAAAGCAGGCTTCAAGCTATGTGCATCTTTGCTCTCATCTAAGTTATTCATTCTGTAGTTTACGTGATTAAAAAGCTTGTTAAAAAAAAGGAATTAAAGTAATTGTCATCCGTAATTACGTAGGAGAACATGCACTCGGGAAAACTTCAAACTCACTTTGTGATACCAACGTTGGCAACACAATGATGAAGAGGAAGTCTTTCACAACCAGACATTACCCCATCAATCAGTTTGCAGTCAGGAGAAAAATTGACTTTGTCATGATATGGTTCTTAAAGCAAAAGTAATAAATTCTATAGAAACAGCAAGCCTACAGCGTAGCTAATTTATTCATTATCCACCCCAGAAAAATAATTAAGTCATGCTTTCTTTCCTGGCTCTTCATTACAGTTTAGCCTTTTTCTGCAACAGTCAGTGACTGAATGCTTATTAAAATAAATTAGCTGCAAAACTTTTAACTCTGTCTTCAAGAAAAACTAATCCACTTTTCTAGTGGAAACAACATTGATTAAATAAACTGAGTTTCATGCCGAGACAACTAATTCCTTTAGCCACAGTTTCCTATCTTAAATCATGTTGCATCTGTATTAGTTTGAGAAGTATATAATGAGCCGTGAGTTTATAATTGGTATTAACCTCTTTCTGTATGTATTTTGTTTTTTAGCCAGGGTGATTTTAGAGATGGAGTGGAATCACTGTGCAGCCTATAGATATTCTTGTACTTGTGGATCCCCTCTTTCAGGATGCCCACATGCAGTCATTCAGACAGAGCTTTATTCCCCTGAACCAGCTGTTTCAGACAGACTGCCTTGACAGGAAGGAACTTCATCCATATCAAACTGCTTCACAGGTACCACAAAGGAATATCTCTTTAAGAAAATAAGTGTTCAAAAACTCGCTCATATTTCATATAAGAAATACATGCATTTAAAAATAACATTTGAACCTGATCCTCAGACAAGCTGAATTAATGAAAACATTCCCTCAATTTGTGTTTCACACAAAAGCACATTGTACAAGGTCAAATGCTGCAAAATGGGCAAATAAAGCTGAAGGAATTGTCACTATGTGACCTGTGTAGAGTAGCCCACATCATTGTTTTAAAAAATCTACAGGCTCATACTGTTAAAAGTAAATATTTTCCTTAATGCCAGCAGCAGTAATCAACCAACAGTTTGCTAAGTAAAGCAATCTAGTGATGAATCAATCAGATCACACACATACCAGCTGCCACAACAAAAGAGATAATAAGAATTTGATGTGAAATAGTGATTAAATTAATATAATTAAGCCAGGGATAAATCCATCACCCCTTCCCAAGACCAACCTTGTCACAGGGCATCAGAGGGGCTGGCTGCTGCAGAAGCACAGCTCAGCAATAACTGCAGCCTGAGGGTGCCGGCATCCTTTGCACTCACACAATCCCCTGTGCACTTGTGCACTTCCAGTGCCTCTGAATATTTATAGAACCCTCAGCCTCATCTTCGGCACCCCATTCAGCTGCTCTGCCCCAGGAAGAGCATTTTTCTAAAGAAGCCATCATAGATCTCAGTCCCTCTAGTCCCTCATTACAGCCGCCAAAGCTTCTCAGGATGGCACAGCACCCCTGCACAGAGCAGCCAAAATTGCTGCTGTTTGAGGCTGGCTTTTGTCCCAGTGCACAGGAACCATTTTGATGAAACAGAGAAAAGAAAATACAAAAATCTCCTGTGCCACACACATTGATGGGCCCAACTGCACTGCACAGGAGGGGAGGAAACCTGCGCGGGGCAACTCTTGGATTACAAAGGGCATCCATCATGCTCCCAGCTACAGCCAATTCAGCAGCAAACAACCAAGTACCTGATGGGCCTGGGCCACTGCTCCATGTTCTGGGCTGCCTGAGTCCTGTGGGGTCGGCAGGGAGCTCAGGGATGCAGGGATGCTGCACCTGCGAGGCTCTGGAGCTGGCCCTTTATCCTCCACACCATCCCATGCAATAACCCCTCAAGCTTCCTATTTAAAAATCCACAGGTGCTGCAGGACTGGCAGAACAGAGGGAGAAAACATTCTTTATTGTCACTTTTCCCCCCCCACACCTCTCTGAATTGCTTCCCTTCCCTTTCTCTGCTCAGCTCGTTTTATCTCCGCCAGGCTGTGGGAGCGTGAGGGCGGGAAGGGAAAACGTCTGCTCTGACAGAAAACTCTTCTGGAGCTCACCCAGGGACTCTGGCTAAAAAACTAAAACAAAAACTAAAAAAGTGTTCTACATCTTGTATTGATAACACCTTTGGTCTTTGCTTTACACAGTGGTTATGTCTGTATTGCATAAATTCTACTGGTCATTTCTTTTTACATTACACCAATAAGCACATGAGAAACCAAAGCCTAATAATCAATTGAAGATAAGCTTTCAAAAAAAAAGAATAAAAAAAGTGATTGCTCTATATTTACACCAGTGAATTACTCAGAGAAGGTAGCTTACCTATTTCAGGCAAACAGCAAGGTCTATGACAGAACAGCTTCAGAATTTTTTTGTTATAGCAATATGTTTATTTCTTGTAAGAGGTGGATTTTAGGAAATATATTTCCTTCATATATTGATACAGTAGTGAAGAAATTTACAGTTTTCTGGTGTTAACTTGGTGTTAATATTTTCCAGTGAAAAAACTCCAGTTATATGTGTATTTCTATAGGAATATTTAAATTTGGTTGATGTAATATATTTTTATCTAGTGACAACTAGAGGCCTCTAATAAACCAAACAAATGAAAAAAAGTCCTCTCTCTAGTTGTTTTACTAGATATACTCACATCATTGACAACTTATTTAATTTTATATATGGCACTGCCTTTCTGTTCCTTCATCAAACAATCACAAATCTTATCATTAATTAGCCTTCAAGGTAAAAATTTTTGTTTATAATATCTATAAAAATCTGTTCTTAAGTATAATTTAGTATTATTTTCAGCAAAGTAAAAAATATTAGTTTCTGGTAGACTTTTTGTCAGAACCCCAGGCTCTGTGTAGAAGCAGATAGTATAGAGAAGAATTACAAAATAGTTGGGAATTTTTTGTAATGCTTTGGTGAGAATATGTTTTAAAATGGAGTGGTTCTAGGAACTTGATTATTGTCACAGGGAGGAAGTCCTGAAAGAAAGGACTGCTCTGCTTGCTAAGTGACCATTCTGTTTCAGCCTGGGTTATACACCTAAATAAAAGAAGTTACACTTAAAATATAAGATTGCCTGAGTTTTGACAGCTGCCTTAAGCAGTGTAAACAATGGAGGAGGACCAACCCACCAGAGAAGGAAAACAAATTTTTTTTTATACACTCATTTTTATCTAAATTGTTTCTTTGGTAGGATTTCAAATAATACTCTAATTTTCTACTAATATTCAGAGAATTGAACTCCAAAGTGGTTTAGTCAAGTCTAAGGAAATGAGTGCACACATAAAAGCACGTGTGTGCACAGGTGCATGTAGGTACAAACATACACAGCAGTGAGCACACAGCTGTGGACAAGGAGGAACAGCTTTTGGGCCAAGGTTTAGTCTGATTAGACTCCAGGAGCTGAGGTTTTCTTCTTGCACTGAGGAGTGTCCTGTGAGCTCACAGACACAAAAGGTGACAAGATTGTTTACACATTCCCAGAGTACTTTAAATTTATATTAGAATATAAGGTTCTCTTTCATAAAATTTGCATGGTAATTGAGTAAATAAAATGTGAAACTGTGAGAAAGAGGACTACTGTGTGATATTTATCTTGAGACTGGCAACTGTCAACAAAGAATATTTCTGAATATTCCAAATGTTCTGTAACCTTTCCCAAGAAGATTTTTAGTGGCCCTTTTTGAGTATTTCATTATCTTTTCGCTCCTTATATATGTTATTTCCCCCTGTTAATCAAGCATTTTAAATGCTACTATTTTTATATAGTAATTGGAAATTCATAAGTAGCTATTAAAAAAGAAGACGAGGGAGAATGTGTGGTCTCTTCTAAGTACATAATGTGATTTCTTTTATTACAGCTTCTCAGATTATACCAAGATTATAGAGAAGTGTGGGGTAAAGAATTAACACATTGTATTCTTGTGCAATTTTATTTTTACTCCAGTGTGACTACAAAAGTTTTTCAAACAATTAATTTTTTTTTAAGAAATGCTCAAAATGTGACAAATCTGATACAATTTAATTTTGCATGTCACATGTTCCCACTTGCATAGGTATTCCTCAGTGCTCTTAAGGAGTGTTGAGAGGAATGGGATCTGACATTCTTGAAATGATGGGCTTGAAATAATAATTCTTCTGCAGCCAGTGGAAAGACATGAGCACTCACAGACTTGGGTCTGGGGAATCCAGAGCCTCCCTCTGGAGTCTGAGCTGACTCAGAAGGGGCCATATGGAGCCTGGTTCCCAAATTAGGCACTCCAGAGTGGCTCACTCTCATTATGACTCAAATTTGGTGTGAACACATTTTCAGGAGTTTCAATGTTATGGTGTCCAAATACAACAGCAGTCATGTTTCACACAGATTGGATGTCAGCTGTCTCTCTAAAAGGCTCCAGCAATTTGCTGTCTTTGGTCTTCCAATCCTCAGGTCTTGAGAGGCTTGAGCTCCAGCACGTCAGTCCAGGGTTTTAAGGGAAATAAAACACATTTTTTTCTTCTTTTAGCACTTTTTTTCACCTCTATGCTCCAGTCCACTGGAATCTGCCTTCATAACAAGAACTGTATAAAAACAGGTGCTGAAGAACTGTCCTCAAAGTCACTCAGAGATGAAAACAGGTGTTGAATGTTCACTTCTCATAAAATCAGGACTTCTGACTGTTTCCAGTGGATGCAAGTCCCCCAAATTCATACCTAGCTAAACGAGGCAATCCCAATACTTGGAAGAGCCTGTCCTTCACAGTCTTGTGCTAGCATCCATTAAAGTTATTGTCTTCAAAATGGAAATTTTCTTTCCTTTTGAGTGCTATTAGAAACTGGGAATTAGCTGTTTTTTTACTTTAACTTACAATTCTAAATACTTTCAAATTAACACACATGCTGTACATATTCAATGGACTAATGTGCAATTTTTAACAAGTGAAATACATCAAATGAAAATGATTTTGTAGTGATCTAAACCCAATTAACCTCAAAGAGTGTTATATGAACATAGACTGTGAAAGATTTTAATTATAGCTGTAAATGCTATGCAGTTATTGACCAAGTTTGGCAGAGATATTTTATGTTGCCTACTGTTACTATGTAATGTTAGCTTTTTAATTTGGAAGCAAAAAACTAACATCAAATCACTCTGGTAATTTGAAGAGTCATGGATTGAATACTTGTTGACCACTTGAAATAATAATTCAGGCAGTCTTTCCAAAATAAAATTTCTGTTAATAAAAAGGAAATAACCATTGCTATTATACTACAGGTGTGTGCTTGAAACAAAATTAAATGAAAAAGTATTAGTAAAGGAACAGAAATAAAGTGCCAATTGCTGCTTCTAATTATGAAAATGTTTGCTAGTAATCTCATTAGTCTGCTTAGAAGTCAGTTACACAGAGCTCTCTGGCAGTCTGAAACTATAGTTTCAGGAAAAACTATGATCTGAAGATCATATTTTTATATCAGCTGGATAAAGTTCAAATTTCTCCAAGCATTCCTCAGTACATAAAGTTAACAAAAAAACAGTGGAATGCAAAGACATTCATGCTTGTAAATACATTTGTTATGTCTTCCTGCCATTTGGAGGTTCAAATAGATAGTACAAATAATCTTCATTGAAAACATCCCAGTGTATTAAAGTATAATAAAACAGAATTTAAGAACAAAACTTATCATGTTTCTTTTTTGCAGAAAAAAAACCCAAACAAATAATTTCTCTGCATTCATTTGCTGTTTAATTTAAACACTCACAGAAGTACAATAATATTCCCATTTTACAGAGAAAAATGAGGAAAAGAGAAATTTAAACATTGGAATAAAGGATCTGCTGAGGGATTCACTATAAAGCTATGTTCTTTCTATTAAAAAGCTGTGGACATAGCACGTATTTTGTGCTTTCATGTTATACAAAGCTCTTCTTGGACTGCACAAGGTAATGCTGCATTTGACACAGAAACAGAATAATTTAAGTTGTAAGGGACCTCTGGAGATCATCTGGTCCAACCTCTTTCTCAAAGCACAGCCAGCTTTGAAGTCAGAGCAAGCTTCAAAGTTAGACCAGGTTGCTCAAGGTCATATTCAGCCGAGTTTTGAATATCTCCAAGGACAGAGATTTCACAGCCTCTCAGGGCAACCTATTCTAGTACTTGACCACCCTTATTTTGAAAAAAAAAAAAAAAATTCTTACATCATGTTCTACACTTAGTTATAGTCTTCCAGTAAAAAACGCTTGTCTCATGAGGTAAAAAACAAACCTTTAAAGTAAGTCAGTTTCTTGGTTTTTGGTTTTTTCACTCCAAGAAGGGTGATATTGACTGTGGAAGGCACAAGAAAATATTTGAAGGAACAGAGCTGCTATTAATTTACTATATGCAACTTTTGGGGGTCAACTATGCTTGAAAGACATTTTTCCTAGTAATTGTGTAAAGTCTGTGTTGCCATTATCTACATGTTCTTGTAGTTCTATAAGTTAATTAAACACAGGAAACAATATTCAGAATTCTGTATTTCAAAATGTATTCATATAGATGGGGTTTGATCTCTTAGCCAGAAAACTTTTACCCTTGGAAGAATAGAGCCCTAATGATCACAAGAAGCCATTTGTCTGCAGGGTAAAAGGTTTGATCAGTGTAAAATCATCAGCAGAGAAGACGAAACAATAGATTTTAAGAACTTCTCTTCCAGAGGAGCAAGCATGATCAATAGGCAAATTGACTACTTGAACAGGTTTGTATCAGAGGGAAAACCTGGGCCTGAAGGCTGAGCAGAGAGGCCCACAGGAGGAACCAAGGAGCCCTGAAAGGTCTGATCACAAACCAAAGCATCCTGTGGAGAATGAAATGGGAGGAAGGTTTTTCCCTCCTGTGATCTCTCTGCCACGTTTTGCTTATGAGAAAAAAAAGTTATTTGAATAAAAAATGAATTCAAATTTTCCATTTTGTTTAGTAAACCTACCTCTAAAGAATAAAACAAGGTGGAATGTTTCAAGGAAGATATTTCTTTTACAAGGATTACACATGGATGGAGTCTAGGTTGGTTAGAGTAAGAAACTCCTGGCATGAAATACTTTTTTGAATGCCCAGTTAGTGCTTAGAGAAATGTTCATCAATCATCTCATGTCTTCCTATAGTAAACATAAATTGGCTAATTAAAATTGCAATTAAATGTTTAAATAATGGCATCAAACCCCATTGTGTAGTAAGTCAAAAGCTGTGAGAAAAGGCACACAAGATTTCTGGCATTCTAGATTTCCTCCTGACTTGTCTGAAGAGAGTTTCAGTACTTTGTTAAGGAACACAGCCTTCCTACTCTGCTGTCCCTTCTGTCCTGAATCTCTCTGTTTTAATATGCTCATGTTGACTCTTTGTAGGATGCTATGTCAGTCTTCAGAGGTTTATTCTGCATGTAAAATTTTTTCTTACTTCTGGACTTAAACTTGTATCCTGTGACTTTTCTTAAAGAACTATGAAGCACTGGATTCCTTGGGGTAGGGATTTGTCTTGGATTTTCCTTTTCAGTAGATTCTTGTGCAATTCAAAACACTTTCAGCTGTAATAGTTTTTTTTTTTCATTCCTGAAGCACATATAGTTGCTTGCATCATTTTTCTATATAGTCCTCAGAGTCTGAGGTTTAGGACCTTAATTTGAGTTTGACAGATCAGCTTAAATTTTACTTTGAAGGGAAAGCAAAAGAAAAACAACAAAAAAAACCCCATCCACCATGAACTGTGTGAGCATTACAATAAAATAACCTTGAAGAGACAACTTAATTAGTATTTAAGTGATCCTGAATTACAATGAAATTCCTATGGAAATGTGAACAACCACCTGCATATCAAATAAAGTCATGAGATCATTGCCTTTACAGTAAATACAATTTTGTTCATAAAAACTGCATTTCTTAAGAAATATATCACCAGAAGATAATAATTTCAAAAAATAGAAATGCATACATGAAGCATTGGCTTATGGGAATGATGGGAATTAGCAAGCCCTTAGTGTTAGTATGAGCTGAGTTCATGCAGAATGACCTTGGAAAAGTCATTTTCACCTGCTTGTACTTCAGCCAGCCCAGCTAGAGTAGTGCATAAAAAACAAAAGCTAATTGATAAGCAGATGCTGCTTTTAAGCTGGCCATTAATGACATACATAAAATTCTGATGTGTATAATTTCACACTGAAGGCAGAAAGGGTGACTTGTATTGATGCTTCTAGTTTTGGAGAGGCATCAATACAAGTCACCATTTTTATTTGTTTGGTTGGTTGTTCTTTAATACATGTTTGGGTTAAATATGTGGAAAAAATATTTTTAATGGAGAGCTGTTATCCAGAGTTCTGTTTCTGCCCCTGTCTGTACCTTCATAGTAAGGTGCTGTGCTAACTATGGAGAAACAAAATTCTCTCAATGTCACGTTGAGCCCAGAAGACATCCTGAAATTAGCACAAGCACAGTGAGCCACACTGCAGATGAAACCTTGCTGCCCAGGGGATTCACTGTTTTATCTTTTTCCTGAGACACAGGAAACAGTGACTACACAGGGAAGCAAATCCTCATCTGTGTGAATGAAAATTGGGAGAAGTGTGAAGAAAATAAAATATGTAGGTTTTTTATCGTTTTGGTGAAATTTACACTATTAAAAATATTTTTACCTTCTCCTAAAAACCGTAACAATATTAAAAAGTGAAAGATAAGAGCCAGCTGCAACAGAGGAGGTGAGTAAGGACATGGTGGTGATCCTGACCTGGAGTTACAGAGATGCTAAAAAAGACTTTCTAGATTGGTGGCAAGTGGTTTGGTTCCAAGACATTTTGGAACAAAAGCAAAGACTTTAGCAGGTTTATTCCAGGATAGATTGGATTTCAGTAAGGGTGAAATATATCAGTGATCTTCTGGGGATAGCAAAAAGAAAAAGTGAGAAAAGGTAATGAGGCATATGGCTTTCCTGTCAGTCTGGGAAATGGTCTTCCAATATGTGGAAAAGTAAATTTGATCCCAGTAATGTGTGCTATAGATAATTAGGGAAAGATAATAAGATAGTCAAAGAGATGTGGTACAAAGTGTTGCTCCCCCTCCTTCCCCAAAAAGTCGTCAAATTTTATATTAAAACCATAATGAATGCACAATTGAATCAGTCAAAAAATAAAGTAGATTTAAAAAGAAGAAATTTATCAGGAAGGAAGGAAGGCAGCTTTGTCAGACAGGAAAAGAAACACACTGAGTTCAAACCTACCATGACTAATTTGGCTATGGTAAGATACATTATTAATATGAATTTTAAAGAACTGAAACTTCATGTGTTCATTTGAAAACAAATAGCAACAACAAAAAATCAAGTCATTTTAAATAACACATCTCAAAAAAGGTAGAGATCAAAATAGTGGTGCCTACCAGTACTGATGGTAGGTCTATTTTTTCCAGTTTCCTCCTCCATACCTTTGGGCTGAGATATAAAACAATTTCGTTGCTCATGACAATTTTTGTAATTATCTCATAGGAGCTGCTGGCAGTGCTGCTGTGATGTAACAAAAACTAAAGTTACCAGCAATAGACATGAATAATTTAGGAGCCAGAACAGCTTCGTGATGTGCCTCAATTATTCACAGAATGAATTGGTGATGATGATGGTGGTGAGGATTCAGGGCAGCCTTTTTTTCTCTGTTTCACCTTGAGGTCCAATATTGCTTTCAATTGCAGTGGGTTAAATTAGCAAAATTCTGTTCAGTGTAAAATGACAGCCACTGCAGCACTAGACTCTCTCCAGAGCTTTCTGAATCTGCTAAAATGTCTTTTAGATGTGCTACAGGGCACAGTGCAAAGTGCTGTAACAAAACACTTAATCAAATGCTTAACTTTAAGCATATGTGCAATACCATCCTCATTCAGCACAGCAGTAACTAGGTGATTAATGTTAAATAAATGGGTCAAAGTAAAACCATGTGCTTAAAATCTAAGCCTAAATGCTTTCTTGAGAGTAGAACATATAACTCATTTCCTTAAAAGAACCATATTCCAAATTCTTGATGAGAAGTGCTTGCTGTAAATTGAACAATGTCATACATGGACCTCTGACCTACTCATCACATGAGTAGGAAATATTATTTCTCTGCAGAATGAGAAAATGTCCTGCTTCTATATAGTTAGATGACAAATAAACTCGTGGATGGATATCCTTTGTTGCTCCCAACATTTCCCATAAGGGAGACTCCTTATGTACTAAATTTGGTCATAGAGACTGACACCTCAGGAAAATTGTTTCTCTCAATAATGAAAAATTGTGCTAAAATTCATTGATTAAGGAATGGTGGTGTAACAAAGAGACTTTCATGAGGCCCAAACCCACTCATGACCTGCAACCACTGGTAACAACACTGTTTCTGTAAAAAAACTATAAATCTTTCAGTATAGCTAGTGACAGTTCTCAAAGATTTTAGAGCAAAGTACCATGTTATAGGATATAAACTTGAGCCTTGGTTGTCATTTGGACATCTACTTCCAGTAGTGATTTTTCTTTTCCCTTGCATTTCCTCTCCTAAATAAGTAGGTGTTTGTTCATAAATTTTTAAGAATTGTTCTAATTAGATTTAAGTTATTCTATTAACTGACTAATCACTGAGAAAATATTATAGTATGGCTACTTTGTGTCTATTCCTTAAAGTAAATGTATTAAGTACAAAAAAGCTCAATTCTCTGAACTGCTACCACATTTTTCATTAATTAATATATACTGAGATATGCAAGAGTAAGGAGGTTGGGGAAAATGTAACACATCTCTGCCACCACAATCTCAAGATACTTTAAACATGCATCTACTTTTTTTAAAAAACACTCTGCACAGTAGTTCTAAAGACAGGACACTAAAAAACTTGCTGCTTAAAACTTTGAGTGTTACTAGGTCCACTCAATTATCCTTTAATCTGAAATCTACAGCACTGCTTCAGCACCTCCATTGTGTTTTGTGACTCCAGCCCCCTTTGTTCTGAAGCTTAATTGCACTCCCAATACTGTGATTGCTCTCAAATTTGTATTGTTACACAAAATAAAAGAGAAAAAGTGCATCTGATATTTTAAAAGAAAATTAATAACAAGAGATTGTGAAGTACCTGCCTATATGTTATCTTTCACTTTGTGGTGATCAAGTATTTTAGAATATGTTTTGTTAGAAATTATCTTTGGAGTCTTCCTATTTGTTTAGTTTTCAGTCCACTACTGTCCAAAACCAGTTTATTTTGAATTATGGATGTGCTGTAAAATTAATACCAGAAGTGTTCTCTGTATGTGACTGCTATAGGTGCATACATGTTGCCAAATTCCAGTAGGTAACATCAGTGTCCAAGAATTCCCATCTAAAATTTGAATTGTCTGAATAATAAATCTTATTTTCTTAGTGCAAGAAACAGGAGTTCATAAAACCCCTTCTTTTATTCCATCCTTCCTTATTAAAACACAACTATGCTACAGAGAACTGCAGAATTCTGGAACATATTGTGGTTTAGAATAATGCACCTATACTGCCTGCAGCATTAAACTTTAATTCCCACTGGACAGAAAATTGTTTTTTCAGAGATTACAGACCTGAGGAGAAAGTTTTCTTTTTATCCCAGAAAAGAAGATACTGGTATTTTCTTTAAGACTGGAAAATCTTCACATTACTCCTTAACATGTTGAATGACCCCATTGTAGCAGAACTTAAAAAAAAAAAAAAAAAGCATTCTTTAGCCAACGAAGAATGGAACAATATCAGATTGAAACATTGTCTATTCAGAATTTCCCTTTATTTTAGGGGTGGTAAAGATTCATTGTCCAAATGCTACATAATAGTCTAAAGGACATGCTTCAGGGAACACAGTGGGTTGGGAGCCACGTATGCAGCTCTCTGGGCACTGGTGTATAACTAAGTAGCTCAGATCTATAGTTTGCTTCAGGCCTGCCTTACAAACAAATGGGAGGCTGGGAATTACAGCACATCCGGTACCTTTTGGAACTTCCAAAGAAACACTTTTCCCATGTTTTAAGTAACAATGGCAGATAAAGACTGTCAACTTAATGTCATGGCAGATTGGAGGTGTCTATTGTTCTGCTTTCAGACAGGCAAGGCTCGTCCAGCTGTGGAGCTGCTTAATCTCTGTATGATGCAGCTTTGGTTTTCTCTGTGATATAAACACATTATCATGTACAGACCTTGGCATCTGTCAGCTGTAGCATGAGCATCTCAGAGGGGCCATTATGTTTAATTCAGACATTTCTTAAAGCTGAAGTGTGAAGTGACCAAGTTTTGTAGCCTTACTCTTTTAATGATTTTCAAAAATCGTTTTACGAATGCTTGTAAAGATCATGGTTTATGTGCCAAGGACATTCTGGACAAGATCAAAGTAACAGTGAAGAAATAGTATATAAATTTATTTTATTTTGAAAATTTTAAAATGCTATGAAATGTGATCAAGGAAAAAAAATTCCTGAGCTAAAAAGACCAATTTGATTCTTAGATCATGGAGATGATATAAAAATTACCTTGTGAATGTAGGGGAAGCTGCTGCAAATACTAAGAATAAAATTTAAAAAGAGGTGAATATCAGCTGTGCTTCATGGATGTTTCAGCTAGTGCTGATGAATTTGTCTAACAAATTAGTTTAGTTTTAAATTACATTATGAAAGGTCATTGAGCAATTTTATTTTTACATTGGCCCACAGGCTCAAACAGTGAACTAGTTAAAAAAAAAGTACTTCTGAAAGAAAATATTCTTGTGAAACTCAGTGACTGAAATGGACAAGATTTGCACAACTCTAATTGCAATCATTGCACTGCAGGTTGCTGATTATTTAAGACTGATTTGTATGAAACATAGAAAAATCCTGAATATATTGAGAGCCATGATTGATTTAATAAGTTGATTGATATAATAAAAGGGTGCATCTGCTTCCATGAAGGAAATAGTATCCAGTTAGCTTCTGAAGCAACTCAACATATTGCAAAACTATGCAAAACAAGATTAGGAAAATTCTCGCAAACCAGCAAATAATTGTATCAATTTATTTGAAATATGAACATTGAAATTGACCTTTTATTCGCATGACAGTCTTCATAGACATCTGTGAATGAGAGCAAACAGCATGGCAAATGTTTGACTCAGTGCTTGGAAAATACCTAAGAAAAAGGTAAGAGCCTGAGAGACTCAATTTTTTCCCATAAATTTTTCAAAACTTACAGATTATTTTTTATTTTTTTTTCCTAATCCTTTAGGCCTGACTATCTTTTCCTCAGTTTCAAATCCCTCTGATATTGTTGTCTCTTATGGGTTTTGAAATTCCTCTTCCTTCACTCTTCCATTGCTGGAGTTTGCTGGGTCTGACAGGGCATGGCTTGATGCTTCCCAGTGCAGATGTGTTACCCCACATCCTGAATGCATGGAAATGCATCAGCACAAACATCTCCCCAAGACAACCAAACACTTCCACAGGATGTGATCAGACTATGAGGCTGCAGCTTCCACTTCACTGAAATTTGCAAAAATCTGTAAAACCTTCATTTTATTCAGATACAGTCTTTGACTTACAAATCAATTCTCTTGCTCTATACAAAGTCAGGTAGGTTGGATTTAGATCACACCTTGGAGTTGTGCCAGAGGGAGATTCCATCCTTGTGAGACTTGAGTATTGCATCCAGCTCTGGGGTCCCCAGCACAGGAGGAACAGGAACCTCTTAGGGCAAGTCCAGAGGAGCCCACCAAAAATAAGAGGGTTGGACCACCTCTCCTATGAGGAAAATTTGGATTGTTCAGCCTGGAGAAGAGAAGGCTTTGGGATGATCCAATTGTGGTCCTCCAGTACCTGAAGAGAGCCTACAAGGGACCTATGGACTTTTTACAAGGGCCTGAAGTGACAGGATGGAGGAGAATGGCTTTAAACTGGCAGAAATTTTAGATTAGGTATCAGAAATGCTTCACTGTGAGGTTGGGAAGACACTGGGACAGGTATCCCAGAGACCCTGTGGATGCTCCATTGGTAGGTGTCCCTGCACAGGGCCAGAACTAGATGATCTCTTTCCAACCCAAATCATTCTATGGTTCTATAAGGTGGCTAAAATCAAACATAACCCTCCACATAGTGTGCAGGCATCTTTAAATTGCAAAGGGGACTAAAACTTCAGTTGTCTACAAGGTGTCTCTGCTTTTTACGGTAAGTGATGAAGGAAATCTCTCAAAAGGTTTCAGCTCCTGACCTTTGGGGGACATCCACTTATGCTAGGTCAATAATTTAATCCAGAATTTATGCAAGGCGAATTTGAACTTCACTGAATACCTGGGGTAAAAAAGTCAGTATTAAAATACCTACAGTCTTCTCATCAAAAGAATTCAGGGCAGTTGTGGCCTTACACCATCCATAACTGGGCACAAAGATCAAGTGTTTTGTTTTTATAGAGCTTTATCTTTCCTTGATCAGGGATAAGTTGTGCACAGTTGTTCTTTTCCCAAGTGAACAGGAAAGGACTTCCTATCTCAGCCCTTAAAGAGGCAGCACCATGTATTTTCCATTAGTCACTCAGTATTCCTTGTAAATGCTCTGCCAGCACTTACATCTGCTCATCAAGCTTTCACTAAACACCAAAACTCTCTATTCCAACACACATGACTAAGCCAGAAAGTTTCTCCTGATAAAAGAGGAAATCTTCAGAGAACAACATACCTGGTAGCCTTCCAATACAGGAAGAATGTCAGGCTTTCATCCCAGTAGGGTTGATGTAATGACTTTTCTAACCTCTTTATGAAGTACAGATCCTTCCAACGTTATACTAGTTCTTGTATTTCCTAAAGATGTCCAGAAGCAGCACATTTAGAGGTAGACTCTTACCAACACATAGGCTTGTATGAAAATCCATTAGCAGTTATCTGTGCTATGAAGTAACTTTTCCTGTGGTAGTTCCCAAGAATTATTTTGTTGGTGTCTGCCATAGTGCAAAGATCACCCTCAGCTGTGCTCTTCAAATGAAGGGAGAATGTTGTCCTTTGTGGTGAAGTAACTGCTCTAAGGGAAGTCAACCTGGTCTTGCCCCCATCCCTCAGTGCCTTGGAGACCTCACCAAAGGAGCAGCACTGGATGGCAGCAGAGCTGAGCAAACCCCTGTCTCAAATACAATTTCCCATTTTGGAGGAAACAAGGAGCATTTTGTTTATTTCACTTGAGAAAACAACAAAAAAGAAAACTTTAAGAATAGCATGAATCTTTTGATAGCACAGAAACTAGCAGTTATTTCCCTTGGATTGATTCAATTGGATCATTAAATTTCTTTTGTTTGGTTTAATAGAGAATGATTGAAAAATCAATGTATACATGCTTGAGATCATGGAAATGATGATATGTCAAAATGTCACAGGGGCTGAAGGGGTAATGATAGAGTGTGGAAGAAAAGTCTCCCTTTGACTGCTGTACTTGGAAACTGAAAGGCTGAAAGTTTCTCACTAAACACTATCTTTTACTTTTTGAAGCATTTGACATCCATTGTGCCTCAATACACTTTTTTTAAAAAAAGAAACCATTTCCCAAAGAAATCACAGAAATTATTCTTCCATACCCAAATGAAAGTGACAATAAATTGGTAACTCTTTCAAGTATATTTCAGCTATATGTGAAGTCACATATGATAGTCAGATAATAAAATCAGTGATGAGAAAAAGTAATTGTGGAGTTTACATAGTGGATGCTGTCACTAGCAAGTATGTGTAAAATTTTAAGATAAGTGAGTGTATTTTGTACTGTAAATTTATAAAAAGATATGTAAATGTCAAAGCTTTAACTAAGTTATCAAACTATGACTCCATTTTAACCTACAATGTGAGTTCCACATATTCTTGAAGCCTGGAAAAATCATTAA
The DNA here is from genome assembly GCA_013398595.1 of Tychaedon coryphoeus. Taxonomy (NCBI): domain Eukaryota; kingdom Metazoa; phylum Chordata; class Aves; order Passeriformes; family Muscicapidae; genus Tychaedon; species Tychaedon coryphoeus. The sequence goes on from WBND01000111.1 coordinate 955,525, forward strand.
AAAGTAAGAATCACTAAGAAAATATGTTTCAGACATTTGCATAGTACTTCAGATCACTTGTCTTTAGGTTCTGGCTGATTCTTTTTATTTTACACTGTCTTTCAAAAAGATACTTAGAAATACTGGCAATACAGTTTCAGAAATTTTGCTTCTAATTTGGCTGAGCTTGGAGAAATGTTTGATAACTTTTGAGACCTCTTTTGTGACACCAGCATGGTTTTCACTTCAAGGTGTTTGTTCCAGCCATTGCAGTTAGGGTTAACCCATGCTATGAAGGAGCTGCAGGTGTCCTCTTCAGGCAGTTTAAATTTCCTTTGCTATGTGCAAAGATGAGAACAGTGAGTGAAGATCTGCCCATTAAAAAATGATTTCTCTGACATCCCTAAACTGAGACTACACTGTTAACTTAAAAGACCACGTTTAAACAAACCAAAAATCCCAAAGAGACAAAAAACCAAAGAAAACAAAACCACCACCAACGCTGTGTAAATATAAATGTACATTTATGAAAACATTATTGAAGTAGTAAAATTTGGATATCCAACAACATTCTGTTGATATATAAATTGCCAATTGTTTCTTACAGTCCATTGTCCAAATCATAGTTTGGAAGGTAATTTCAGTTCTACTCTTATAGAAAAGCAGTACAAAGGGAAAATGATTGGCCCCTTAGTGTTGGTGTAGGCATAGGCCCTTCCTTACAAAACTTTGTAAAAGGAATGTTCTTTAATAACTTCTCTCTTCATGACCATGCAACTCATATCTACAGTTACAAAATACATTTCTTCCAACTTTAAAACTAGAAAAAATCATCCTGTGTTACTTCTTATGATTTATATTACAACATTTAGGAGTCTCAGTACTGACATCAGACTCCAATATAATGTGAGATAATGGAAGAATAAAAAAATATATTTTGTTTATAAGAGACAAGGGGTTGATAACAGATAGAAGTGGGAAAGAAAATCTAATTTCCATCATAGTTACAGGCTGTGTTTCCTGCAAGACAGTAACTGAATTTTAGTCAAACATTTTGTATCCAGGTGCCTTTCTTTCACTGAATATGATATTGACTAGAAAACAGAATTTCTGTGTTGAATTGTATCGTTTATTTCCGTCAAATAAAATATTCATGACTGTAACAAATAACAAAGGAGTTCAGTTTTCCATTTATAAGGACAGGTTTTCAACCTTGTTTTGTACTGTAATTTCTTTGTTTAAAAATAGATACCACTGAAAATACTTTGAAGAATCGAAAGAAAAAAAAATAATTTTGAGATTTATAGAATAATTTCATCTCACAAGTCTTCTTTCTTTCCGCCCTTTTTAGAAACAACTTTTTTTGACTCCCAAAACCCAACCTTCTCTTGCTTCTGCATATGATCAGAGTTTTAAAAAAGCATTTACCATCCTTATGTAATATGGAAATGTATCTTAGTTTGCACAGATCCAACTAATCTAACCATGAGCAGCAGCATGACAAAACAATGGTCTTTTTCCTTTTTTTTTGTTTTCTGACTTGTTTATGTTACTGGCCAAGAGGAGAAGGAAGATTCCAGTCTAGCAGTTAGTTATCTCAGTCATGGTTTGTACCTTAGGGGTCAACACAGTGATGGGCCAGAGTGAAGAGACAGTGTGGCTAACATGCCTAGAACTGCATTTCATAGTGAAAAAAGTATAAACCACCTTGCTGGCCATTGTAGGTATCTGCCCAAGGCTTGCCTGACATGGAGCTATGGAAGTAACTAAAAATCAAAATGAAGAGATTTTGTCTGATTGAATAGAAACAGAACTACTGGAATCACTCAAAAAATATTAGCAAAGTAACAGGTGATCCATTCTAGTGGAATTACAAGTGAATGCACAATTTTTGGAAATGTGTATTTAATGACTCAGATGTAGAATGATGGAAATACAGTCATTTACCTGTGACTGCACAGACATAATTTGAACTGAAGCAGTGCAAATCAGATTATTTTAGCTTCAGAGGGAGGAGGTCAGTACCTGTTGTGAGAACCACGGGATGCTAATAACTTATTCTATGGTTCATGGCAAGTTTACAATGAAGGCATGTTTAACTTTCTCAACATTTTTGATTGTTTGGGTTTTTTTTGTGTGGTTTTTTGTTGGGTTTTTTTTGTTTGTTTTGGGTTTTGTTTTGTTTTGTTTTGTTTTGTTTTGTTTTTGTTTTGTTTTTCTGCAGCAGATAAGAATGTAAGATTAATTATTCCTAGATTTAGACTCCTGGACCCATAAACTTCTACTAGAGTGACCTTATCCTACCTGACACTGATTTCCAATGGTTTTTGGGTGTTGCTTTTCCCTCCAGACATAAAATTACCCTGAACTGTTGTTTTGATGGTTAAGGGTACCCAAGTATCTTTACAGTACCTTACAAAGATTTTCTGTAGCACCAAAGTCATATTAGTCTCTTGGATCATCATTATCTGATCTTCTTAAATTCTCACAGCCCTGTAAGATTCTCTTTTAAAGACAGAAAACTCACAAATTATTAATGGATGATTCTGCTCCTTTTATATCCTCTCCAATTTTATCAGTGATTTCAATGAGAAGAAGATCAGAAACTGAGGACTTGTTCCTGGTCATTTAAGTGTAAATTAAAATTTGATGGTAATTTCAGTGAGATACCAATTGTAACTTCCTTTTATAAAGCAGCTTAGACTGCTTGAAAAGTGAATAAAATGTCATCCAAATAAAGAGAAATAATAATGAAAGTTTTTGAAAGTAGGTATGATCAAAGGATAAAACTGTGTTTGGTCCCTCTTAACCTCAGTGAATCTTTTTTATTTGGAGGAAAGAACTTTGTGATATTCATGCTGCTGTCAGTTATGGTGGAGCTAAACTTGGCCATTTCAGTATAAATCATGAATAAGAAAAAACATGCAACATTTACACTGGCTTGTTTAAATAGACTTTTCCATCTCTGCTTCACATGCCGAAAGAATCTTGTTAATTTGGTGATTTCTTCACTAGGAAAGGCTCAAAACATTCTTAAAAGGTCCTTTGGGCTGCAGTCCAAAAACCCCTTTAATAACACCTTCTATTTACTCTCTTTTAGTAATCAATCAGACCTCTGAGTTGTCATCATGTCTAAACATTTGCAACTTATCTCACATTTTGCACTCAGCAGTAAGTCTTCACAAAAGACTCAAGAGCTCCAATCTTGCACAAACATAATTGAAAGCTGCAGTCCTGATTTGATTACAGCTGGTGACAAAAATTGGAAAAAGAAAAAGGTTAGCTTTTAACGTGCACCAAGTTAAGCAGGAGTTCTAATTCAAATAATTGAATGCTTGCATGGTTCATTTACCAGGGGTTGTAATTGCACCAGATTTCTTAAAAATCTTTTTAAAGTTATCTTTTACTGAGCTTAAAAGCAAGAATGTTTAATGTGAACTGTTTGACCATAAGCTTCCTTTTAGGCAACAAGCTATACAAGCTGTAAGTTGCCCAAAAAAACAAAGTTCATAGCTACCCATGTATAATTCATCCTGCTGTATGCAGCCCTAAGGTGACAATTATTTTTGAATTCCATAAAAAATAGAGGCCTGATATTATGGCTAACACTGAATAGATATTTTTTTCCCTTCTGGAGAAGACCTCATGGCTGATAAAAATATGTCATCTCTAATCTTATTTCCTATTCCCAGACTATATTTACAGCAAGATTTTGCATTTTACAATCTGATACAGCACTAGATTTTTCTATAATAAAAAGAAAAAGTTACTTTATCAGGGACTAAAATGATTGTATAGGTTATACTTCCTTTTTATACTTCTGTTCTCTAACAATTGTTATTTTTTTACCAGTGTTACTGGGCCAGGGTGTAGGGATGGGGTAGCAGTAATGGTTTTACCTAAATGTCCATAAATTTTCTGGGAGGAAAATTAATTAAAGGTCGACTTTGCAATACTTTTGAAAATTGGGTAGAAAGACCTTAGCAAATAAATGGAATGTGTAGTTTATTTTGAAAGATACAGAGACAAACTGTATTTTAATGATATTATTTTCAAAGTTATGTGGAAAACCACTCATTTTTAACAGCATCTTATTGCTTCATACTATTATCAGTGAAAAGATGTTTAAGTATAGGAGAAGCTTAAGGTCTGATCTATATCAAAAAGGACAACTGTTTTAAAGATACTCTGTTTTAAAGATAATTTTAAAATTTCAAGTTAAGATTTTATTGTAATCAGTCTCCTGCCTGAAATTTTCTCACAATTTCTCACATGGAGAGTTCATCATACATGTGTTATTCACAAGCCAGTTTGGACTTTTAATGGTCTGAGCATTCTGAAACAGCCACGTGCCCTGTACCTTGTACCCTCCAGGTCAATCCTGAATATCTGGCAGATCTAAGCAAACACACAGTGCTCCACTGTCCTTTTGAAATTCCATTATGGCAGTGCTGCACACCTTGACATAACAGGGCTCCTTAAGAAGGCACTAAAAGAGCATGAACTTTCTTGCACTCTCCCAACTAGAAGCAAAGAGAAAAGCAAAGTCCTTAAACAGCTAGCTTCTCCTTGATAGCTGCATTTCTAATGTCAATAAAGTTTTCAGCTTTCTACAAGGTATAATATGAAGTTAATCCAGTCCTAAGTTCCTGAAAAGATAAAATAGAAAAGATAAGGAAGCTTAGACAGGTAATTACTTCCTGAATTTTTGTGTCAAGGTACTCGGAAACTTTGCAGAAGAGTCTCATGATGAAAAAGCAGTTGCAGAAAACTTTAAATTCATTACTGCTAACACAAGCCATTTATTAATGGGTATGTATAGATTTTTATAGAGCTTCTAAACCTATAAGGAACCACATCCTCTCTCAGAATAAATTTTCACAGCACTGCAGGTTTGATGCCCACTCACCAGAAACAGCTTGAAAAATAAACAATTAAAAGAAAAAAAGGTGTCAGCGGTTTATACTGTCACAGTTCAGAAAAATCTGAGCCAGCACTGTGACTTTAGAAAATTTTGCAGAGTCTAACTTATGACTTTCATAAATGAAGCTTTAAATTTCTGTTCTCTTAGGACTGACTAAAATTGAGTTGAATTTCTTGAATGCTCATGCAAGCTTATTTTTAATCCATGCATAGAAATAATCATATCAAACTCCTTCTATAATCACACAAGGTCTATATTTGTGCCTGTTTGCATGCTTATGCACAGATAAATTGTGATGGGAACTTCATGTCTCCAAGAGCCATAAGATATGAGTATGTAATACCTTAAGAGTACGAATGGAAATTTGAATCTTCCCCAGTGTACAATATGACTAGCTCAGGTCAACAATGAATGACTACTTCTTCCCCAGTCCCAGATAATACAAAATCAGAAGTCAATTGTGCCACAGAAAAATATGTCCTGTGGGGAAAGCAAGTACTGTAACATTTGGCACTATTTCTTTTTGTTTGTTTTATTTTTAATTCTATGGAGAAGCATATATTCTGATACTTTAAAGACACTTGCCAATCCAGTCACCACATACAAGGGATAACAGGTAAAACAATTAATCATTCATTAGCAGTTTCTATTAATCCAGAGAACTAAAGAATTTATAAAAACTGTATCAAGCCAACTACAAGTAAAGGAAGGAAGTTTCAATCTCTACATGGATATCGTGGTTTATATGGGTATGAGCACTGGGTACCCAGTGCATTTTGTGTACCTGATGGTATCCAGTGCACTAGCAGTTAGAAAAGGCTCACCCAGGAGCTGCTGCCAGTGGGGAGCTTTGTCTAGAGCCATTACAGGTGGAAACAGATGCAGAGGCACACAGGGCTGACTTGGTTTGTGGAGTCACAACTGCCCTGGCTTGCTGTTTCCCCACACACCATCTGCTTGAGTGCATCAATGCCCCAATTTAGCCACTGACAGAAAACTTCATGTTTCAGCTTGGGCTTGACAGGCATGTTGTTGGGTAGAGGTGTCCAGGGGAGATGAACTGAGCAGCACCCTGGGCTGCACACCCCAGCCAGCATGCACTGTGCTTGAAGGCAATTTGAGCTAACCCTGAATGGTGAGTGGGCTTTACACACTGCTGAATTTCAGCTGACTTCCTGTGGTATCACATATTGCACTGGCATTAAAACCAAATGAGCTCATCAGGATTAATGTTACTACAATAGATACTGGAGGAATTAAAAGCGATTACCCACTCATTGTAAAGGGCTGCTGATAATTAGGGCTATTACACAAAAAGGTACATTTTAAGCAATCACCACAGTTAATTCACTCAGCATTATAGTATGCAGTGCTGATAACAACGTGTTCTCCTGGCACTCCTGTGGTTCCCACATGTGTCCATCAATAACCCATTGTACTGTGCCTTTGCTGGTTGAGCACTGAGTCACAAACACTTTAATAATGTGCTACCTGTAGTGAGCATTTATTATGCTTTTTTAAAGTTATTTTCTAACCATTAGCAAAACACAGCTATAGAAAGCATTTTCAGTGCTTGGATCATGATGCAAAGTTAACTTTGATAAGTATTTAATTAAACAAAAGGAGAATGGGTGCTTAATATGTGTGGGTACTTCTGTGTATAAAACAGGTCAGTTAGCTTAAAAAAGAGAAGTTCAACCAACCAAACCACTGCTTAGAAGGCCTTTCATCTCATTTATAGATTGCCTCTCATATTTTTCCTCACCATTTGAAGGTTTTTTCTCATATTTTGACTGAAGTCAAGGTCGGAGCTGATTTTCTGAGTGTCTGTGAACGGATAATTCAGAAATACCAGTGCTGATATTGAGAGGTCCAATGGGACAATGTTTAAATTACACATAATGTTTGACATGACAAAGAAGTTGAAGTGTCTTCAGTGTACCTGTTGTGCCTGATTGCCTGAGACAAACTCAAGGTCTGAGGATAGCTGGTGTTTAAGCCACTGCCTTAAGGGTTCTCACATTATTTTAACAAAGAGCAAACCATATCTTTGGTAGAAACCATCCCATAACCACCCATGAGTTGTTACAGAAGACAGAGCTTTTAGGGGGTCTGACACTCTGTTACCCACCTTCCATTGATCTGCTGCTCTTTATTGTTGGTTTCATTATTTAACACTCATTTCATGTTACCTACCTTTTCTAAAAACAAGCATGCAACAAAGCCCCACCAACAATGAAAAAAAATATTTTTTTTCTTTTAATACAAGATTTAGCAATATGTTCCACTTAATATTCTCCCAAGGAAGACTAAAACTATTATTTTGTTTAAATTTAGGCATATGCTTAATCAATTTCCTGAATCAGAGCTTTTGGAGTTAGACAAAATTTTTAATACATTCCTTTTCCTAAGGAGCACAGGATTTGCCCTTTAGGTAAGACTTCATTTTTATTTAGTGCAAGTATAAATCACTTTTATAAATGTCCTTTCACTAGCATAACTGTCATATATTTCTCTCTTCTTTTGTATTTCTGACAGTTTTAACTTGCACAAAGCATCTAGAAATCATGTTTTCAACGAATGTATTCACCTGTGGATGATAAAATGAAAGAGGTGGAGGCTAATAGTACTGAATTATAGGGTGGCAATTCAAAGCTATGAAAAGAAAGTCTTGAGGTCTGCTGAGTGCCATACCCATTAAAATGTCGCTTTTCAAAACTTGATAAGAAGTAGAATGTTGGCACTCTGCTTGCTCTTGTCCTCAGTGATGCTGACAAATACACACCAGTCTGCTACTAAGAGCAGAGCTCTGTTTTTGCAGGCTAGTTGTATACTGGGAATGGTGATTCCCTGTGAAAGAACACAGCACTTCTGGTTTCAACATCACATTAACAAGTTCCTCTTCTTTTTTTTTTTTCTTCACCAGTAAGCATTTTATTCTTACAATATTAATAATTTTAAATACTGTAGCTATTTTCTCTAAGTGAAAGAAAATGTGGTTCAATTATAATTCTTAAAATATGCTTTCTATTATTGTAAAATCAAATAGCAATAAATCCTGAATTGATGATGGGAAGTCTATCCTTTGGTGATGCAGTTTAACATTTCTCACTTGGATACATTTATCTCTGCAGTCTGCATACTGTTTAATCAAAGTTTGAATATTTTCATCTATGGACTTCAGATTTCAGCTAAATTCTCAGTTTGAAAAAAACCCTGAAATATGGATTAATATCTATTTTGTCTAATTTAGTCAAAGAATGAAGCCAGGAACATGAGCTGTCCTAGAAAGGACAGGTTTGAAGCTGCACTATTTGTGAGAAAGGGCTGTCCATTTTTTGGCCTTGTGCATGTAGGAGGGTTAAAACAGCTGCAGAATCCTAAAGAACTCCAGCATTCCCACCCTGCTCACTCAGTGAGCTGTCTGAAGGCATCACAAGGGAGCAGGCTGTCTCCTTTTGCACTGTCAGTGCTCCTACAGACATCACCTACAGACAGCACCTCGGTGTCCTTTTGCATCTTCTTCATCCTTAATGTCTCACCCAACCTCTGCAGAGATCAGTGGAGTCAATGGCTGAAAGGGGATGTCATTTCCATTTTTTGAGCCCCAGTTCTTGTCAAAATGCAGCGTGGAGGCTGGGAAGGAGTGGAAGTTGTTGGTTTGACAGGATTTTGTTTTCATTTTGTTAAAATAACCTGTGAGGAAGAAGGGAGATTGGTCAGTGCTTTAACTTGAGTGCTGGCATGCCACATTCTTGTCAGGACCCCCATGCCCTACTTAAATAAGGGAAAGGTGCTTTACAACCTTTGCAGCTGGATCAGGGAAAGGTAAAGGAACCTCCTTGGTGAAAATGTGTTGTGTAGTTTGCAGTAAATACATTTCTAGACTTAATTAAATGGAGCAACACTCACACACAGCAAAACTTAAAAGCAAGCTATTTATAAATATGTGCTTACAGCAAAACTTATTTGAGGAAATACTACAATTTACTCACTAATGATGCTTTGTCATTGTGTGCCTAAGTGCTCAGATCTTTATTTTTCTTTTAGTACATTGTTTCCAAGCTGAATTCATTCCAGCTTTGCAGATTTCAAGTGAAGACATTTTTGAGGCATTTGAGTGCAAATTAAGTGTCTGCAGAATGACAGCAAATGAGAGCACTGCTTCATCCTGCTTCAATAAATTTATAAATGAGTGAATACACATTTTGCCAACATTTACATATACATACCCACGCAAGCACACACAATTGCCTTCAGTGTAAGAATATGTATGAGCAATTTCAACAGAAAGAATAGTTTATTCTGGAAAATAATAAATTGTTGAAATGAAAGGCTCTGAACAAAAACATTTCACAGCCAAATAGAGAGGCCCTCTGTGTTGACCACTTATTCAGCAGCAATCATTTGTGCAAGTCAAATTTCTGACTGGACTATGGATTTGCAGCAATGGATATTGAAACAATGCCACCCACCACTACAGAGCTGGAATACTCCAGTAGATTTTGTAAAGACATTCTTTCCTCACATAAATCTCTGAAAAATAATCTCTTTAGAGACAAATCCATTTGCATCAGAAGTTTTCTCCTTCATAAGTAAAGACATTTGCATGAAAAAAAGGTCTTTGATTTTGAAGAGTCCAGATACTCCCACAGTTTATTTCTCTATTTGAAGTCGTAATTCCTACTTTGTGACATCATTGTTGATTACAGTGAAAATGGCTATTATTGAGGAAACAGAGGCATTAACTGCAGTCCTGCTGATTCTGGGAGTAGGAGGGAAGCAGATGTCACTTTCAGTAGGTGCACTTTTTCACTTTCTAGCATTCCTGCACGGTTTTTTGCTTTGACAATGTTTTCCAATGCATTGCGTTCAGCCCCCTGAAAAAGCTTTTATATGTGTAGGTGGGAAGTGAGCAGAAAGATATGTATAAAGAAACCAGATATTCACAGCTGACTCCCCACTGTTTATTAAAATAAATATATATAGACACAATTTGCTCAATTTTCATGGAGGCAAAATGAGACAGAAAGAGTCTGACAATGAGAACACAGACCAGATATTGAGCATAGTGATGAATTTTGCTGTAATTCTGGATGTCACTCAAGTATTGATGAAAGATTCTCCCAGGTAGACTCAAAGAACACTTATGGAAATTGAATGTGGCAATACCAAGACCCAATTAGTATTTTTCTTTTAACTTCTCCTTGATTTAGAGTTTTTGATGCTCAGAAAAGTTTCAGATTGGTTGCAATATTTTGCAAATAGGTCCTTGCTGTAAATTGTCCACTTAATGCCATGACAATGGGTGGAAAAAAGTGAAAACCTTTCCTTATAAACCAACATTGGCAATGCTTTTATAAAATGAACTAGAAAAACATTGTCAAAGTGAGAGGCAGGAACAGAGTCATACTGTTCTTGCATGCAGTAACTGGTGATCCTCATTAGGAAAACTGAGGAGTAGGGGCCTTGAAAAGGGAATCAACATTTCTGGCACAGGTGATAGCAAACCCCTGCTCCATTGTGTCCTGCTGAAATCATTAGATATTGGTGTTTTTCCAGGGCAGTCTGTGGCACCTGTCAGTCTCACATCATTAATCAGTGACAAATTTTTCACAAATCCTTAATCCCATGTTAATTCTAATAATTTTGCAGGGAGCTGCCAAAAATTACTTATTGTTCTGTTAATCATTACTAATAGGAACAGAGGACTGCCTTGAATTTCCTCATGAAAACTATGCTAATTAGAAATGTCTGAATACATACAAGTCCTCGGAGATTAATTTATTCATCATAATCAGTTAATCACTTTTCCTTTACATAATTAGACAGCTCCTGGTGGAGAGGAAGACCCCTAAGTTTTCTTGGAAAGAAGTAGACTGTAAACTGACATTAGGAGAGTTATCTTTTCCTTTGTGGGCACAGACATTAGTACAGGTGAGATTTTTTGTCCATTCACCACAAATGAAATCTCAAATCAGAGGCACTTTTAAAAAATGTATTTTCTAAAGCTGCATCAGATGAAGTTTTCTGCAGGCTTGCCCTTCAGCTGTCTACTGGGGCTAGGCTCAAAGATTGCTGAAGAAACTGGTAAAGTTTTAGTATTGATGGGTCCAAGCAGAAAACTGCTCGCTTGGCATGTAGAGGGACAGTCCAAATATTTAACCCTCTTGCATGTTTCACAAGCTGAGCTTTTCTTAAGCCCACAAGAGATTTTCATGTGCCCTTCAAAATGACAGCAAAAGTATCACCACCGTTTACCTGAGTGGATCACTTTTTAAGTCCCCTGATAATCCATTTAAGAACACTCCTGTATCACAAATATGGATTTACTAAGAAGGAGAGCTAACAAGGAAGCTGTCCCATTAACCTTCTCTTTCAGAGAATGAATTTTCTACCTTTTGATCTGGAAAAATCTCAGGAATTAAATTACCCAAAGGACCCTGTGTGGCGGGGTGGCAAGTGCTGTGGTTTTTAATGTCCTTTATTGCACATTGATTTATCTAATTATACTGACCCATTACAAGCCACTGAGAGAGTATAAACACTAAATGCTCTAGAAATGAGTGCTCTGTAGTCTTTGCTTACTGCTAACTGTACAGATAGACTGGAGGATGCAGAAACATTCCCCCCCTCTCTTGTATGTCTGTAGAGCAAAGCATGCAGTCTTCTCCAGTATTAATATTTTAAAAGATAACTCCTATAGTATGTCTTAGTTCTGTCAACCACTGAAATAAAATGCAAGATAGAGTCTTTGCAACATAATGGTGACTGATGTCTAGAGTAGATACTCATTTAAATCTGGATTTTATCCCAAAATGGTGTGCTGTTCCCAGCAACTGTGATACCATCTCGTGTCTTCTAAATAATTATAGCCTCAAAAGGCTTGGTTTGGAATAAAACATTTCACCTGTTAGGCAAGCTGGAGACTGGTAAAGTCTGTGGCTACATAAAACCCATTCTCTGCCATCTTATCTTTGTTTTGTTTTCTTGACAGAAGTCCAGGGAGAGATGAGGAAAAGAGTTGTCAGGTGGAATTTCACCCATTGCTTTTGGGATTTTGCAGAGGGCAATAGTTAATGATCAGCTTTTTCTAGATGTTTCTAAGATGTGAGCTTATGGAATAAAAAAAGGTGGTGCATGCACCACAGGCCAAATAACTGTCTAAAATTATATAAGCAGAAGATGACCAAATTTTGTACTTAGTTACTGATGAAGAATGAAAACGTTTTAAGTTTTGTTTGATGTTTCAGGTACCTGGATGTTTCCTGACTGTTTGGGTGCTCTTCAAATTTCAGTGATTATATCAATTAAAACAGACATTTAATAGTGAAAATATGGACTAAGAGCTCATGACAAATAAAAAAAAAATTAAAAAAAAAAAGGAATTGCCTCATGCATTTTTTCCCAGTAATAAGAAAATTAAATATTTTTTGTACTGTCTGTGCATAGATGCAGCTTTTGTGGACTTACACTGCCTTTATCAATGCTACAGAGCCAATAAAAGCCAACAAGTCTCAGTTTTTCAGATGTCTGCCTGCATTAACTGCCTGTTCATGATATTTGAGTAGTACAGAGCTCTCAAAACCTATTTAGGAGAGAAAGCTAAGGGAGAATAAAGGGTTTCCTAATCATTTCAATATCCACGTTCAGAAAGATTCTGCAGATCTTTCAAATCTGTCTTTACAAAATATTTTTTTGCAAAGAAATGGGATGCAATTCAGATCAAATTGTTGTCATTTTTTAAATCGTAGCAAGTATGCAGTTACAGAAAATGGCTACAGCAGCTCTGATGTTCACTGGGTTTCACTCTGAGTGTAATGTTACATTATATCACCTTTCTTGGACAGTAAATGCAGCAAGAAAATGAAGAAACAAACACAGATATAAAGAAGACATATATTAGGCAGCAGTTAAACTGATAGCCATTAAAATAATTATGAAAATCTGAGAAGTTATAAATTTACGATGAAATAATTAAAAAAATGTATTTTCTTTGCTTCTTTTCACATTTTTAATAGAAGCCCTAAGATTTCAGTAAAATCATTTAGTAAAGCAAGTAAATCACTTGGATTAGCAGAAGACCAAACGAGAATGCTTGTCCTAGGCTCATACCAATCCTATTTAAAAAAACCCCAAGCAAAAGAAACAAATAAACAAACAAAACCAAATCAAAGAGAGTGGGATTGTTTCTCCTCTTTATGTTCATGCATTTCCTGGTTCTCCTGTGAGCAGTGTCCTGTGTGCCTGTCCTTGTAATTTGATAATTCCATTTGCAAATGTGAGAGTTTCTGATTGTCCAGATAAGCTTAGGTATGTTCCCAAGTAATTTAAACTCAACAGTCATTTGAACTCAACAAAAGTCAGAGTATTTGGAGGTTTGTGATGCTGAGAATGATTTAAAAATAAAGGCATTGTGTGACTGCAGCTAATAAAGGTATTTTAACCTGCCAGATTTTGCTTTTCTTTGAATCTTTTCAATGGTGTGAATCAGTTCATGCAATGTTTGACTTCATTTTCACTCCCTTTCTGGATAAGAAGCTGCAGTGCAAAGGTGCAGGGTTATCACACCATTCCCAGGGAAAGAATAAACAGTGTCCTGAATAATCTAAAGGGCTCTTATTCCTGACCTTGAGGAAGTTCTTAGTGGCTTGTTTTATATTAAAATATTTCACCAGTTTCACTCTTTTATGTTGCCAACAAGAATGTTAAAACAGAAAAGCAATTATTTCCTATGCTTGATTGAAGAAGGGAATCTAAGTAAAACTGACATAAATTTTAATTTATTAACCTACCTTTTATTGCCTATATATTGCTAAAACTTTCAATTTTTGTAAATAAAGGCTTTATAGTTCTTTGTTATACTCTTGTCCCAACACAACTAAAATTCTTGATAAGTAGATCGTTAAAGACTGGGAAAAAAAAAAAAACAAAACTAAAATTGGCTTTTAAAGGAAAATATTTTCTAGCATATTTTATGTCTAGTCTTAAATTTTCCCCTTTATAACCATCCACAAGCCCACTGAGCATGTAAAATTCTGCAGCTAGCTGCATATTGCCCTGAAGCTGTATTAGCAGAGCTCCCAGAGAAGTGAGCCTTCAGAACAACCAGTGACTGGCACTTCCAAAATTGTTCTCATGACCCCCAGTGTGGGCAGGGGGAGACCTGACCTTTCCTCCACGTCCACAATAGGGTTGTCACCCAACCCATGTGCACATGGATAGGAAAATCCTCATTCATTTGCAGCACATTTTCTTTGCATCATTTCAGGAAATGCTTGAACTTTTCACCCTTGTTTGAAGTGGGATCTACTCTGTGTCTGCCACTGCTTTGAGAATCTGCTCGTTTTTCTGCACTCTGTTATCATAAGCAGCATCTTTCTGATTACACACTAGATGTTTTCCAATCTCATTTTAGGACTAACTTACATAAACTGGGGGAAGGGAGACTCACTGTAGCATAAAGCCATCAGAAATACTGCATTTTATTTGTTTTTAATACAAGAACACACCCAGAAGAAGTGATAAAATGAAAATATCCTGTGCTGGTTAAATAATCAGTGGGTTGATGTTGGGGAGATCTAGACAAACCTCCAGGTACCTGAAAACACACATCCACAGACATACATTGAGAGGGGCTGACTTAAGATCAGAGGTTTCTGAACAGAAAAATAGAGATTATTCTGATGTTTTCATAATCAAACTTTATTATCATGATGTTTTCTTTGGGTGAAGAGCACAAGCTATAGTTAAAATACCACAGAAACACAAAATATCTGGTAAACCACGTGCTGCTTCCATGGGACAATTATGTTCCAGATTTTGCTCTGCCCAATTTAGAACAAGTACCACAGTCTGACAGGAAAAATCACTTTTGTTCTCTCCTGCAGGGCTTGTTTTTTTCACAACAAATATTTGTACTCTCATGCAAAGGCCAGAGCCTACTAGAAAATCAGGAGGGTAGTCAGCTCTGAACCTTGTGTTCCATCTCATCCTTTCATTATGCATAATTTTCTTAAGCACTCTCTCTGAGAGTTTTCTGGCAATTTCAGTGTACTTTTTGAATATTTTACATAGGTTTTGTGTCTCTGTATAACCCTTAAAATTTTGAGTTAATCAAAATTTCTATTCTTTATCCAGCTTGTCATGTGAATAACTTCTGGCTCCATGCTTGCTTCTGCCCATGAATGCTATCTGCACTGGCAGACATGCTAAAAAGCACATGAAGAAAACTCAAATTATTAAAAGAGAAATTATTGCTTGAAGGGCAGGATATGATATACTGTGGACAGACTACTGCCTGTTAACCTTGGAATTTCTCCCATTCCTGTTTTCAATCCCCTTGGGAAAATAATTTCCTTTCTCTGTTACCTGTTTTTTCCTCCTATGTGTTGTCTGTGTATTTCTCAGGATAAGGACTGTCTCTTGTTATTTATATAAATACTGTCATAATGAAACCCACTCCTGACTAATACAAATAATAATCACTAGAAACTAGCATATCAGTGGTCCCAATTATTATGGCTGCTTTCACCTAGTTCCCATTATAATATTTTAAAATACATTGATTTAGAAATTTCTGCTGCTTTATTATGTAATTCGATGTCTTTTTCAAGAATATGACTTCTGAAATAAGCAGAAAGGTATACATGCAATAAAAATAGCTTGTATTTATAATACTGTTACACATTTTATTATATTTGTCTTTATGGACTTTGAAATATTTGATGCATCTGTATGGGTTAATATTTTTATACTTACATACTTACCAAGTCAGATAATTTAGTGATAACATCCATCATCATGAGTTAAAAGAAATAAGAGAAATAGCACAAAGCAACAAATGTGTTGTTTGTCTCCTTGCAGAAACAAGAGAATATGCAGTACACTTAAATTTTAAACAAAAAGGAGGGATTTATATTTCAGGAACAGGAAACTGTGTGGTGAAATAAACCAGATTTGACTCATGGTTTTATTCCCTACCCTATGTATTATTATGTAGCAAACTCGCTAGCATAAAATAGTCTGATATAGTCTGTAGAGGTAAACACTATCCTCACTCTTTTCACCTTTGTTTAGTCTTTAAAAAAAATAAGTTTGCCTTGTAAACAAGAGACCTACCATTTGCAGTGATTGCTTTGTACTAGGAAATTTCTGGGCAACACTATAAATTCAGATAACACAGAAGTTTTGCAATGAAACACCAAAACTGAAGTGAGAATATTAAAAACAGTCCTGTACATGCTTTATAAACATTCCACTTTGATAATTCAATATAATATTAACAATCTTAAATGTCTCAAGCTGCAAATGCCAATGAAGCTCAGAAACTAGGAACTCATGTACGGCAGTTTTGTTGAGTAATTTTTCTCAGTGGACCAATCTATCTGCAACCCCAAATTCACTTCAGATTTCACATGACTGGAGTCTAAGTGTCCCTGGGAAGGCTCAACATTAAATATCTTACAATACTCAGCTGTTTTTGAGAAAAATATTCTTAAAGCAAGGCTTTTGGCTCTTTTTTACAATACTAGACATTGTATTTCTTGAATTAAAATTTTACATGGATATATATATTAAAAATATATATAAATATATAAAACTCCTGTTGACTTTGATGAAAATGACAACAAAGTCTTACAATGTCAAGGAGAGCAGTTAGTTTAAAATGCTGTCTAAGTTCTGCTGTTATGTGATGAATTGCTGATGAAAAATAGAGTGATTTGATGTTCAGCATTTTGTGGAAGACAAGGGTTAGGCCCAAGATTTTTCTAGGTCCCCTTGAGCTCAGCCTGGTATCAGCAGAAGTTAACATGAGTCTTAAATGTCTACAGCTAATAGTTTTGCTGTATCCTCATTTGGAAACAAGCCTTCCAGTCCCCAGCCTTCCCTGGTGAATGTCAGTGTTAATTGCCAGAGGCAGAGAGGAGGCTCCTGGCATTAAAACACACATGGTGCAAAGGTTCTACAAAATCTAAGTGCTGACTGAAATACCAGCTAAGAAACTGCAAAACACGAGATAATTGATATTTTGGTATATAAAATGATGTACTTAAAAACAGAAATCCAGACTAGTAGGAAGCAGTCTCCCCAGATAAATGCTATCCATCAGAACTTATTTTTCTTCTATCTTTCTGGTCCAATTCATTTCACAGTCTTTCTAAAGACTGACCAATTTAAACAGTGACAGCTAACCTCAGTGATATTTTAGTGGGTGTTTTTAAGGGCTAAAAAGGGAATATCAGGTATGCAGGACCTTTGTGCAGCAGCTCCTCTCTGTCAGCTGCTCTCAGCTGCATCCTGGTTTGGTCTTTTTCCTCATCTGATGGATGTTTCTTCTGCTGCATATTACTGATGTGCATGGTTTGATTTTATTCTAGCTCAGGGTCAGGTACCTATTTTCCCAGTATCCAAATGATTTTCTGTATTTAGGCTTGTTTCACTTGGTTTTTTTTTAACTTGGTTGTTTAGTGAAGTTCACATGTCAAACCAGTGGTGCTAGAACCAGATATAACTTGGGATTTCTAGGTAACACACTCTGCTCTGATTTCTACGAATCCAGAGATACATGCAGATTTCAATAACAATTTTCATTTTTGTTTCTTCAGCCCTGTTCTTATTCTTCATTGCTGCACTACAGATTTAAGTAAGTGTGGTTTTTTTCTTTTCCTCTTGGGAATAATAAATATACATTGGCACTTTCCCTTCTTGCATGTTATTCCAGGTCTGGCATTTATAGTTTGATGCTGCATTTTATACTGGTGTTAGTCTGTAAAAGCCTAGGGATCCTATTGCAAGTTTAGATTTCAATTAATATTCTCAAGCAGAGCTAAAAATAGTCGCTGTCATGTTATATTCTTTCCCAGCAGGATCCAAATGTCCTCCACTGCCTCTAAACCATAGTTAGAAGGACAATAATCACACAGTTTATTTCTCACTGAAGTAAAAGGCACAGTACTTTGCTCTTTCCTCCCTTCCCTAATTGGCATTGGTGTTTATTTGCAGGTGTTTTATACTAGGTTGCCTGGCTGATATGATAATAGCATAATTCTGCAGATCTGAAAGTTTGCAGTTCTATTTAGGATCTGAAAGCACTTAACCCCAAGTAGGTATGAGTTGCTGCCTCTGTCAAATTCTAACAGGAATTAAGCTCCCATGACAGATTTCTCTTTAGGTATAATTATCTTTCATTTCCATAAGAGAAAAATCAACTTAAGGTCATGATGGTAGGGTTCTTATGGTCCATTCAGGCTCAGTGACAAATCTTTTATGTGTAGTTACAACAAATGCATTTTAACATTTTGTCACAGCAATGGTTTTGTCTCATAGCAGAAAACAGGGTTAGCATACTTTGCCTTTATTGTGCAAGGAGAAGGAAAAGATGCATTTGAAAAAGCACAGGGTTGATTTTTCAAAAAACAACTGTACTTTGTTCATTGAATACCTAGAAGTCACAGTATCTGGTGATTTATTTATTCCACGAGTTTATTTCCTTCTGAAGTTAACACTGGCAAATCTGACACCCTACAGGAAGTGCAACAAAATGTCCCTTTTTTATTTTTTAGATTCAAAGTCAAAATGGAAGCAGCATATTTATCTAAAACATTTTACTTGGCAATAAACAAAGGGATATTTTTTGGGACATTTTGATGGTTCATTTACATCCATCCTCTAGCCATCACTCTAAGAATTTAATGGGTTATTTGAATGGTTTGAGGATTATTTTACATGGTACACTTTCATTTCCATATATTTATTCCAGGGGAAAGAAACCCCTAAACCATAGTGTTATCTTTGTGATCTTTCTTTAGAGAGTTGGGAATGTAAAATGATGATACTCTAACTTTATTAGCACTCCCTGGAAAGTGGGTAACAGGTCAAAGGTTTATTCCAATGACAAGTTTGAGCTGGCTTGGAAACACTGGAATTCGAACTCATGACTTAAAAATGGCTTAAACAGCTGGAGCACTACAAATTTGAAAAGATCTCTAACTTTCAAGAACAATTCTGTGCATTTTCTTATTATTACAGAAAGGAAAGATATCTCAATCTCTGAACTGATAGCCCTGAAAAGGGAAATGCAGTGTTTGCCCATCAGACAGCTCCTGCAGGGTCAGCCTGCATGGGACCAGACCTCAGAGCAGAGGGACACTCACCCTGCCTCTGCTCAGGAGCTGAGGAAAGCTGCAAGGGCAGAAAGCAGCAGAGGAAATAGAAATTTGAAGGCTTTTCTTAAATTTTTCCTTAATTTACTCTGCACATTTTGCATCTTAAAACCACACTCAAAAGCCCATCTCTCAAACAATAAAATCTTTTGCTTTATATATTCACATACTCACTTGGCAGTCATTTAATTCATTGTCACTGACAATTTATTGTCACACTGTCTAGCTCCCCATTAAATAACAGAGTACCTGCAGACGTTGGGGATGACTTTCCCACTCATTTACTCAGTAAATCTGATACATCAGAGTCCATGGAATTCAGCTGAAAGCTCCCATTGACTTCCCCAGGATTTGCATTGTGCCCTGGAGCAGTTCCATGTGCCTGCACACACACTCACGTGTTGATTAAGGCATTGTTTATGGGCTGTGAGGATAACTTCTGTATAAATTACAGACATTTTGTGCCCCCTAACTCGACTCCTGGACAGGTGAAATGATCAAGGTTTACTGGCATTTTTGAAGTTCAGAAAAATACTGCAGTGTCTTCAAATGTCTTTCTTCAGGGAACAGCCAAACATTCAATCAGGCCAGGAAATTCAGGGGTTTAGAACAGCCTAATGCCTGTATCTGGCAGTAATCAAAGAAGGTATTGAAAAAGGAGGGGGAAAAATAGAGTTTGGGGAGGTGGGGGGAGAGGGAGAGCAAGGCAGGAGCAGAGGAAAGAGGAGAGGGGGAAATAGCTGTGCCTACTGTGGCTTAAAGCACAATAATTTAATTGTCACTATGCAATCAATAAAAATGTAACAGTGTGAAGGGAGCACCACAAACAGATTTGCTCTGTCTTAAATGGTATGTACTAAATGAATGTTTCCCAAACTGAACAAGATTGACTAGTAAATTAGAAGAAAAATTGATGTTATTTTACATTTTCTGCTTACCTACTGAAAAAGGGAATCATTTGCAAGAAAAAAAAAAGGGAAAATTGCTTTTTTTTTTCCCTGGCAGCCATTCTTTCAGGTCATCCCAAAGAGAGGCAACAGGCAGATTCTAAAGCAAAAGTAGATTCAGTAAGCATCCTGGCTTAGGGAATCACATCAGTGCAGTCACCACACTGACACGAGTGGATTTCACAGGATCAGGCCTTAGAATTTAATGCACACTTATAAATGCAGAGAAAAATGAGAAATGTAAAGCAGTACAAACCATAACACTGCACAGATGGAGTTTTACATCCTTAAGTAAATATGCTAAAGTTAGCAGGGAACCATGAGACAAATGAGCTCCATCCTCACAGACACTGAAAATGCAGCCAAACTTTGGAATTGGCTCTGATGATGCAGGCAACCTGTACTGTGCTGGTTTCTACACCAATTTGAAATGAAAATGATCAAATGGTGCATAAAGTGCCATGAAACAACAGTACATTCTCATTGCTATTCCAGCCTCTTGTGGGGTTGTATATTTACAAGTGTTTCTACAGCTGAGGCCAAATCCCTTCCTCTGAACGTGGCAAATAAAGAAATTAAATGGAAGAACTTAAACTTAAAACATTTTGGAATGTTAGCTATGTATTCTTTTTGTTGTTAGACACTCAGTGTTTTAAAAATAAACCCAAAAAGTTACACAGATTATGCTATCCTTTGCCTTTTAAAAACTGAATAAACAAGACTTTATTTGTGTTCCATTTGGCTTCACTGAGAATTTATTAGCAAGCAGATATAATCTAGACAGAAGAGACTTAATCCTGGAGAAGCTTATTTATTAGCACAGAATAAGTAAACATCTTAACCTGTTTATCTTCATTTTTATTTGATTTAGCTCCAAATTCAGAACAAAATTCTAATTCTTTCAGTCTGGGGATATCTTTTCTGTCACCACAGTACTTAACTTTCTTTCTGCTAGACTTAAGTCAGCAGCCTCAAAGAAACAACTTTTTTTTCCCCTAGAATTCATTCTGTAGCATGAATCTGAGCAAGTATCCTTCAAACATTATATCCCAGAACACTAGCACTGCATCTGAGCTTTATTAAGTTGAATAAGAATGAGGAGCCAAGTGTGGAAGGACCAAAATTTCAAGCCTCATTTCCTTAAAAACAAAACCAAGTAACCAACCACAAAAATGATGTAATACATTTGACTCATGCAACCATTTTTGAAACAACTGACAGAAGATGAAAAAATTTGTTTCCTTTGAAATTATTGGGATGCCTTGTCTCTCACATGGCAGCCTCAAATGCTGTGGAAATTAGTTTTCTCTGGAAATGCCCATCATAAATAAGATTTTAAATATTTCTCATTAAGACACAGTCTCTAATTGTGTTGTTCACAAAAAAAAAAGTCATTCAAATATGACTTGAAAACTGCTGGAAAAGATACAAGATGATTGAAGGATTTTTCAACCTGTTTTGGCACCACTACTCATCTTTTAGCTCAGTATTTTGAAAATGTTTCCATGTGAACACTTTTTTTTTAAATCAACTTCACATGGAGTGAACTCTATTTTGTATTCTTAATATTCAAAGTCTTGTTTCTAAAATAAAACTAGTATTTACTACTGAAGTTAACTGGAATTCAAAATTGCAAAGGAGTGGATTGGGGAATAATTGGATCATGATATGCTCATATCCAAGTTTCACATTCTTGAGGTGAATTCCTTCTGTGAGGGAGAGGCTCCACTTTTTGAATTCTGTTTTCCCAGCATGAACAGTAAAATGAGCTCTGACCAAAATCAAAGCCACTTTTAAGAAATTCTGAAAGTGTCAGTTGTTATAGATAGTTGGAAGACATCTCAGAGCAAATTTGCTTATAGGGCACAGTTCACAAAATTTAAGGCTTCATCTAGAGACTTCACATTGTATCTGTAAACAAAGTCTGGGACATATTTCTAAGGAAAATATATATGTAGTTTTGAGTGGTAAAAAATTCTTTTCCACCTTTCTGTAAATAGTTTGAATAACTCTCCACAGGTAGAGCATCTTAAAATCTCCCTGATGCTGCTAAGTTATTCTCATGAAATGAAATAAATAGGGTCTCTACCACACAATGAAAATACATGTATTTTCAAGTGTATGTATGTGTAAGTCAATTTTTGTAACAGATGTAGCACATGTAGATATGGAAGAAGGCCTCTGCTTTTTCAAAAGTGTGTTTATTTCTGACTAGCGGCATTCTGATTATATTTATACACTGAACATCTATCTATAGCCAAAGGCAGAGAATAAGGATAATAATTGGGCTATTTTGATGGAAAATAATACAATTTTGGTTTATTTGTATGGCAGTATCCTGAATTTATGGTTTTAAAAGAAGCTGTAGGTAGAAATGAAAAACCAACTACAATAGTGTATTTCCAGGGACAGCAGCCAAGGTCCTTAGGACTGTGAACCAGTCTTTTGAAGTTCCCAAGCTGTAATAACAGGCCTTTTTTCCAAGGTCAGTAACTCAGATTAAAACTATACAGTGTTGCTACACGTCATGATTTGCAGGGAAAAAGGTGCTCAAAAGCTGCCAAAAGACAAACACAGGGTAAGTATGCTCATTGTCTCTATCAGGAGTTATCCCCAGGACTTGATTAACCTCCAATTTGAATGGAAAGCATGCAAGTGTAAACTGAAATAGTGTTTTCTTTTGCCTGTGAAACCACGTTGGTGCTGTGCAGAAGAATGATGAGGTTTCTAAGACCTGTTAGCAAAGCATGTCCAAGCATGCTCTTGTGTCCCTCCAGGAACATTCAAGCTGATCCTCTGCAGAAAAGGTCAGCCTCAGCTAATGACCCTAAAAGGGTTTCTCTAGATATATTCAAAATACTTTCATATTATATAACCTGAATTCCATGACCTAATAAAACTATAGAGTTTTACTGTTAACTGAGTGTATGAACTATTATGTCTCCTTTGGGCAGTACTCAAAGAATGTAAGAAATCATCTTGGAGCTCAGGTGAGGGAGATATCAGTTGTGGCTGGTTAAACAGATGGAAACCTTTGGAACACAGCAAGAAATTTCTGACCAGAAAAACCTAAGCCAAGTACTTGTGCCACAGAGGCTAAAGCACCTCATGGAGGTCTCATGAGCAGACACTCAAGAACAATTAATCAGGCAGAAGTTCAGAAGAAGCAGAGAGCAATAACAACAGCAGCCCAGGCCTTCAAGCTACTCTGCTTATTTGGCTTTTTGTTTCCCTGATCCATCCAAGAGAAAGAAGATGCTTCCTTTATGCCTTCATGAATTTGGCTGTACATCCCTCTGCCCTTCAGGTAGCAGCACATCTCTACATTTCTGCATGTCCTGAAATGTGGGGAAGAGCTTTCTGATAGTGCCCAGTAACTGATGCTGTCTAGCACTACTGGAATAAAATTGGGATGTGTCATTTGTCCCCCTGGGAAAGAGCATAACTTGGTGCTGCACTCTGTGAGCAGGCAAACCACACTGCCCTGGTGCAGGGGCTGTCCAAGGCCTGGGAAGGGAGAGGCAGGAGATAATATAAATAATATAAAATAAATATAATATATATAATATAATATAATATAATATAATATAATATAAT
>WBND01000111.1:979338-1075541 GCA_013398595.1 Tychaedon coryphoeus
TGCTGGGCTCTCTGGCTCTGTCAGACAGCCCTGTGATGGATGGGGGAATCCATCCAGCAGGACCCAGACAGGAGTCCTTAGGCCAGGCTCAGGCTGGATCTCTGACAGCAGCAGGGGAGCAGGGTGATGAAGCTGCTCCCATTGGCTTGTGAAGGAGCTCTGCTTTGCATTATTTCAGCCTTCTACATCAGGAAAATGCCAGTGGGAAGATGAGGCAGGGCATGCAGCTGCAGTTAGGCTTTCCATTTTGTCAATTCCCAGTCCCTGTGTGAAGCCCAGCTCAGCCAGGACAAACCAGAGGAGGCAAGAGGTGACCTCAGAGGAGCTGCTGGGTCTGTCTGTCTGTCTGACCCTGCCCATCCAGCCTGCACAAAGCTGTGCTCCCAAGTGTCTGCAACCAAACTGGAGGAAATGGTGGCAAATGCATCATGGGGAACAATTATGTGCTGCTAGAGGGTTGGATTGGATGACCTAATGGGAATTTTCCATTTGTGATTTCTTTGATTCTTTGATTTACATTTTCAAGTGCTTTGGTCTCTGAGGGAGAACAGTGAAAAGGAGTGGACATGATCAAATAATTAGTAACACTGCTCTTTTAACTTTTAGAGGAACATTTTTCAGTTTGCCAAACACGTAAAAAATGACACAGAACTACGTATTTTATATAGTGAAATATTAATGCTGGCTGGGAATGCCAGGCTGATATTGGAACTAAGTAAAAAACTGTGTATTTGACTGTGCCAGTGAAAACCAAGATGACAGGTTTTATTTTAATTTAATAAAATCTGAAGGTAGTACTGCAGAAATCTGGCCAAGGCTGTCTGGCAGGCTGCCTTGAAGGGAGTCATTGATAGTTCCCTTCCTTTTTACTTTATTAAGTTCACCATTTTCCACCATTTAACATAAAAAAAGTAATTTCCCAAATAGCAGGATTCCTTAGTTGTTTTATCTTGCTCATCTAGCATCCACATTTTATAAAGCATTTCACTGAAATCAGGTTGCCTAAAACTCGCAGCATGATCAATCTGCATTTTACTGAGATTTCTTTTGTAATTCAATATGATGCTGAAAGTCAGAAGCACCATTTACATACATGCCACTATGGGGAGGTGAAAGGAGAGCAGTAAATACTCTTGAGACCTTGAGGGGACATTTACAAAAATGCAGAGTTTAAGTTTTCTTTTTTCTTTTCATTCTGTAATATTGTAGGGACAGAAGACTATCTATCAAACTGAAGGGTGGATTAAGAACCATTTGTTGCAAACCAGTCTTCTAATCAGCTACTCAATAAATATCCATTTTTAGCTATTAAATCAGCAGTACAAATCAGCAGGAATATTAATCCAGAATAATCAAGGCCAGACTAAATAGGTTTTAGTGCTCTGACCCTCTTTGTTTTATTTCACCTGACAGAAGACTTATGGCACCTTCCCACCCGATGCTGCTGATGCTGCTCATAATCTTGTCCCAGGGAATTACAGCTTCCTGTAACTCAGCTGTATTACAGATTTATTTTCTCTAAGTAGGCAGTTTCTAATCTACCTCATGCCCCTAACATTCACCCCAATACTTGCTGTATTGTTTCCCATCCTAGAATCCATGTGCTCCTTCTGACATTCCAGATAGAGGCGTTGCTTCTCTTAAGGAAATATGAATGTTCCTAAGAAAGTCCTACTCTCTTTCCAAATACTTTGTTGTAGACAGTCTTATCAACTGCATAGACAGTTAAATATTTGGGCAAGACTTATGCCTGAACTTGTCTCACAGACCTTTACATCATCCCATCACCCTTTTTCTTTACTATCTTTTGACAAATGCACCTGGACAAGGCAGGATCCAAATGCTTCATACTTCCCTGACCCCTGAGCAAAGTGATTAATTGTGAGAGCCACTCCTTCAAGTGAGCTCTGTTGGTTGGAAAGTTTAGTGTTCCACGAAAGCATAAAAAAGAAAGTGCAATGACATTTGCAAAGTCTGTGGACAATTCTTAGGAGCAGATTAGGAGGAAGCAAGCCTGCACTCTGCAGCCCAGAATATTGCTCCAGTCACTTGTTTGGCAGCTGTAGTAAATTGAGTAACTGGAAAGACTGAATCAATTTGTTCATTCTGTGAATTCATTAAGCCTCAGAAGACAGCCTGTGGGCAGGGTCCTTAGCCCTGTGAGGTTTGATATGTTTATTCATATTAATGGATTCACCAATGGTGAGCAATTTTATTACTCGTTGCAATTGTTCTCTGTAATAAAAAATAATGTGCTTCCTCAGATCTTTCACTTTGTTTCAGCTAGCCAGAATGTGTGAGTTTAATAACCATTTACAGCATTGATTCCAGTCTGGATGAAAACCCTTACAACCAAAATTGAGCCATTGTGTGGCATTATCTCCCTGACATCAGGATACATGCTGTACTGAGACTTGCAATGCTTCATAGCCAACATTATGGGATGACACAACTAAAATTGAATAAGGAACAGACTTCCTGTAATTAAATTGCAGCTATCAGTGTGAATACCATCTATCAAATACACAGCACACAAAGTGAATGGAAGCATGTAAACGTGTTTGTAATGTTTAGAGCAAACCAATTAAGTCTTCAGGTTCCCTATTAGCAGCAATATCACTCATCTGTTCCAGCCATCAGCAACTTCCTTTGGTGTTCTGTATTCTGACTGCACACAAGAGACAGCTCTCTATCTGGTTTTGCCCATATCATCTAGCAGCAAATGATTCCAAAGATAAGTTATTTCCTTCGTGTCTAAATTTTAATTATTTTGCTTTCCACTCATTTTGAGAAAATGGACCCTTAGTCAGTATAAATTGTCATAACTTTGCTGATGTCAGTAACAATTCCCAGTATCTGAGAACTTGGCCCAAGGCCACTGCTTTTAAATTACAAGTTTAGACAAATGCAACCACAGTTCAAGAACACATGAGAAAATACTAAACTTAATAAAGTCAAAACAACATGTTTCACATACATTAATGTTTAAACATTATACAGTTCAGCTTCAACAAAGTTCTACAGATCCTCCACCACTATGGTCAAAATGCAGCCTATGAAAAAAGCAAAATATTTTATACTGTAACGAGAGCATTTACAATTGTCTGCTTCTGTTCTTCCCCCACATTGAATAAAAAGTGCTACCACAAGAAGCCAAATAAAAGAGGCCAAATTAATATAAATTACTATCTTCAAATACTTGTAAGGGGTAAGAAACATCAGGATGACACTAAAAAGAAAATAGATGCAACTTTTGATAATTCTTTAGCACTTGATCTGATAAAGACTATCCAGGCTGAAAGGATCATTTTTGCTTTGTGGATTTGTGAGAAGTCAAGGTAGGTATTTTGTACACCCTGACTGTGAAAAAAAATACACAGTGAGGTGTAACATTTTGACTGTCACGCATTTACTGTGAGAAGAAGTAGTTTTCTATCTGAAATCTTCAATACCTAATACTTTCCCCCTGAAATAAAAATAAAATTATTGAATTCTGGTACTTAGAAAAGTTTTAAATAGCTGGACTATAGGATGTGGAAACCAGACCTTCATCTATTTCAATCAATGCTGAGAAGTGTTAAAAGCAACCATTTTTATACAAGGCAAAGCAAGAACCTTGATGAAACTTCTACACACTTAGGGAAAAAATTCCTAGACTCATCTTTCAATTTTCAATCATAGAAGTGAATACACATATATACTGTAGATATCCAGTTCAACTATTCCACTTGTTTAGCAGTTAGCCTCAATGAAGGAAATGAGCCACCTGATTATTTTTGTTTTTGTTTTGCACTTTGATCGTATTTCAAATTGAACCTTAATAAGAATGATTTTTCAGCACAAATGATCTCCACATTATCTATGATAAATTTATTTCAAAATCTGAAAGTTATAAAATTTGAACTTAATAATCAAACTATTGGAATTATTTTCTTTTAAAAATCTGTAGGTTTGATTGCAGTAAAATAACTAGGATATTTTTCCAGATATGCATTTCAGGAAATGGATCTGACAAGAGATTTTTTTCCTTCTTCCTGCAATGTAAAACTATCTGGTTTGTCCATTGTTAAATTAAAAATTTATTCTTGCATGAGCATACTGTATTGGTAGATACTTAGAGGACTACAGCTGAAGAGGGAGACCCTCCAAAAATGTTAGTCACAAGGAGGTTTATTTTACACAATTAAATTACTATGGATCAAACAAAACAGTTTGGAAAACAACGTTAAATTGCCCAGTGCATCGATAAATAACTGGTTTTCTAGTCACAGAAAATTTAACTGATATACTCATGCAAAATTCCATCATATCAGAATATTCAGAAGATTTTCATCAGAGTAGTTAATCTAAGAATAACAGAAAAATGGAGGCATTTTGTCCTTCACATCTGCTGTTTTCCTTTACTATTTCCTGCATCTAGAAATAATTTTATTTATTTCTCTATATACCCAAGAAGGAATCTGTTCATTTCTCCCATCCTTATTTCATTACCCCATATGTCATCAAAGCCAATCTGACTCTTTGAGACTGGGAATATTCATGATGGAAAAATGAGAATCTTCTATAAAGATTCTTTACCGGTTTAGATTTTTTTTTTTTAATGTTGTGTATATTATTTCAACCCACTACAAAAAGCTCCACATTAATCATAAACTTCAATCCTTGAAAAACATTATGTTTTAATGAACTAATAAGAATGTTTGAGTTACACAGAGAGCACAAAGGATGTGACATGTATTTAATGGTTGTTGTTGTGTCATGTTCCAAAGCGTTCTCTGTAAAATCTAAGAAATGTGTTGTAAACTGTTTTGCCTGAGGAGCCTTATGAAACTCAAATGATTCAAATCCATATGAAGTGTCTGGGTGAGATACTTTAGAGAACACAGCAGTAGGAGCACCTTGACAGAAACAGAGGCAGATCTCTTTTTGTAGCCCAGGCTGAGGAAAGCTTCACCAGACTTTACACCTTTCCCAAACATCCTCACTATGAGTTTGATTTTACTTGAAACCTGTATAAATTTACTGTTATCCATATGGAACTAGCATCCCTGAGAAAAATGGGCAATTCTACCCTGGTGTTATCTTTGGATATGCTAAGCCAATTTTCCAGCTGGTGCAAGTTAAGTTATGGCAGTTATATTAAATGATGCCAATATACACTAATTTAGAATGAGTTCCTTCATCATTAACATGGGTATTTTAGGAAACCAATTTAGAACCATACATTATGTAGACTCTCTTCCCTACTCATCATCTCCCATCTGATATTTGATTAGTATATTGATTTCCTCTTATTAAAAAAAAAAAAAAAAGATCAACCCACTCACCTCCTTTTACCCTCAAAATCCTACAGATGCAGAATGTCACCTGGATTAGCAAATTGATTTATTGATAATAAACACATGGATCTTCTTTGCCCTGCTGCAATCTGTAATTTCTCTATCCTTAATTTTTTCTTCTACTGGAATTTTTGTTATTGACTGCTCTGTACTACTGACACCATTCTTGGGAGTTCATTCTTCAAGGCTCCTCTACAGTTTTTTCAATATTAATTCTTCAAAATGTCTTTCCAGCATGCAGCAAGATATAAGTGCTCATGTTGTAAGCAGAAGTCTCCCTGGTTGCTGAAGTGCTAAAATAAACAGGTCAGTGCAGGAGTAGATATGATTCATCCATAAACTTTATGGGACACATCTGAAAGGGCAGAATTAGCCTAAAATAGAATGTTGGGGACATATCTCAAGGCAGCTGCATTGATAAATTGTTCTGTAGATGGGTTTGCTTGGTTGGAAGAGGTGTTATGTTACACATCCAGCCAGGTGTTACTAACTGATGATAATGACATCAGAAGAAATTCCTGGAAATTTACTTTACTACAAAAATCCCACACAACCCTGTAAAACCAAGGTCCAAGACAAAGAATGAAATTCAGGCACTCTATTAGAAAGACACTCTATACACAAAACACCTAATATTTCAAATTGTTATGCTTTCAATGTAGATCATCATGATTAAACATCCATATCTCTGTAGCACCTAGAGAGCAGCTGGGTTACAATTCTTGTTGTGGTACAAAGTGACAGTCTCTTGACTAAAAGATCTAAATCAAGAGCTGTTTCATAGCAATTTCTGAGATTTTATAATGTGCTTTCGCTCTGCATGGGAACTGAGATCATGAGAATGGCATTACCACAAATATCCACTGGTCATGTTGGGATTACAGCAGGGAATGTGGAGGTCCTGGATAGGAGGGTGTTATTGCCATACTCCTCCTCACTGGTATGGTGATCATCTGACCCTTTTCTTTTAAAAAAAAGGAAAAAACACCCCAAAAATAAATACACAAAACCACAGCAAAATAATCTGATGTATGGAAATAACTTACCAGGAAGTACCTTTGGAATTAAGTTACCTGAGATGGCAAACACTTACAGTCTGTGAAAGAGAAAAGCTTTTTTCTCCTTTCCTGTTTTCTACTTGGAGCTGCCCTGGATTGTGGTGGCTGTGCTGCTCACCAGGAATGAGGACACAAATCTCAGGGCAGTGCAGGTCAGTAACTCGGTGCAAACCTGCCTGTTTGTCCTTTACTGGAATGCCAAGTATCTTATGGAGCCAGTGCAGGAAAGGGTCAGAGAAATGCCACGGAGGAGCGTGGAAGAGGAACATTGGAGGGGACAGCACACTCCTGTTTCAGTGGCAGAGAGTTATTATTGATATCTTGCACAGCTTGACCCATATCTGAGGTCACTATGGTTTCCACAAGCAGACTCTTTTACAAGGCATTTTTACATAGAACTCTTATATGAATGGTGAGTATGCTTTCCTTGGTTTGGTAAGAACTTCAGATGATAAAATTTACACACTTACATAGCTCAGCACCTGGATCTGTAGTTTATTACTTGAAAAGATTCTATCAGGGAAAGCTGCAAGACAGATCTAAGGCCAGAGAGGCAGCTGGTGTAACACAATGTAGTATTGCTTCCTGACTCAGAGCACATAAAATACAGCTAAATAAGATACACAAGTTCAGCAAAATGAACAAAACTAAGATGCTTGAATCTCAATTTTTTTTTTATTTTCAAGAGAAATTAATGAAGTATTTTAATGAGAAATTAATGTACAGGTTCATTAACTTCTGGAAGGGAATAAAAGCCAGATGAATGTATTCTCCATCAGCCTTCAGAATAATTTTAAACAAAGGATGTATCCAATCATAGCACACAAAAGGTGGCTTAGGTTTAGTTTCCCTTCATAAAGGTGTCTTCCATGATTTCCTGTTATGGTTTAGCCTGGCAGGCAGCTAAACATCATACAGGAATAAAAGTACAGATCAGGGGTTCAGATAAAGATGCTTTAAAAGGCAAGGGAAGTAGTCAAACAATAGTAACAGCAATATCAGATATTGAAACAGAATATACAAAACAATGTGATACCCAATGCAATTTTTCACACCCACCAACCTGTGCCAAGCCAGTTCCTGAGCAGAAGCCCCTAGCCAGATTTACCCCTGATTTATAAGCTGAATGTGTGTTACATGGTATGGAAAACAGCTTTGGTCAGCTGAGTCAGCTGTCCCCGCTGTGTCCCTTCCCAGCTCCTCAGAAACCCCAGCCTGCTCCCTGGTGGGGTGGTCAGAAGAACTGAAAAGTCCTGAGCAAACACTGCTCAGCAATGTCTAAATCATCCCTGTGTTATCAACACTCTTCTCAACCCAAATCCAAGCCACAGCAAGGTATGAGCTGCTGGGAAGAGAATTAACTCTATCCCAGCTGAAACCAGGACAAAAGTACAGCATGGCAGTGAGGATTAGGAAGGGCACTGATCTCTTCTCAGCAGTGACCACCAACCTCTGCTCCACAGTGGCCAGTAGCAGGACTTGAGGAGTGGCCTGAAGCTGTCACAGGGAAGGTTTGGGCTGGATATTAGAGAAATGTTCTTCACCCAGAGGGTGTTTGGGCACTGGAACAGGCTCCCCAGGGAGGTGGTCATGGCACCAAGACCTCCAGAGTTCAAGGAGAATTTGGACAATGCTCTCAGGCACATGGTGGGGCTCTCCTGTGCAGGGCCAGCAATTGAGCTCCATGTCCCCTTCCAACCTGAGATACATCCTATGATTCTATGAGTCATGTCCCTTCCAAATCATTCTATATCTCTTCAATTTAACTCCAATTCTATGACTCTAAGATTCTATGTTCTTCCTATGTACAAAACCAAAGGATTCAAAATTGTGTATTTTTCAAATGTAATAGTCACATTTCTTTTTTCTTTTTTTTTTTTTTTTTTTTCTTGTACTGAAGCTAAACTTTTCAGTAGGAATATATCTGACATTAAACTGCCATGGGAGTATGGAAAAATATATATATACCAGGAGCATAGGAAGAAGGTTTTTGTTCATCTTCTCTCAAGTCCTACTTCAGGAAACATCTATAATCTGGAAAAACATTTTCAATATTTAAATCCCATTGAAGTCAATGGAACCCTTCAACACATCATAAGTGCTTTTGTAAACAAGGAAATGCTCTTCCTCTGTTTTCCTGAGGACAGCAAATCTGGCAGAGTCACTATGTCATGTTATTTAATTTGAATAGAAAGATTACTATCTTTGTTATAAAAGGCTGTACTCTTTGGCAATATGACATTACAATGTGAATTAAGCATGTGCTTAATGGCTTTCCTCAACAGCACTTATTCCTGAGTGAGAGTCAATGTGATTTCCCATTTGTGATACGAGATGCCAGCCTGAACTGCAGATTTGGTCTTCAGGTTTGGTATCAGGTTTGAGCAAATTTGAGATGAAAAGCTTCACAGATTTTAGAAGTCCAGGACGTCACTTCTCACAGCAGAATAACAACAAGCATCATGGCACAGAGAAATGAGATTACTGGACAGGAAAGAGGTAAGAGTTTAGGGTGAATAAGTGAGGGCAAGGTAAGTGATGTAAAAGTGTTCTCTCAGTATAAAAGAGTTTAAAGAAGACAAGTTTCAAATCCTAGGAGATCACAACTGAAATTAATATTAAAATGTAAATAAAGTCTAGAAATGAAATCATCAATGAAATGAGATGCACAGCACTTCAGAAATATACATTTACATTCTCACAAATAGCAGACAGAAAACTGTGTTTATAACCCCAACTCTCTTATTATGAGATGTATCATCATGTAGAAATGCAGTAGTTTTCCCCCATGGGATTCAAGTAGATGAGATTTTAGTTTCCAGAGTATTTACACAGAATATTCTTTAATAATGTATTTATTCTTAATGAAATCCTTACATTGCATGCGCTGTCTCATAGGATAACTCACTGATGTAAACATTCTATAGAGTTTTTTATTCATTCTCAACATATTTAGCTTCAGTCTTGATTTTGGGTAAGGTTTCTAGCATCTGATATCATCTTCACTATTCAAAAAACAAATTCTATAAGTGTCCCTAAAATTCAAGCTGTGATTTCAGTTAGCAAATTATGAAAACATCTCTGTTACTACTTGCAGATACACACATATGCACACACATATATACAAAGAAGTACTGCAAAAATATATTTTTCACGTCAGTGAGTGCGTGGAAGTCTGATGGATAATTTTGGCAGAGTGAACCATTCTGTAATGAAGAACCATTATTCTGGTCTTTTTATAATAATCATATTACTATAAAAGGTTCTCCAGCTGATAACAGAAATATAAAAAATTCTAAAGATTCAGGAACTGCTGACCAAACGATTATTTACCTGCATGGGTTGCATGTCTGCTCAACCTGGAATTATTCTTTTTCTAATACCCTGAAGCCCAGTGCTCTTGCTAATAATCTTAAGATTCTTTGCCTTTCTTCGATCCAGCCCTCCTGTTCCATATTGATCTACAAGGCAGTATTTATTAACATGTTTGCATCTCGGGCAGGGCGTCAGCAGAATCCTCTTTGTCACTAGAGGGCAGCCAGCATCTTCTGGAGAGCCAGGAGAGCTCGCCATGGAAATCAAGTTCTGACAGTAGGCACAGAGGACATGATTCTGGATCAGTGGGCTGTGTCTCAGCTGTGCTAATTTTCAATAGAAGTAATTAGCAGCATTCCGGGATTTTATCTGGGGATCAGATTATGGTTGGCTGGCTCTTTCGAAGGCAGAACATGAAGAGTTGTGAGGGTGGACTTACCAATGGCTTTAAGAAACAAAATTTGGACGTTAATGATGCTATAGAGCCAAAAAGCCCTCCTGCATTTCCAAGGCAAGGAAATTCCAGAGCAGGGTGATGGAATGGGAGCATTAAATGTGGTCAGAATATTCCTGGAAGCCCAATCCCATCTTAATTCTACACGATGGACAAATAGAGAACGGTGTGTTTGCTGAGTGTGCTGCTGTCTGTAGTGGGTATAAGCTGGGGAATCAGGCAGAGAAGTGCTGAACTTAGCTCTGAAACTCTCACACCCTCTCTGGTATCTGGCATGAGGACAGAGGTTCATCTTGCCCCTCTCTGGGGAGCTGATTTGCACCCAGCTAAGTACCCAAAGCTGACAGTGGTCAGCTCCAGACCCTTACAGGAATCCTGCATGACTGGAGTCTCATGGCCTCCTTAATTCTTTTCAAACTGTACATTTCCTTCAGTGTATCTGTACAAAACAATCCTCCGTTTTTCATGCCCCTGATGTGAATATATAAACAAGGATCAAAAAAGCTGCTTAGTTAGAAACTAGCTGTACTTCACAGCTCTCTTGCTTTGCACTACTGTATTTTTTTATTTTTTTTATTTTGTTTTACATTACAATCATATTGCATAGCATTAAATAGTTCCACTGCAACCCACTGTGCCAGGCTGCTCACACTCCATCCCAGATGCACAAGTATGTGCATGAACAACAGAGGACTGGACAAGATAAATAATGATACATGCCTGCACATCAGAGACCAAAATTAAGTCTGTGTCACATCAGAACTGGTCTTGGCTAATCTGAAAATCTACTTTAAACTCTCATTAAGATAAACTTCTGAAAATCTAAAATAAACATCACCTTTTTATATTTAGCAATAGGCTTGACATTTTCACATTTTGTGAAATAAGGACTAAATGTATTTAAAATTAGTAAAGCATGCTGAAGGAGAACATCAGCATATCACATACACATACATATGTAAGTAAAATCCTTTTAAAGAGGATGATCCCATGTGCTGTTTTTCCTTTTTCATGAAGACAACTTAATAGAGTATATCATGCTGAAAATGAGCACATGCTAAAATGATTGGACTAGGGTAGGGTTTGGATGCAACAATTTCAGGGAAAGAAATAGTATTTGGTTTTGTGTTCTTGCCAGTGAGATTAGTCAGGTGCTAATCATGGATTCACCTGGGTGGAAGTGGGGAGAGAGAGATGATTTTGCACCCTGCTCACATTCTGCATTTCCTGCCCTGGATATGCAGTCTGTCCAGAGACAGAGCCATGACCAGAATTCAGGCACCTCTGCAATCCTCTAGGGCAGTGGAAGCATAAAGGTCTCAACACCAGAAATGAGAACAATTTTCCTTGTGTGGGGGAATACAAGCTCCATCAAGACCTTGATGCCCCAGTTTGGGTTCCAGAGCAGCCCTGGCTCCAAGGGAAGCCTTTTCTTCCCCCTTTGTGTTCCAGGGCAGCCAGGAGGGAGGTACAAGTTTCCTTTGGGATTTTTGGTGACAACCTCTCACCTCACCAGCAATGTTCTCCTGGGGGCAGCGTGGCAGGGAAGAAGTCCCAGCACTGGAGCAGCACACAGACCTTGCCACTTTTCCACTTTTGGGAGGGACAGAGCCCTTCTCTTCCACCCAGCAGAGCTCCTTTATGCCAAACCCTGATGCTAATTCCTGACACACTTCAAAGTCCTGGGAGAAGCAGAGGAATACTTCTATGCCAATAACCAATAATTCAAAGGAAGAGTTATTTCAATTGCTTGGAGAATACTGCAGGAGTGAAGGGTAAAGTCCTTCTGCCTTAAAAGAAAAGCACAAAGAAAGCACTTGATAAATAATTTAGATGACAAGAATGTGAAAGAAATTTTCATATATTTGTCTGCAGTGCTATGAAATGGGTTCCAGCATTGAAAGATTCCTGATTAGGGAAAATTATCTCTCCTTGGGAGCAAGAGGAAAAGATTTCACATTTCGTTTTCCCATTGCAGGAAAACAAGCATTTTTAGGTTCCATGGCATAATAAGATGTGCATTCTTTTATTCTTTTTAAAAATAAATATACTATTTAACCATTTTTTGTTATTCTAGATTTTCACGTGTCTTTTCATACACTGAAAACTCATGACGTCATACATAATATAAAAGCATGAAAAAGCTTGCTTGAGATTTTTATTATTTATTTGAATCAAGTCTCATATGTAATGATAAAAAAGCAAGCTTAGGAATTTATTGCATTTTCTATCCAACTGTCAATAAAAAATTGAGAGAGTTTTACTATATCTATAATAAGGAAATGTAAGCAATTCACAGTAATTTCTGTATGAAATCTTTACTTTTGTTTTTGTTCTGCTTTGGTTTTTACTTCAGTGCTGTATAGATTAAAAGAAACACAAACAAATATTTAAAATAATTGTGTCCAGATGCTTTGCAACATTTCATTGTCTTCTAATGGATAAATGTGCTTAAAAAACAGATCTCAAAAAGAAGCAACAACCAACGTGTGCTTTATTACATCATCATAATGACTTCTTAGTTTATATTTAATCCTTCCACTCAACCAATAAAGTAATTCAAACAAAGAAAAACCCTTCAGTAGGAGCCTCTATTGGTTTCAAAACCACATGAGCCTCTAGACTGGCACCAAAATATGAATTAGAGGCTTATGATAAATTAAAAAATCAATGAAGTATATTTTAAATGCATTTCATAAAATTTAATTTACACATGTATTAGAGATGGCATAGGCTTTCCAAAACTGTTTTGGGCAGCTCAAAAATGCATTCATTCCTACTTGTCTGTTATGTAAATTAACCATCTTATATATTTTTACTAATTGCAGACTAGATGCAGCTATGTACATTTTTATCTTTTTCCTGTCCCAGAGACATTATCAAATTATTAGTGAAAGCTTTCCTCTCTTGATGGGGATAGAAGAAGAATTATTCTAATCATTACATTAATATTTGTGCTAAATATTTGTAAGCTGGTTCATTGTAGGATCTAGTGTGTAAAAATTGTTGCCCTTGAAAATACTGATCTTAAGGTGACAAGCTTTAGTAATTGATGTAAGATTTTAAGTTGAAGCATGTATGGCATTGGGGTTTTGTTTAGTTCCAAATGGTAAAATTATTTTAATATGACCAGGAACTGAAGTGCACTTAAGTTGGAAATAAGATTTGGCTTTTTTCTTCTTTCTTTTTCACTAACATTCAATTATATTTACACATAAATATGTTTAGAAGCACTATTGGTACAACCACGATAGGAAATCAGACTCCAGAGACAGAATAAACACAATTTCACATAAAGGACAAAAATAGCAGGATGCTGGCTTAGCTCAGTGGGTTTTGAACTGTATCCTAATGCAATGCCTGTGTTTGGGTCAGTTAAAAGAAAATATGCTCTTATTAATATCTGCCTGATAAAAACTAATATTGCTCTTGGCAATCAAAGGATAAATGTTTTAGCTTACAAAGAAGTCTTTAAAATGTAAGTCTGTTCTGTGAATTTCATATTCTTACATGATATTAACTTCAAAAGAAATTTTAGAGATAGGATCTTTGTTGAGTGAGATGTGCTTACTCTCACATACTAGAAATAGCTATACAGCCAAATAAACATCACATTGCACTATCATATAGATTTCTGTTTTCCAAGTGGTCAGCGTTTTGTGGCAGCATTAATAGTTATTACGGATTTAAATGGACGCTCTCTGTCTGAAACTGATCGACAAGATCAATAATTTTAAGATCAAATACTAACAGCAGTCTGTTTTTTTCTTTAATCACTGTCTTTTTGTTTTATACCCATGCCTACAGCAAGATCCTGTTTTCTGTATGTAGACAGAGCTTCCTGCTGTGTGCTGTCGAAAGAATGAGAAGACAAGATGGAGAATCAATTTAAGAAAAAAGCTTTAGTTGACAAAGCTTTGCTGTAGATCAATGGAGTCTAGCTAGTTAAAATATCTTTGGGAGCAGAGATTTTACAATCATGAGCTTGGGCATAATCAGTTTGGCTTTCCCTATTCCATTCATACAGCATTTTGCCAGATGAAAAAAAAAAAGTATGCAAATACCAGACAGTTGAATGCCTTTTGGCTTTGCTGTGGAACAATAAAAGCAGCTTTAAAATTTATTTCCTTGATACACAGAAACCCTGGTCCTTTATTAAACTTGTTCTTTTAAAAGAGACAGTATTTACTTAAG
Organism: Tychaedon coryphoeus; assembly: GCA_013398595.1. Taxonomy (NCBI): domain Eukaryota; kingdom Metazoa; phylum Chordata; class Aves; order Passeriformes; family Muscicapidae; genus Tychaedon; species Tychaedon coryphoeus. The sequence continues at coordinate 993,699 of WBND01000111.1, forward strand.
AGTGATCTTCGTTACAGCAGAGCAAGCAGCAGTTTACCCTTGGAGAGATGGAATAGCATCCAATTCACAGCCTGGAACTTAGGGGACCTTTTTTCATTGACTCACTCAGTCTTTTATCACTTATTTGTTCAAACAGGTTTCATAGCAAACACAGGATGTGTACAAACTGATATAAAAACTGATATAAAGCACAGGTCTTCCCTAGAAGATTTATCCTTATATCTGACATTTGTTTAATCGTGTTCCAATAAATTTGCACCCCAGCACTAATTAGTTGTTCCAAAATTCCTAATGACTTGGAATGAAAATATTATGTAACTTTTTTTTTTGCTTAAATGCACATTTAAGATGAATTAGAAACAATCCAATCACTTTCAGGTATGGTGTTAAATCATTCAGGACAATAGTCTCAGGCACATGGTGTAACTCCTGGGTGTGTACCTTCCAACTCAGCACATTCTGTGATTCCTCATTGAAAAAATAATCTTGAAACATTTCAGCTATATCACCTAAACAAAAAATGTGCACCTAAATAACTTAGAAACAAATCAACCCTGCAGGTGGTTTGAAAAATGAGTGGTCTGGTACAGGGTTTACTGAACTTTCATGTAAGAGTATGGTAGGCACCAAGCCCTTTACACTGAAAATGTCTTTCTTAGATGCTTAGGAATTATGTCTGGGTTAAAATATTGCCTATACACTTTATCTGTGGAGAAGTTTGTGATTCAAAGTGTGACATATTCCAAAAGGGAGCAAATGAAATGGATTTTTAGGAAATCAGAAAAGAAAATAAAGTATGTATTGTATGGACAAAAGCCTTTCTAAATTCTGGACGAGATTTCCAAAAGTAACTGGTGATGTAAAAACTGTTCATTGTGGGGTAAAAAAGAAGAGATAATGTTTAAAGGGCTCCATCCAAGGAAGATGAGACTTTTCCTCTTCTGAAAATCAATCTTTCAGCAGACATTTTGTGAAAGCTGAGTCCCTAAAATTGCTAATTCCTTCCACAACCTTGTCCAGCAGTTAACACTGATCACTGCAGACTGTATCCCATTGGTCTCTGAGTCTGCCACAGAGCTTACTGCATCTGTGGGAATTTTGTCTTTTGAATGAAAAAGGATGCTGTGGGCTCCTAAATACTGGGCTTCTGGTATAATGTATTACTTCACACTCAGTTCTGTTTCAGTGAATATGAGGACACTGGTAGTTAAAAGGCCTCTGCATTTAAAGTGATCATCTATAATTCCACTGAAAAGGCAATTAAAATTTTAGGAGGATGTCAAAACAGGTGAAGTAGAAATATTTATATAGAAAGTAATTTCCCTATTTCCACGAGTTATTTCATTTCAGTAATGTCGATATGTAAAACCAAACTACTGTGATTGAAAGGGCCAGAATATGCCTACATATGTGTGCACAGATTTGTATATATGAGTGCTAAAGCAGTTACAGGCTATTCTTAACTTTTTATGCCCTTAGAGCAATCATGACTCACCTGGAGTTCTCTGTACCTACTTTATCTCAAACCTATATGGCTTGGAGCAAACTAAAAGAGAGGCAGTGAGATGTCATGCAAACACATTTTGTTGGCATTCAGGAATGCCTGCAACTATAGAATTTTATACTGGCAAATTATCAAACCATTCCCTGCCTTCCTGCATCAGCTTAATTTGGATCAACCAGCCAACTTAATTGTTACCAACCTCCTTGGACAAATACGTGTTAGATCCAAGAAAAATCATTTATCGGTACATAATGTTTTTTTTGCTGTTGGATTTTTTGTTTGGGTTTGTTTTTTTTAAATACTGGACATAGAGGAAAAATAATCCAGTGCACTTGCACTAGGTTTTATTATTGAAAACACAACTGTGATTTTGCCTCTAGGTGGGCTTTAGATCTTTACTCATTTTAATACTGAATGCAAATGGGACACCATGAGGGAAACATCTGGGTTTTCTCCTTATATAGGAAGGTCTCACTGAGTGCACATTTACAGAACTGCACATGGATAAAACAGGTATTATGCACTATATTTCTTTTATGACATGAAACCTAACAGTGAAAAGGAGTGTGTACAAAAATATCATTAATCCTTTGGTGTTTTGGTCTTTGCACTGTCAAAAGGTCTTCTGCAGAACCAGAGCTTCATTAGAAACACAGTCACTGGTAATTTCTTTGACAAAGAGAGTCTCCTGTGTAAATTAATGATGCACTCTTGTATTCTTTCAGCCTGTCCTCCAGGAGCAGTAGAAGGAGCCTGCAAGCCACACAGCCCACAAGTAACAGTAAAGGTGCAAACTGTATCCCCCATTCATCTTAATGATGTGTTAACTTCTAATCCTAGTTGGGACCATTAAAATACTGAATTCTTTATGTGGAGCTGCTGAAGAACTGCCTTAACCCTTGCACTGCCTTGGCATCAGATCTCTTAGTGTGCTTGTCCATTACACAGCATACATTATTATTATCTTTATTGTTGCTGTGTGATATACATAAATAAAGCCTTGAGTGAAAAAGTGAGTCAGGAGTTAAACAAATTGTCTTCTTCAAGATAGCAGTTTGAATAAATTGAGAATAAACTTTCTGAGGAATCAAAAGGTAGTGTTCTGATAAAGCAGTGAAGTGGGAATTTAAGGAGCTTTACTTGCTGGTGGATATAAACCTCCTCATATGACCTTGGGAAGGTCACCTGCTCCCTCCTTACCCTCATTTGAGTCTGTGCTCACAACAAAAAGAATCAGAATAATAAGTACTCTACCACAACTTACAAGTGCACTGTGGGGAAAAATGAGGCTCTAAGTAGCTGATGAATGCTGCTGGAAAGACCACAGATAACAGAAATCATTAAAATGTAAACGTCTAAGTAATTTTAAGGTGCAATTGGTAAAAGAAAATATATAAATATTATCTGTTCCTTTTCACTTCCTCCTGCTTGATATGTTCTTTAATGTCTTTTCCTTGGACTCACTGAAAAAAGCCATTTTCATTATCATGGTTGAGCATCCTATTACGCTTCAGCAGCTAAGTTGAAGTCTAACGTACTTAAATCATAATAACCCACCAATTCCAGTGAGAAACTAATGAAATTATTAAATTGTTTATTTGTTTTGAAGGAGCTGGTGTAAGATCAGCATGGAAGTTTCCAAGGTAAGCAACCATTCTTGCTTGGAGTGGTATTCATGCAGTATTTGCTGTATTTGGTTATATGGCCAAATATAAAACACCTTTGGAAGCAAGAGCAGTGCCTGGGGGTTGGTATTTTTTGTCTTGGGGTGCTGTCAAGGAAGAGAAAACCTGTGGAAGGCAAGAAGTGCAACCTGGCCTATCTTACTGATCTCTCCTGGATGTATTTAAACACTTGAAAGCCTTTTGATGAGATTTTGGTTAAGTAAAAAAAAGTTATTGTTCTGCTTTACTCACCCCTCGGTAAGAAGACAATGCTCAACTCTCCCTTGTAATTAATTTTGTGATGGCTCTGATTTTTATACAGAGATTTTAACACAAAGGTTTTAACCCTTTTTGATGAGAAGCTATTTCTTTCTTAAGCACAAATACCAAAGTAAAATCACTTCAAAGAGAACCTTTTACCATCAGTAGAAAGTCCTGAATCTGAAGCAATTCCTCAGATTTTATTGCTGTTTTTTAAACTCTTTTTATATCAGATGATTGTGCTTCAGGAAAAGATAGGCTACATTTCAATGCTTATAAGACAACATTTTATTTAACCACAAGCTAATTGTACAAGAAAAATATAAACAAAGGATTGAACAGCCACAAATCTTGAAAGAAGTTCTCAAATAATTCATGTGTAATTTAATATTAGCCTAGAAATTTAAGAAAAAATACTCCTCTTGTTCTCATATGATTTTTCCTTGCTTATGATCTTAAACCTTTATTTTTCACAAGAATAATGGCATTTAATTCAGAGTTACACTGTGTGCAAGCAGGAGCAGAATTAAGCCTCCAAGCTCTCTTGCTTTCTGGAATTATGTCTCAGGGTTTTTAAAACCGCTTTTCTCAAAAGTCTTTAAAGAGCATCTTTCAGTAAATAAAAGCTCATGTGCCCTTGCCTTCCAGTTACTGCTTCAGGTGTCTAGACATTTCCTTGGAGGCTTTTGCTGCTCTGTCTACTGCAATTCATTTCAAACCAGGAGAGTAAGCACAGCAAACATGCAATGGAAACAGATCTCATGAGCATGGCGAGAGGAGCTGCACACAGCCAGCTGTGCCCTGGCTCAGTGGGACAGGCCCCAGGAGGAATATCCCCTCAGAGGGAGCACAGGTGAGTGCAGGGAGCACAGGGAAGCAAATACCCACTCATTAATAAGTGTGTGCAATATTTGTAAAGCATGCTTATGCAATAGACTTGGGCAGATACTGATTTAATTTTCATTTACAGCAGTGGAGCAGACTGACTGGACATTATTTTACTTCCAAGTTATTTTTTAGATGTTATAATATAATAATAATAAAAATATAATATTATTATTATATGTATTATATGTATTATATATATTTTATATATTATGTATATTATATGTATTATATATATTATACATATGATATATATTATATATATTATATATATATTATATATTATACATATATAATATAATAGAATATAATATATATTATATATTATAATATATATTATATATATTATCATATAATAATAATATAAAAGTATTAGTTCTACAAATTATTTTGAAAATGTCATAAATATATGCATATAACGTTTAGGCAGATTTTTTACTGGAAACGTCTTCTTGACAGAGATTTTATTTCATTTTTAACTAACAATTTCTATAAACACTTATGACAAAAGACCACTTTTATACAAGAAAAAGAAATCACCTAGTTCTGATGAGATTTATAGTATATCCACAGATAGAAGAAAGTTTACAAGTGTCCACATTTCAAGAAAAACACAGCTTCTAAATCGGGAAGCACAAAATTACACACATCAAAAACATTTTTTTCTTCAGTACAAGGATTGGAAAAAAAAAAAACCCAAAACAATTTTTGGGACATTCATCAATTTGATTGTGATAACAGGTATGTCCCTGGGCACTGCTTCTGAAAAACCCATCCAGGATATTTGCACTTCCCATGGGCAGGCTGCTTCCCACTGTAAACAGCATGAATCCCTCCACCCACTTCAGTGGGAGCTGGCAAAGGGTTTTACTCAAGGCAAGAGATAAACTTTTCAGGGTCTTGAAAACACAAAGGTCTGCTTTTCTGCACCCTCACAGACCACCAGGCTAACTGAGAATGTTTCCCAAGAGCTAACCTCTGCTGTTTGATTTCATTTCCTGAGGCTCACATCACCTCACTACCACTGGCTGTTTGATTTAAAAATAAGCAGGACTGGCAGGTTCTGGCCAGTGACAATTTTGTCAGGCTTGAATTTACTTCCCTTTCCTCTCAGAACAGAGGAGCCACTTTTCTTTCTGATGGCTGCCTATAGATATTTACCAGGTTGATTTCATTTTCTTCTGCTACAAAGGAAAAAATGAGTATGACCTTCCAGCAGACAAAGGTGAAGCTTCTGGGATTTTTTCTTCTTTCAGTTTATACAGAGATGCTACTGATTTGGGAGAAATTCCCTATATGTATATAAAACAAAAAGTAGTCCTGAAAAGAGTAGGAAATGTTGAAAGGGAAATAACTGCTGTATTCTCAATAGCAGCTTTTGGGAATGCAGAGTTACATTTATTTACTGGTAGAAGCCCTCAGCTCCAGCCAGTCATTTAATGCTGTGCATCAATATTTCATAAAGGTCCCCCAGATAATAAAATATTTCTAGAAAATGATTCTTCTTGTAAACTCTAGGTGTCTGTTTTTTTTTCTCTTGTTTTGTTTCAGTTTATTTTTTTTTGTACACACCCTCTGTTTGATCTTTTAAGAGCTATCTTTGTCTCAGGATAGCTACTTAAGACCAAAATTTTTTTCATTTCTATGAATAATTAATCCATAACTCTTATTTTATTTCTCTGAATTATGCCATAAGGTGAGCTTCAGATGATATTTCTCAAATGAACTTCTCTTCATACACATTTTCCAAACAAAATCTTGTACTGAAATTTGTCTCTAAAAGCTAGTCAGGGGTTACAAAGACAAAAGTATAGAACTGTAAAATGCAAAAGAAAAGTTAAAATATTAAATCAATAATTATATTTCAATAAAACTGAGATGAGATGAGATGAGATGAGATGAGATGAGATGAGATGAGATGAGATGAGATGAGATGCCCTGAAAAAACATAAGTTTGTAGCTCTTTCCAGGAGATTGCCATACTGATCACTGAAATGATGTTACTAACAGAGATTTTTTTGTTTATTTTTTAATCATAGTGATTCAGATACTGTTCTGAAATTGGAAGCTGTTCCTCATGAAACTAATATTTGATTATTTTCTATATGTGAGGCACAGCAAAATTCCAGGCCCTAGGATTTTTGAGAACATCTACCCCATAGCTGGAGGATATTAATGACTGAAGGAAAGCCACAACAGAAGAATATATTAATGTGTTTGGAGACAAGTTAAGCACCAAAGATATTGCACTGGAGTGACAAGTGTTACAGTGAAAGAACTGGAGTAGAAATTGGAACTAAAGCTTCCTCCTACAGTTATGATAGCATATGACTGCATACAGTTTTGCTTTTAAAATACATTTTTGTTCTCCATACATTCAACTTTTTTTCCACAAATAATATGCTTGTTGAAAAATGTGTTAAGTATTACTACATACTCAACAAATATTTCAACAGAAAAAAAAAATTTAAAAATTCGAATCCTTCTTGATTATCTAGAAACCAAGAGAAATGCTAATGAAAAGATTATGAAAAAATCCAAAACCATTAAAGTACTCAGATTTCTATTTGCCTAAAGCTCACCTCTCCTCTTCAAATAATAAACTTTACATTAATTTTTTTTTCTCTACAATAGCAGCAGTAATATTTATTCAAAATGCTAAATTTCTAAATAATATGTTTTGGTCATTGATCAGAAAATGATCAACTTAATTTAAATTGAACCTCCCTGGCAGGTGATTTCCAGAGGCTGTACGGAGATTGCCTTTGAAATTTTAATTGATATTTTAGAGTGGAAAAGATTTTTATCTCCTCAGATTTAATGAGGTGGTGTAGCCCAGATAGACTCATGTCAACACTGCCACCTGAATTAAGAGTGAGGCTGGGGCCATAAATGAGTAAATGAGGAGGTGAAGGGAGAGCCCTGTGTGGCAGAAGCCAACAAAAGTGTTCCCAGCAACCTGCAGGTGTGGCAGCACATCAGGATAGAGCTGCTTTCAAAGTGAAGTCATTATTCAGGGCACAGGTAAGTCATTATTCAGGGCACAGGTAAGTCATTATTCAGGGCACAGGTATGTCTGACTCACTAATTACTGCCTGGACTCTCAAATGTTGACAAAACCAGGAATATGGCTAGGGAGCTCAGGGCTACAACTCAGTATTTGCATCAACACTTCTCAAAGTCAGAAGTAACTAGCAAGATTATCAAATTAACATTTGTACCCCACCCTGTGACTTCTAAGAAAACAGTTTCATGTTGTTAAATCCTCAGAAAAACATCCTTATTTGAAGACAACAGAAACAGGAGGATAAACCTCTCCCTTTGTTATCCATTTCCAGTGGATGATTGCCAACAAGTCAAAAGCATAAAATATTTTAAAGAATAAAATAACTGCAATTTCTAATCTGAATTATTGTGGCATTAGATTTCCACCACTAGTTCTGTCTTTACCTTTCTAATTCAAAAGAGCTTATTTCACTCTGGAAAGTACATACATGTATGCTGCAATCAAATCAGCCTTCAAAGTTGTTTTTGATAAACTAAACAGACCTGGCATTTACTCAAAGATTTGAATAATTTCTGTGACTTTTTTGTTCTTCATGTTTTCCAGATTTTAAACATCCTGTCGTGGAGTTGAAGCTTGCCTGCCTTCCTGTGTCAGACTGGCCACATGGATAAAAACCACCTTCCTGTTTTCATGCTCCTGTTTAATCACAGGCAGTATTGACTGCTTTTGCCACAGCATTGCTTCAGAATTTCATGTTAATTCATTTTAGAGCATTTGCTTTCCAGAACACACTGTGTTTTTCATCTTTTGTTCTTACTGAAGAGCTTTTTCATAACCTTAAACTACAGTTTTTCTACAAAGCCAGGTCACCAAGCAATCCTGGTCCCTGTTAACTGCTCTCTTAATTATTTACCCCACTGCCCTTTGTAACTTTGCACAGCAGTGACTCAGAAATGACCTCTCCAGACAGATGGAGCATGGATAACTTGCCTTCTGAGATTCCAATCAAGTCCTCCTTCATGTGATGTAGTGCACATTTGTGTATGTGAGGGAATGTACAGCTCAGTATACTGGTATATTTTCACCTTTTTTTTTTCTTTTTTCTTTTTTTTTTTTCTTTCCTTTTTTTTTTCTGTCCATGTTTTTTTCCCAACAACAATCTGATATTTATGAAATTTGATCACCTTCTGCAACTGTGTGAAAATGTCAGCCTATTGATTAGTCATGGGCTGCTGATTGTAAGGATTCCCTCAAAGGCTCAGTATTCATCATTCATTATCTGAGTGGTGTGGCCAGGCTTCCGAGTCAAATAACATTTTTACTTTTCCCTGATTGATTAATTGACCTTTTAAAAACTTCTTAAGGCTTCTTTCCAAAGAAAAATTTTGCACATGAGAGATAGAGAAGTTTCTTTCTTGTGTCTTTTCTGCTTAAGAGAGATGCTGTGAAATAAACAGCCAGGGCACAGCCCAGGTAAATGTGAGGAGCAGCTCAGAAAGGAAGGAGTGGTTAAGAGGTGCATGAATCAAAATTTTGTAGAAAATAACTTCTTTTGGCAAGAAAGCAGACAATGTTATTCAGTATTTATGTTATCCCAGCCACATTAAAAAAAAAAAAAAAAAGATAAAGACATTTTTGTTGAACTGCTTCAATACAGATCCCCAGGCATTTTGTCACTGTCTTTAAGGTCCCTTTTTTTTTGTTCTTTTTCACCTTTCTGACATGATGCTTCAACTTAACTGCAGAAGACAGCGGAAATCTTCAGGAATTTGTGATAGAATTTATTCTCACAGGCATTGTGTACTGTTTCAGAAACCATTTTTTTAACTCTTCTACCAAGCCATGGGCTAGCAGTGAAGATTCACCCTCTGGACAGTGTCTCACATATATGAAGGACACATGTAAATATAGGGTTTCTGGGAAAACACTTCGTTTCACAGTCACCTTTCAATAGGCCATTAGCTTAAATACAATACCTTATCAAATGCAATTAAAGAATCAGTCAGTATGTACCCCAAGTGCCTCTCCTTTCTCCATATGCTCCTCTCACATACCCAACATATCTTAAAAGCATCTCCTGACTTGCTCTCTGGTCTTAGGCTAGAATTCAGGTTTTAGCATATTGAAAAATCATTAATATCCTGGGGCCCTCTGCCCATCCCACCCTGTCTCAGTGATAGAAAAGGCACTAGAGATTAATTGCTCATAATGAAGCAGAGAGAGCTGACAAGTCTTGCCCTGTCCAGAGCAATGTCTCAAGCTCCTATAACAGACACTCTGCTTTGGCTCAGAAAATGTGGGGTTTACAAAGAATGTGTGGGGACATCTAAATCCCACAGCACTGACAGGATGCAAAAGCAGCAAGGAGTTTTAAATGCAGGTTGGCTTAGTCCTTTCTTTGAAAACATATTTAATGTGGCTGATAAGAAGGCTTATGGGTATGCTTTATTATTTAAATCTACATAAATAGCAAAGCAATTTATAATAATGCATTACAAATCCCCAGAGTTCCCACCTACATTCCAGCTCTCACAGTTCTTTCCCATTTTCCAAGTGCCTGGGGAAAAGTGAGTCTTGCCATATCAGTAATCTGATGGCAGGGAAGTAACATCACTGATTCTGACAACAGAAGCAGATTATCCTGTGAGAAACCTGAATTATCATATCTTTAAAATGTGACACCAAGCTTTCACCAACTTAATTCACGAGCTGGTGTAAGTGCTTAGGAAGATAACTTGTTTGGACCTTTCCTCTGGGTTTACATTGTGCTGTGGGCTCTTCCTATGGAAATGACTGCATGTATTGACCAGGAGATCCTGAGAAACTAACACTGGATCCAGCATGCTAAAAATGCTGTAAATCCAACAAATAAATGCAACAAATACAGATTCTGTCAGGTCTCAGGAAGTATTTTTCTTTATTGCATCAAGGTTTTCTAGTTGTATTTCCATGATAATTTCCTTCTAATTTCAGAGGACTAAGTATGAATCTATAGGTTGATATGTATCTATTTAAGGGAGCCTTTCAGTGCTGCAAGAATATTGTTAATCACTCAGGTAAGCTCAGTGGTAATACAAGTTCCTACAGAAAGTCTCCAGAAGTCTTCTAATCTAAAACCAGTTGTAATGCCACAAAAGCCAGGTCAGAGATGTTTTATGGCACTAATGTTTGTAGTTTACAGTGCTGCAGTGAATTCTTTGGAAGAATATGTTAAAATTGTCAGTTTCTATAATGCTCTGCCATTTTTCAAAATTTTCTGGTCAAGAGGAGTTATCTATGTCTTTGAGAAATCTTTGAAAAGGTTGTCCTGTCTAGTAATTTCCCAGTGGTGATAGCACAGGAGTTTCTGCATATGCATATGGTAAACAATTAATTTTCAGTGTGCTCAAAATAACTGTTTTAAAAAATGTTATGAGTTATCACTGACCATTACTAAAACTTTGTTGTTAAACTTCTTCATTGATAGAAAAGGAGGTGGAAAGCCTGATAATTCGATTTTTTAGAGATTTCTTGTAACAGAAGGCATGTGCAGAACGCAGGTTGTATTTCCAGATGACTCAGTGGAAGATAATGCAAATAGGTAGTACTTAAAAGAGTTGCACAGTTGCCTAAATTCTAGTCTGGAATTAAATTTGGTGCCCTTAAGCCTCAGGACTAGGAGAGAAAGTTTTCCTGACTGAAGATTAGATCCGAAGGGAAAACTTCCCATAATATTCCTGCTCAACATGTAAAACACTGAAATCCAGAACTGATTTCTACATCAGGTATCCTCATGGAAATGTGCTTTCCAGACCTGCAGGTATTGCTGCTGCTATTTGAGATATCTGCTAGAGGATGAATTCATCAAGATAAATGGATTGGGATGTTTTTAGAGATGTTTAATTCTGTGTATAAGAGACCATCTGTTTTCTGATAAATGTTCTTGCTCATCTTTTTGGGCAGGTTATTTTATTTAGTCTTTTAAGCTTTGCTTTTTTTTTTTTTTTTAATAAACACATTTCAATAAACATCATTAAAAAAACCAATCACAACCTATAAATGAAAAGCAATTCATGTATCTCTATTTTTTTAAATTTCCCCCTTTTTTTAATTTTCTTTGAAAGTTTTAATTTGCTTAGCTCTTCAGTTTTTTGGTAGGTAGGTTGGTTGGTTGGTTGGTTTTATTTCCCAGGTTTTGGGGTGAGAAAGGAACTATTCTATGTATTTTTCAGAGCAGTCTATAGGTTTGGTCTCCATGGTTATGTCTGCCTGTCCAGGTCTGTAACTTTGAAATGCCCATGAAGATTTTGCTTAGTAATGATTTCTGTTTATGAGCAGCTTAAGCAAAATAAATGAACCCCAAACCAGACAAAACCAAACACTGAGTAATTTACAAAATTAAATTCTTTCTAGTTAAGATTGCAACAGAATCATATGCCCCAGAGAGGAGTTCCAATTGGAGCCACAATACACAAGCAGTAAATTCTTACAGGATCTATCTCATATGCCCATTGGTTGATAGGAATCACTACAGGAGAATTAAGAAAATATCCTGCTTGGTAGATTACATTCAAGCAGCTCAGTGCTAACAAAATCTGTCATTTTTTACTTGTATTAATTATGACCGAATAAAACATTTTTTTTTCTGAAGAAGCCAAACACAATTCACAGGTAAATAAAACTTCTGGAATGGCTGTAATATTTATGAGTGCAGAATTGACAATTTGAGAATGTCCTCTAATATCCTTTTTAAAATGAGCATTTCAACAAACATTCCCGTGACAATAATAATCCAACACAACATTTGCAAAAAGTAAACACAAAAGGAGTAAACACAGCCAACACTGGTTCTCTGGGAGCATACTTATCAAACAATGAAACTTACCTATTATCATTATCATTATTATTATAAAAAACATTTAGGGAACTTTTCTGAGGTATTCTTCCAGGCCATTTTCTGCAATTTATCTTGCCAAAATATGGAAACCTGCTGAAAAAAACATGAGGAACTTCTGTTTCTTTTTCTTTGATACCAAATTCTGCACAAATTTAAAACACATTCAAATTTTCTTATTTTCTTTATTTCAATAGAAGGAATGTTAAGATAAAGTGGTTATTGATTTTGAATTCTCTCCACGTTTTATGCCTGACAATAATCATGAGTTTACCTGAGAACTTTTTTTCTAAAGAAAAAGCTTAGTGTTGTGTGTGTATGGTTTTGTGTGTATGAGAGGAGGCAGATTTTGGACCCACCCTGCAGTCTGACATTGGGTATTCCACAAGGATAAGCTGTTATGTGTCCATAGATTTACAAATGAAAGATCTGACTTTAGGGGCAGATTTACTGGGAGCACAAGGAATGTGGTGTACATGGACTTTGCCTCCCACTTTCCTCCATCTCCTAACATTTCAGCAGTGATGTAAAATGCTTCTGCATATCACAAAGTAATTTTTTCATTTTTCTTAAAACCTTCTCAAAGCCCTCCTCCTAAGATGTTGTTCCAATGCCCTGCTAGTGGTGGAAAACTGTAGGCACAGGAATCAATAATTATGAGAGGTGCTGGTACCTCACAGCAACTTGAGTTCATAGTGCTCACAGACATGAAATCCAGGAAATCAGACATGCCCTTGCCTCTAAATCATATAAATTCAGTCCTATCTAAGCTTTTAAGGATAATTCTAATTTTAAATTTAGTGAAATTGTTGCATCTCTGGTTCTTTTACTTTGCTTTGCATGTAGCTCTGAATCTTCAAGAAAACCTTCAGAGACTGGTGGTTGCTTGTAGGTCAGCAATACTCAAGAGCCCTCATTTCCAAGTACAAATGTTAAAGAGAAATTTGTTCTAAACCCTAGGAGGTTATTGAATAGTACTGAACACAGGAAGAAAAAGAACAAGAGAAATAGTACAGCATTTACAGTTTAATGAAGTTAAGACATCCTCTGGAACAAAAGTAATCCCTCAAAGTAGCAGGTTTAGCCTCAATGGCCTAAAAATGGCCAGATTACATCATAATAAACCTTGTATGACCATTCCTTCCACGGTGCATGTAGTGCAGGCCTTCAGAAAAGTTGCTTGTAAACCTGAGTTTTCCCCTAGTTCACTACTCTTGAGAGTTCCTGATTTCCTTTATCCTTTCACTGAGTAACACTGGGCTACTGGGACTCATTAATTTGAGCTCTAACAAAGAATAGCTCAATTGAATCAGTCATCAGTTAAATACATGGCACTTCAGGCTTTTTGTGGGATCACCATCTATGGAGAGCACCACATCTCACCTCTGAGTCTTGCCTCTAAAATAACCTGAATTTTAGTACTCAGGCATGGACAGAACTGGGACAGGGCAGGAATGTTCCTTGCTCCTATCAGGGCAATTACACCAGCACAGGGTAGAACACACTTTTATTTTTTTTTAAGCAAAAGCAAAGAACTTTAAAATGTGATTCTTAAATCACAGTATGCAGGCTAATTACTGGTATATATTGAAAACACCTTGTTTTATGAATAGAAACTCAATTGCATGGCATGTGACAATTAGGATTTGTGGCCCACCAAGTAAAATGCAAACTAAATAATCCTCTAGTGCAGGAGCTAGCCAGAGAAAACACAACTGGTTACAGAGAGGATGTCATAAATGTATAACAAATGAAATATGCAATCTCAGAATATGGAAAATGAGTATAAGAGAAAACCACAAGTAATTTTTTCATATTTCAAAAAGCCAGGTATTTCCTTTTGATGAATTATAAGGTACTGAAAAGATTGACATTAGATTCCTTGGATAATTTCTGTGCTTATTAATGTAACACTTGGTTTATACTTGAAAAATATGGGTTTTTCTGAGTTCTAGTAATAAAAAAGTAAGGCTAACTTTAATTTTTTTTTCATTGTACTAAGATAAATAAATAGTTTTTAATTACTACAAAAAGCTAATAGATGCTCTTTTTTCATTCATGTAATATACATTCTTACTTCAAACAAAAGAAAACTAATTTTCCTCTTATACTCAAAGATACATTTCACTGTATACAATGGATACATTCCACTATTTTTCTTGAGAATTAACTACTCTAAATCAAGCAGTTAACATCAGTAGAGACTGGGAATATTTCCTGTGGGGATTTATGTCCTCATTCTTGCCAGAAATTTGGCCAACAAAAAAAAAAAAAAAAAAGTTTGAGGTTTTTATTTTAAAAGAACCTATGTTATAAATTTCCACAGATCCTTTAAGCCCCTTGTTTAACAAGCATTTTGATAATGTCAGAGTGAGTGACTGTGCTATTGATTCAGAGGAATCACAGTGCTGTTTTTAGAGAGGGTTTGAGTGCAGCACAGAGCTGCAAGGCTGGGTCAGGTTTCAGCCACTGGAAGGGAGAGCCAAGGCAGAGATGTGCTGGGGGAAAGCAGAGGCAGCTGTGCTGGATGATAAGGTGCAGTAGGAGCTGAAGCTGGAGGGAAAGGAAAAGGTTGAGTCATGTAAATAGCTGAGCTGATGGCTGAGAGTCAGCCTGAGGAGCAGCTCTGGGCACACAGAGACCCCAGGGAGCACAATTAAACACCCAGACCATGGCAGGAGAATTCTGCCTCCTGTGGAGCCAATTTAACAACTTGGTAGCCTTCCCAAATCTGCCATTGGCTTGTACCATGAGTACTTAACCTAGTGAGACATTTCAATGAGCTAAACAATTAAGTTGGGACCTAAACTGCAATTTTGATGTGGTGAAAGGGAACTGTGATCCTATGACTGTGAAACTTCAATCCTAATAATTCTAATATGGACATAATGGCTCTGTTCTTCTTTACTCAAGTTGCAGAAGCAGAAAATTGAAGGAACAGAAGTGTGTTTTCTTTGGAAAGAACTCATATGGGCATTTGTAAATCTGTAATATCAGGTTTAGTCTCTATCCTTAGTTTGGCAAGGCTCAACGGAGTAGATTAGCCCCAGGAAAATGAAAAGCTTAAACTATAATTAATGCATTAAAATCACCTAAAATCAGTCATTGACACACAAGTATGTTTTATAATTTGGTTTGTATATCCATAGAAATTAAAGTACACATTTGTTCAGAATGTCTGTAAAAAAACTAGACACAGCTCGTGTTCCATTTCATCCCTAAAAAAAGACATGTATAGAATTAAATGATGAATAATTTTGTGCTGCTCTCTGTGCAGAGACAGCACCTGTACTCACTTGCAGATAAGGAAAATCACACTGTGTGTGCAATGCTAAGAACATAGGGGCAATGAAATCTAATAAAACAGCAGTAATGGGGGACTTCAACTGTCAGTGTATAAACTGGTCATATATCATATTGGGACAAGGTTTAGGAAGCAATTTCTTGACATTTTAAGCAATTGTTTCTTGGAACAGCTTGTTCTAGAGCCCACAAGGGGAGAGGTTATGGCCCTAAGTAACACACAGAGAGTTATTTCAAGAGCCATAACTGAGCCACTAAATAATAGTGCCCAAAACACAATTACATTCAGATCCTTGTGGGAGGGACTGTGCAATAACACGACATTAAACTTCAGAAAGGAGAAAGTATTAAGTACAGAAAACCCTGCCAAAAGCAGAACCCATATGCCCCTAAAATAAAAGGCAAGCTAGAAAATTGCAGCCTTGGAATCTGCAACATGGCAAGGACTCACCTGCCTTGCCTGAAGGGTCTGCAGACACATGGCCATGAGCAAAACTGGAAGTGGGAAGACTTGGTGCTATTAGAACTAAAGCCTCCTTTCTTGCTGTGATATCAGAGATGGTGTTTCTGAAGTGTTGGCACAGCTACATCCATTTTTAATTGTGGTGTCTGATTGTTCACAGATCTTGGTTCAAAATGTGGAACCACTACTCATTGATTATTAATAATTCACATTGACCTGCACATGTTTACAGAGCATACATACCATTCTACTCTTCTCATTAATAAAAAGTGGGATTTTTGGCATCCCTCACAACAGTTTAACTAAGTTTTTGGAGAAATTCAGAGAAATTTTTTGGAGAAGTTTTATTATTTGTTTCCATGGGACCAAGCTTAGAAGAGTGCAAGATAGTTTTCAGAATCTAATGCAAAATATTTGTAAGGATTTTACTTTGATTCAGTTCTTGAAACCAAACACTCCATCTCATATATTAAAGATGCTTCTATGAGGTCTGGAATTACATCTGGACATCTTTTTATCACTGACTATATCTAAAAATAACAAAATAATGGGAGGATGAGGTACATGTGATGTGTATTCAGAGTTGTGATTTGTTACTTTTTGATGAAAATAAGACTGCTTGTTTTATGATGGCTAATACATATCATGTGTTTCTGGTTTTCTATCTCCATCACACTTCACTTGCATTCTAAAAACAGAAAGGTTTTTCAACCATTTTATGAGATAACAGAACATGAGTAGAATAACAAATACAAGAAATCAACAGAACTCTCTTTTTTTCTTTTTGGATTTTTTTCCTAATGATTCCCATGACCCACATTTTCTGTCTTACATTTATCCTGTATTATTCACTGGTTTCTAATTGCTTACATCCTTCCCTTGGGAGCTTGTAGCCTGGCACCTTCATTTCACTTTCCTCTTAGAGGTTTGGTATCCAAATGCTGTACTGATCATTTAATCTTTTTTATTTTCTCCTATTCTTTCCCTAACCTATGGCATCTCTAATGAATATACACTTGAATTAATGAAGTGGTTCTGTTGCAGAAAAGAAGGCACTTCCAAAACACTGTCTTTATGACTTTGTTGCTAAGAGTATTGCTAAGAATTTTCTTTTGTAATCTCTGTTGTCAACTAAATAAACATTTTGACCACAAAGAATACCACTAAATTCCTACAGTAACTAACAAGCTACAGATTTTATCCACTTGATATGAAAAATGATTGGTTCCTTGCTAGCATCTGAGAGCTCAAAAATATTTCCATCAGCATGATTCTCCTCTTCACAGCTGCTCAAACAGAAAACAAACCTATAAAAATGAGATTGTGAATAAACAGCAGAAAAGTCAGCTCATTACTCTGCTGATACTTATGAAAGTTGTTCTCCTGAATTCCATCATAACCTAGCTAAGCTGTACCATACTGCTTTGGAATGCCTGCAGTATGTGCTATATGAAAAGGAAGAAATATATCCCATATCAAGTGGTAGAAAGAGGCAAAGAAAACCATCCATCTGTGTCTCAAGGTACAGATTCCTTGACCTCTTGAACACTTCAGAACTAGTGGTAGGTCATGTTCATCTGCTGGGAATGCTGGAAAACTGCCTCAGCTCCTGTATTAATATTTCCTCACCAGGCTGAGAGGACAGCCAAACCCTGAGCAAGAAAAGATTACATCAAGTAAGAAGGTTTAATCCTAAATTGAGGTCTTTTTAAGGAACATATTTTCAAACTAATTATTTTTTCCTGGGTCAGAAAAAGTAGAAGACCTCCTGCTGTCTGGACATGAGAAAGTACTACAAATGTGACTCAGAGCAAACAAAAATATACCCTATATATACACATAAAGTCAAGAGCATGATTTTCACATTCATAAATACTGAATTAATGACACATCAGCTTACCTGTACGTCATATGTTTACAGCTATAAAACACCCTGAAATTGACCTATTATTCATTTTTATTTGCTACATTTTCTTTAAATTACATACAAGGAAATTGGTTGCAATTTTAGTATTGCAAACCCACAGTGTTTGACTGCATACATATTTTTTTTTCCATACTGCAGTCAGCACATACATCATTTAATAAATCAAGTGCATCTATTAGGCTAAAGGTTTAAACATTTGTTTCATGAACGATCATTAAATATAAAAATCAGGCTTGCATGTGCAGGTCTAGAACACATAAAATTAACTAATAGAAGTTTAAAAAGAGTGATGTAAATGCACAGAGTACTTTATATAAATAAAACAACTCTAGGCAAGGAAAATCATACAAGGATGTGCTCTGAAAAAGCAATGAGGGAGCAGACAACCACAGACCTTGAACAATTTTTAACATGTAAACCTTGCTGAATTTTTAACGTGTAAACTACATGGATAACATTTTTCAGGATCATGGCTTCAGATGCACAAGAGCTGAACCCACTGAAGCTAATTGAAGTACCTTTCTAGCTACCTCTACAGAAGTATTATGGGGTGTGCTTGAGGTGAAATGAATGACCAAGTCAACAGCAGTTGTCCTGTGTAAAAATCAAGCATATATTAAATTTTGTAAAAACTGTACAACACAAGTGAGACTTATGGTGCTGCCTGCAGATAAAGTATCCACGTTTCTTAAAACAGCTAAACTTCAAATATTCGTGTTTTAAATATTTACTAGATGATTTTAGGAAAACATAGCAGAGGACCAGGAGGCCCTGTAAGTGAAAGATCAGTGTCTGTATCCTGCCACTCCTTGTTTCCTTCCTGCCACTAGTGGAGTTCAGCCCATTCATTATGATTCTTGTTTTTTGAAAAGATCCACTCTTGTCATAAGAGATCCTAGCAGCAGGTGATGTTGGAGTTGGAACAAGTTGGCAGGCTGTCTCTGGCACCAATTGGAATATATTTTCTTGCTAAATTGGGATTTTAGTCTAGGATTCCCATAGTCTGCTGCAATAGGTGCAGGGGAAACCTAAGGAGCCAAGCACACATCTCATTCTCAGCTCTCAGATCATCTCACACTAATGATGTAATGGGATCTCACTCTAATCATGGACACTAACGAGTCCACATAAAGAATGTGTGTCCTGCATTGTTAGAAATCATTAATTTTTTGCAAATTTTGCAATACAAAAGTTTTTGCTTTGCTAAGGAATCCTGCTTATTGGAAAAATGGTATTGCATGGAGTTTGTCTGCTATTAATAACCTGATTTCTGTAGCTCACCATTGAGAAGTGTAAATATAGACTCATATTCACCAAGAGCAATCAGTGGTATCACCACTGAGAGACTAGGAACTGGTGGAGTAAAGTTTCTGAACCTTAAAAAAATTTGAATTATAATTCTATTTTGAACATCTGTGCTGCTACTTAATAGTGATTACACTGAGAAATCGGTGTCAGACTGAGCACCCAATGACTGTACAGTTGTCAGAGTGATGCTGGGAGGGTAAGTTACAGTATTACTCAAACGCTGCACTGAGGACAGCCATATAAATCTTCCTAAAAATACAGCAATATTGTTTTCAGAGCAAGCCTGGACAGTGTGTAGTAATAAAATATGAAAATATCCACTGAACAGTAGATAGTATGTAAAAATAATGTGCTTTCCCTAAGCATTTATCCAATAGACTGATGAAAGAGAGGCCTGTGGAAATAAACCAGTGTGTGACAGGGTAATTAAAGACTGTATCAGAGTACAAACATACTGGGGACATAAATAAGGGTTAAACAGCTGGCCTTAATTCTGCTGCATAATCATTTAGGAATGAGATTTTGAACTCAACATGTTTTTAACATACTGAAATGTATATTCTAAAATGCTGCAAACACATTGCAGAGTATGTACAGCTTTAATGGCTAATAACACATGAAATTTTAAAAGCATAACACAGATCTCTTTCTATGTCAAAGCAGGATCAATTCTATCCATGTCACTTCTGGCAGATATTTGTCTAAGTTTCCTAAAGGCTTCCAGTGATGGGCATTCCTCCCCAGGCAATCTAATCTAACATTTCCCTCACTATCCTCACTGTTCAAAAATTCTTCCTAATATATAACTTGAATCATCTTTCATGCAATTTAAGCTCTTTATTTCTTTTTCTATCCATCACAAACATGGACAGCAGCTTGTTCCCTGCCTCTTTGCAGCAGATTTCTGTGTATCTGGAGACTGTTATCTTGTCACACTCAGTCTTCCTCCTTAGGTTGAGCTATCCAGTTTGTTAACTATGTTCTCCAAGGTCATGTTTTATAAACATCTGAAACTTCTTGTTATAATCCTCTGAAAAGCTATAATTGGTCTCCATTTTTATGAAGTATGGTACATAAAGCTGAATTTAATATTCTAGCTACAGACCACAGGCTGAAGAGTGCTGCTCTAGCCAAGAAGAACAAAGGGTTACTTCACATGAGGCATTTAAATAAAGTATGTCCATAAGAAGTTAAATATCATATATTATTTTTTAATCTGGCTTATAGGTTTGGGGAGGTTAAGTAGCAAATTAAAGATTTTTTTTCTGAATCTGTGTTTGCTAAATTGCCATATTACATAGTTAGAGAGTGAAACACATCACCAGTGATGTATTATTCACTTTAGCCACTTCCTTTAGGTTGTTCAAGAATGGCAGCTACAGTGAATAGACTTATAGTTGTGCTAAAAAGCTTTTGGCTATTGAGCCATGTTAGCTGTCATCTCAAGTGAATCCTTTCAATCAACATAATAAAATATGTTAGCAAAATCCTCTATGATTAATTCATTGTAATCTATCAAACCTGAAGGAACTATTAGGATGGAAAAGTAATGGATTCTTTTTATTATTGTTACCAGAGTCACAGCTGCTTAAAGAAGGAAGAGACAACAGGGCAGGTTGCATGCTGTACTACACAAATGTACACTGAAGATTTTTCCATCAGGGTCAACTACAGGCTGGCTCAGGCAAGAAGGAATTTGGTTTTAGGAAAATAGAGGCAGACTCTGTTTGTAAAAATAAATCTGTGCACAGAATTTCAGGCAAATAAGGAAAATATAGTTTCAGAAGCAAAGGAGCTCTATATGTGTTACAGTACATTGGATAGAACCATCACTGTGTACTGAAAAGTTACATGAAGCCTTCAACAAATATTTACTTTGCTGTTTAATAAACACTGAATAACGCTTAGAAATTACCAGTTACATGATTGAAACAAGACTCCCACCAAAGTAGCTAGTCCCCTTTTGCAGAAAGAGTTTCAGTAAGCTTTTGTGATATCTTTGTTTTTTCTGGGTGCCTGGGACAGAGCAGCTCAGGATCACCAAACCAGAAAATATGTCTCACCTTTCTTTACTTTTCCCAAATATAATATTTCTGTGACATCAGAGTAGCTGAATTTCCCGTTGCCTTTGCCCTGCCTGCTGTTGCCCAGGTCTGAGCTGCAGCATCCCAGGCTGCTGTCCCTGGCTGCAGCAGCACATCAGTGATCATCCCCACCCAGCTGCTCTGGCTGCCCCTGCTGAGCTGGGGACGCCACGATTCCAACCTGCTGTTAGCTTGTTAGGCCAGGGGCTCTCCACAATTAATGTCAGCTGGTGGCTGGGCTGCATCCAGGGCAGGGATGTCTCACATCCACCATCTGCACTGGGTGTGTTTGTGCTTGCCAGGGTCCCTCCAGCCTGTTCTGCTGCTGTGGACACAGCCCCTGCCCCTGCTGCCATTCCAAGGAGTTATCCAGGAAAAAGAGAGCTGTGCCTTCAGCCTCATGCTCACACAGCTCTGTGCCAAACCTTCCACAGGATTTAGTAAATGTGGCTCTTATTACTCTGTCATGAAATGTTTTGCACATCCAACCTGTACAGGGGGACCGAAAAGTCTCAGGTGACAGGCTTGGATGGGAGATAATGTGATTCAGTCAATAGTGATGGAGACAGCTTCACCTGCTTTCCTGCAGCACTGCTGCATCTCTACTATATGTCCTTAGGAATTTTTTACACAGTTCAAGCCTGTGAAACTGAGGTACCCTGATAAAGTTCTTGATAAATAATTCATCTGCTCATGTATTCTTTGCACATACCTGCAGTCAAGGGCTTTCATTCCTCCAAGAACACAATAAGCTGGAAGACAAACCACTTGATATCATCTGCAATCAGCTTATTTTAAAAAAAATAATAGGGAGGAAGGGAAGAACAGTCCAGAGATATTCACATGTACTGAGCATGACATATGGTTTTACTACTATTTTACTAGTTTTGTGTTTATTTCTCAATAAGTTCACAATCTCTGAAATATGGCAAATGGGTGAATTTACATTAAAATTCTGATTTATATCAGGAGTGCAATTTTTCATATAAATGCCTACTTTGTTTCCATTTGCTGAGATTTGAGTCATATCACTGAGTGGTCTTGGAGCTTATGAGCTGGATGCCTTTCAAATGAAAAATAAACCAGAAGCAAAGTTCCAGGAGCAAACCCAATGCACTCTGGCTGCTAATAGGCTTACAGCTCACTGGAACTGCCAAGAATTGCTATGAAATATCTCCCCTCCCCAAATACAGACATCTGCACCATCTGTTTTGTTCTATAGATCTACTATCATGCTTGAGTATGTCTGACATAGATGGAGCCATTATGAATCATTCAGCCCATTAATAGAAATTGGAGTTTTTTTAACTTCAACTGCATAGTTTATACTTGTGTGTATGGATTTCAGACAGGCTCCCCATGGCAAGACTGCACAGAATTAGTAGGCTCTTCTTTACCATATGACCAAGATGCATGGACTAGTAATTAGTTTAATTATAAAATCTGGAGTGATTTTGAAAGAATTCATGCATGATTATGTCTCACTCAGCAACATTAGAACAAAATAACAGAATGATAGAATGCAGGAAACTGATAAAAATGATGCCTCTCAAATAAGTATCTACAAAAGGTGCTTAAGCAACCTATTGAAAGAGTCTGGTTTTACTTCAGTTTATAAAACATTTACATTGGATGCACATAAACCTAACTTCACTGTTTCCTATGGTTCTTAATTTATGTTTTGTCACTGGGGTCAGTGAGTTGTGAAAGATGCTATAAACTATGAGGGAAGACATCTTATGATTTATAATCCTGATCTCACTTGCAAGACTGCTTGCTATCATTTTAACTTAAAATGATGCTTTACTAGTCTTGGTCTTACTCTTCATTACGACACAAAATCATGAACTGATAAAAACAAAATAAACTGAAACATCAATACATAATCAAAGCATTGATGAGTTTAACAATTTCTCCAAATTTCCACTAAATAAGGTACTTGAAAATACATCTCTAAAATGTACATTTCACATTGATTACCTGTAAAATGGACCCCATCAGTCTTTGTGGGTTCTGCCTTTTTTGGGTTCAGAAGGATGGAGAAAGAAATCCAGTTGATTTAGTCACATGCTGAGACAGCCACCAGGGCAGATCCCAGATGAGGAAAACTCTACAGGACAGGAAGCCTGAAAAAATGATGTTGGATCCATTTCTGAGGAAAAGCATTTAGGAGCTGTGGAATCAATCAAGTGAAACCACACTAGGAGGTAAATGTATGTTTTTTCCTTTGATTATAGGTTTTCACATTCTGAAGAGTAAATTAAAAAACCCCAAAAAACAAGAAAACAAAAACCCAAAACCAAATTATTGCAATTTATCCCAAATTCCAAAAAGATTTTGAGATGCTTGGTTAAACAATATCCTTTCAGAGACCTCAGAAATAAAAAGGATTGCAATTCCTTCTTAAACAGAAATACACAATCCTGGGAAAAGTCAGCTAGGTGACTGGTCTGTGATCTTTAGCTGAACATGCAGAAATGTTAACACTGCCCTTCCTACTGCTGCAGACCTTCAAATACAAGAGTTTTGCCCCTTTTGACCCAAAAGAAGGAAGTGGTATGAGAGTGCCAGAAGCTCAGTAAGAGACTTTGTTGAGACCTAGTCAATTAAAGGCTCTAAATGTCAAAAACAATATTTTTAAGCTAATCGACAAAAAAGAAGGAAGTGGTATCAGAGTGCCAGAAGCTCAGTAAGAGACTTTGTTGAGACCTAGTCAATTAAAGGCTCTAAATGTCAAAAACAATATTTTTAAGCTAATCGACAAAACCAGTCAGTGAAACATTGGGCAAAACTGCTAATGTCCAGTTGTGCAGGGTAAATAAGCTAAAGTCCTTTAAAGGAACCTTTCATTCTACCTTTTAGATGTTAAAAAAAAAAAAGAAAAAGCCCAGAGCCTTAATGCTGAAAACAAGAAATCCAGTGTGCAGAGGCACACTCCATTTTAGAGCATAAGTAAGATTTTTAAAAGGTTTTTAAAAGGTTAATATTGCTGAAAAACAGGGTATTTTCAGTAATATTTTCCAAGAGAGAATCTCACCTGAAAATGCTTTCCTAATGACTATGTCTGCTAAAGGAACTCACAAGGATTTTTCAAGTGCTTTAAACTTTCTGTTACTCTCTTGCCAGCCCTTCTTTCTCCGTGAGCTCCTGGATAAATCTCAGCCTCACCAAGTCAGGGGCAAAACTCATCAGTATTTCACCCTTCAAAGTTTGTTGCAAGCTTTTAGAAATGGCAAAAATGGGTGCTGGTGTTGAGAGAAGGAAATATGCAAATTTCTGCACACCCTATGAGAAGCAGAATCAAGTAATTAATTTTTTTCCCTACTTTTGGGACATTTTGAAAGAGTCATTTTTCCTGAATTTACTCTCCAATACTCATGCAAACTTCCAGCCCTGGTGTGATTTCCCCTCTTTGACAGTGAGCTGCAGAAATGGCATGTGTAACATTCAGATCAGGACACCAAGTGACACTGCAAGTACTCTTACAGCTTTGACCTTCAACTCCTCTTCCACACTGACTCACACATTACATTACCCATCAGGCAGCAAAAAGCACTTTGCTGACAAAAGCTGCTTTTCACTTACGCTCAAAGTGGTGAAAATATCCTAGGTAAAAGGACTTTTTTTTTTACTTTCCTATCCCTATGATGAATGCCAAAGAAAATTGAACAAAAAGGGGAACAATTTCTTTGGAAGTACCTAATTTTTGACACAGCTCTATTTTCTGCCTGATTTAATGGGAGGCAGGAAAATGGCAAATTTAAGAGCAAACTTGAAAATAGTCATTACATGGGTTTGCTGACCAGTTAGTTCAGCAGTGAATGACCTAATTTGCTCCCTAAGTCTCTCCTGTTTGATATCACAAGAAAAGCTCTGTGTGTTAAAATGTGCATCTCATTACATTATGCAGCACAGGCCTCCCTAATGTGATGAGATATGACATGAAGTAAAAAAAAAAAAGTCTTTTGTGCTACTGCTAAGAGTGTGTGTTCCAATATTTTAAAAGTCTGCAAACATAGGTGCCTCAGAAGTCACACTGCTGTTTTAGAAAGGCACTGACAGAAACTGTCCCTCTAATTCTGGCCTTAACTAACTCTCCATTTTAATTTTTAGAACATTCCTTTTTTAGTTCCTGGGCTGGATAAAAGGAAATGAAAACTCTCATTCAGAATTAACTATTTCTGTACCAACAGTGAAACGTTCTGTATCCATCCCACAGCAGATTCAGAGTGGGCAGAGACCAGCTGATCTCAGATTAATCACAGCTAAAGGCATGGCCCTCTCCATTTCACAGCCTCATTGCTCAGGGCTGTGCTCTGACTGGATATTCTGGATATCCTGGTCTAGACTGAGGATAACTCAATTGAAACCAAAGTTACTTAGCCTGGGCTAAGTTAAGACTTATCCTGCATTTTCTGTTTTACTCAGGGGTTGAACTCCTATTGTGCTAGAGCTGATGGGGGATTTCCTAAAAAGTAGCAAGGAAAACTGTGCCAAGAAATCCCATCTTTTGTCTTCTGGGAGATTTGTCTAGGTTCTTCTGTAATTTCTTACTTGCTCCTCCAACAGGGGAAGGAAGAATTAGCCTTCCAGCTCACTGTATATATTTTCCCACAGGTTTTTCAGTGGAATAGCACACAAATATGTGTTATTATTTAATTGAATGGGGCTGGGATGGGATTGAATGGAGACACAAAAGCTGGTAGATTTCTGTGGAGATCTCTGCGTGTGCACATGGGTGTTTTTGTGAGGCAGGGTGTCCAGGCAGAAGGAAGGCTGCAAATATGTGACCAGCTGCCTCTCTGCAGCCCACATCTGCAGGTTTGGCTGAGCCCAGGCACTGCATGCACACAGGGGATGTTTTCCTGTGCTGTCCCTTCAGGAGAGAGCTGGGGACAGGGGTACTGTGGGTCTTGCCTCTTCCACCCCACTTCCTTTCATCCTTTCCCACCCCACAGGAGTGGAGAAACTCTGAATGAAAGGTTCCCTCCCAGTGGGCACCAGGAGGCAAAAGGTACTAGCCCATTTATTTCCTTTCATTCAAATGGATTTAAAAATTTGATGTGTAATCAGAGCTGAAGACTTATCAGGCTGTTACTACAGAGCCAGCTGCTGGAGCCTGGACTGAGTCCTCCCTCAGTCAGGGAGCTTTAACTCAGGAAATACAAGTAAAGGCATTCAGTCTTTATATAAAAACCAGTAATGAGCAAAGGCATCATTAGCAGGACATAGTAATAACATAGTAATGGGCCAGGAGGAAATATTTCCTAACACTGTGATAGATATGTACCGTACAACAAAGCAAGTTACTAACCCTCCTTTGCCCTCTGAAGTCCCTGTAATTAAAAAGAGTTATCCTGGAATGAAGTGATCATCACTAGGGGGAGAGGAAAGCTGCTTTAAATTCCTTTATGTCACTGTCTGAATTCTGCATATGGAAGTTTCATTGAAGGCAGTGTTTTTCAGTCATGATATTGTTTTGTGTTTTGCCTATGAATGGTGATGAGTCAGTTCTATCAGGCTGTCAAGTGACTTCAGGAAGCTGGAGAAAAACAAAATGAGAAGAAAACCTAAGCAATGTCTCACTTTCCCCTGGTATGAACAGGAGTGGTTTTTCCTTCCAGCCAGTTATGTGTTTATATTTTCTTCATTCGCTCTCTTTGAAAACAGACACTTCTTTGCTGAGATCCAAAAGTTCTGACTTCACTCAGTTTATGCCTCATTATATGCTGGAGAAAGACTGTGTCTGTAGCCCCTTCTATACCCTGTTTGCTGTTTGTCTCTGGGAATGCAAGGTGAGGCAGAGAGCCAGAGATGAAATCCTGGACCCATTAAAGGCGAGAGGAGTTTTGCCATTGACTTGTCTGGGGTCACAGTTTTGCCCTAAGTCTTTTATTTCCCTCTTGTACAATGCCAGGCAGCTGTCAGAGCTGATGCCTTGTAGGTTCATTAGACTGACATGACCAGATTTCAATTCCACCAAACCTAAACTATTGGCACTGGAGTTTAGACCAGAGAAAAAAGCCAATTTTAACACAAAACATTAATACCTTTATGAAAGTATGCAAGTGATTTCTAGTATGAACACACAGCCAGAATGCACCTAACAGTTTTGAAACCAGTTCAGTTTTGCAATACAAAGTGATACAAAGAGAGCTGACAGTACAAACTGTGGACTCTCAAACCTTACTGCTTCCACAAATGTTCTTCACAATGCAACCACCATGATTTGACTGTCATTACCTTGAATTTATACCAAAGCAACATGGGAGGTCTTAATCTTTTCTGGGAGCCAACGCTGAGCAAGTACAAGTGATAAGAAGAATAATACCTGCACAGCTTTGGGAACAGTGAACATTATGTCAGTACATCTGTGCATCTCGTTTGGACATAGAAACTAATTACCTGGAATTGACTGACAAAGCAAGTACAGCTTTCAGATCCTTTCTTCACTAGAGTACACTATTGCAATAGCTGCTTAAGCTCAAGATGTTTCAGTTCCCATATGCTTTAAAATTTTTACTGCAATATCACAGAAAACATAAATCTGAGTGCAAATAGTACTGTATGTCTTCCAAACACAAAATAAAGCTTGAAGTAGGTATCTTTGTTTTTAGAATTATGCAATTTCAGTGAGGATATCCTCAGTCTAGTGAGTATTGTCCTCTTCAGAGGATAACAGTGATTTGGCTACTCTAAGTGATGCCTTTGCAATAAAAACTCCAATACGTAGAAATTATAGGAGCAAAAAAAATCTCTACAACCTGAAGATTTAAAGCAGCATTTTAGTTTAGCTTTTTAATCTACCTCCTGCTTTTTCTCTCTGAATCAACAAAATAAAACCAGACATTCCCCAGCATGGCTGCCAGAACAGTTCTGAGAAAAGACTGAGTTTTGCAGGATGTGTCACTATGGGAGTTTGTAATAAATCTGCAAACTTCAGGAAAGGTGAGACTAAAGTTTTCACAGCACTGTCAGCCTTGATGCAGCCCCAGCACACGATCCTGTGCTGGGCAGAGCAGCTGACAGTGCTGGGAGGGGGCTCAGGCTGGAAAAGGTCTGTGGGGTTTGGGCATTCTGCCAATAAATCCGAGGCTAAAAGCCTGAATGTGCTCACGTTCACCCTCATATTAAGCATGAGTAATTACCTTCCAATGAGTGGAGTTACATGCATGTAAAGCTAATGCAGCAGGGAAGACTGTCCATAGGATGGGAAAGGCTGCTGATACAGAATAATAACCCCCCACTGATCATTCCCACATTTTTAGACCTGAACTTAGGCTGAACCTCTCTCAAGGTTACAACACTTTCTGGTAAGTTATGTCCAGGCCTTCTGCATTTTTTGGCTCCTGGCCTAGATAAGGACTTAAAGCACAAATAATCAGCTTAAGTGTTTCCCACTTGAATCAGAGAGGAAGTAGGGGAATCTCACCAAGCTGCCTTTTTTCAGAGTCCCAGCCCTATTTCCAGGCCTGCAGTGGAGTTTTCCCCACCTGCTGCCCTGTTTGCTGGGTGTCCAGCAGCTCCCAGGGGGCAGAGACCTGCTGCTGGCTCCCTTGCTGTGCATTCCAGGGCTCTGGGCAGAGGGATGCCCTGCAGACATCCTGCACATCCAACATGACTCCAGTGAAACTCTGCTGGCCTGCATCCTGTCACACACCCCTGAGATCTCAATCTGGGTTTCCTCAGAGGAAATAAAAACATGTACTTGTGTACTGCTCTCAGCCAAATCCCAGCTACAAGGGCTTTAAATAATTGTCCCCAGACTTCTATACTCTCTTCTTTCTTTGTGCCAAGAATTTTTAATTCTTTCCCCTATTTGCCTTCCCAGATTGAAAATTGTGTCTCATTTGTTTGAATTATTTTTTTTAACTTTTATTTTTGCTGGTGGAAGCAGAGTTTCAGAGAACATGAATGAGATGCATGTTCTTCCAGGACACCAGCCCAGTTAGAGTTGGTAGGACTCCTCCTCCTGAAGCATAATGAAAGTTCAAATAGATCTCTTAAAAAAGACCTAAAACCTCACTTGTTTTCATTAAAATCAATACCTTTGTTTTAAAAACCAAGCCCAAATTTCAAAAGAAAAAAAAATAAAAGGCATTAAAACTAAAGCATATATGTTCAGAAAACGTAAATTTAATTTAAAATGAAAAATGTGTTTTCTCTCTTCCCCTCCACTTCACTGCATCCTCCAAATTTGTTTTGAAAATTTAGTCCAGAAATGCTTTTTCTTCAGTACTTGGCTTTCAAGTGTTGATTCATCAGAGGGGTGTTTTTTGTTTGTTTTTTGAAGTTCCTTCTACTTGAATTTGTCCTGCCAAAATACATGTAATAGTTATAAATTGCTAGGATATGTTCAGTGATATAACACATTTGCTTAGATATGCAAAATGATAAGTTAGATTCACAGAAAATCTATTTTTTTTATCTTTGTGTAGCTCATTTTTTTTTGGTATAGCTTCTCTAGGCAGCATAAGTGTCAGGAATAGCATAAGTGTCAGGAATAATATGTTCTTATATGCCTGTCTCTAACTTCCCTTAAAAGCAGCACTTCACAAAATTATGTTGACTGGTACTTTTTAGAATAATTTCAATACCTGGGTGTAGCAATGTTGTCCACAATAGAAATTCTGTAGCTGGCACTCCATTATTAGCATTTTGATTGCACCAAATTTATCTTGAGATGAAAAGTAAACATCATTATCCTCACTGGAACGAGATATTTTTTTTCTTTTTTGCTCAATAATTACAGGTTGATCATTACCATTGCCTTTCTTCAATGACCCAGGAGTAGTAGAATATGGAGGTAGGATTAGAGTCATGTGTGATTGATGATGGCTGCTTTCATTACTTTATGTGGAATAAGTGAGCACCTAACAGATGGATTTCATCACTATGTAACATATAAATTCCAGTATATTATAAATTTCTGTACCTCCAGTGTACTGCAATATTCTTTGCAGAAATAATGTATTATTTTGGTGAGAACTTTCATTAAATTACAGTTTATGCATTTCATTATACAGAAGAGATTTTTATCTTACATTAATTATTTTTTATTATTGCTATTATATGTTATTTTTTTTAATGTCAAAAGATAACTTAGCAAATAATTTTCAGTTAAAAAGGCAAGGCTAGAGAAGATATTATTAGGCTTTTCATGTTTTGTGGCTCAGAGATGGTTGTTTGGTCTGAAAGCTTTTCAAGAAGTTTTACAATAAATTGTTACACACAAGTAGACCTTTCTCTTTTGCCTAATGATGAAGGACAGATCTTGACCTCTGCTCTGGGAAGACCAAATTAAGTAGACAGCTGAGGATTCTCCCAATGAAACAGCTTTTATAACCAAGGTTGCTCCTAAGAGCTGTTCTGGCATAAATATCTGCAGTCAACTCTGCAAAGATGGATCAAAGTTCTTTAGGAGAAGCAAAGCAGACTCTGTGCTCTGCAGTGTTTCCAGACTGTGAGTATAGATTAAAAAATGCATTAAGTACATAGTAAAAATTGTTAAAACATCATATTTACTGATTTGCCGAGGTCTGGTCCTTAGCAATGTCATTTAATACTATCCTAGTTTGTTCCTTTAAAAAGCTTTCAGTGGATGTGAGGAGGATCATTCATGAACTGCCTTTTGAGCTGTAACTACAAAAAATGTGGTCAGCATATTTTTAAAATTTCCTGTATTATTGGGTCTGTAAAACATGAAGTTTTTTACACAAGTGAATCCTTGCCCTTTTTAAAGACATGAGTTTGGTTTTCCTTGCTTCATCATACAAGCCCAAAGTCTTACAAACTCTATTCATTGTAAAATCTTCTGCAGACTGAAATGAGAGTATCAATATATTCACTCCCCATAAGAGTAGGTCTTTAAGTTCAAGCCATAGAAATATGCACACTTAGTGCTCCAGGATGTATCTGAGTACATTAAAAAAGATTTTTAATCCTAAACATAAAAACAATTTTGTTTTTGTCAGGCAAATTTCTACGTTAGCCACACAGAGCAAAAGTTCCAATCATTTACTGACAGGTAGGGTGCCACATATCTAAGGTAACTGTATTTTCATGAGGCTTCTAAGAAAAATATTTTATAAGCTTTTTTAAATGAACCAAAGTGCCTAGTGAAGTAAATTTTATTGCTATTTCTATGTGCTTTTCAAAGCACTGGTATAATCCTGCATAGTGACTGAGCCCCCTGAGCTAGATGAGAAGAGACAACCTGAAGTGCTTACACATTTCCTTAATACTATTTCTTTTACAGGTCTTCTCTTATGAGAAATTCTACACTGAAACCTTCCATAGATTTGAGATACTTTTAACACACTAAAAACATACATAGGCACATTTTATTCCTCCAGAAAATGAATCCATAAGTTGTTGCTGACTTTAGCTGACCTTCATGCAAGTGTTTCATGATCAGTATGGAATGTGGGATGTCTATGTCTGTAAAATGTTTTGTTTGAAAATATAGTCCAATAACATTGATTTATGGTGATGTCTACTCTCTAAACCCTTATGGATAATGCATTTAGAATGAATGAAATAGTGACAGTTCATTGCTCCGTGTGAGGTGAGCAGTCTTGAAGCGTGAATCACACTTATACATGTCTAAGTTATCTAAGTTATTGTTAAAGTACAAAAATACAGTTTATATTTCAGAATTGTGCTGTAAATAAATGGCTTATTACTGACTTCAACATTCGTGTCTTCTGCATGTGTATTCAATATTGGAAAAATGTATAGAATAGTTTAACAGAAGTTTCATGCTCTACAAATAGATTTTGAGAAGAAGAAAAAAATAGGGTTTTTATAGCTTGTAATTACATGTGTTTTAAATAACATTGGCTAACTGCAATATCCTCATGTGCACTGTAAAAAAAGCCCCAAGATATTAACATTGAAAACTGACAAATCTGGGAGTTGAAATTGAGATTTATGTCATGGCAGGTTCATTATTTACTTCTCTGCGGATGCATGTCTCTGGTAATTGCATTGAATTTTTTCTTTTTTTTCAAAAGAGAACCCATAAGATACATTGCTGTAAGATCCCCTGGCTTTCACAGCAGGCAGCAACAGGGTGAAATCCTAATAACTGATGAATAGCTCTCCAGTGTATGTCCCAAGAGAACAAACTGAAAAACCCCACTAGTGTTACACTGCTGTCTGAAGGCCATTTAGAAGCAGCTTGTTAGTTGAACTGAGCAATGGAAAAGCTTGCAGTTAAACTGCTTTGCTAGCAGGTGTTCCCACTGCACTGGTAAACTCCTGAGTGGTTTAACTTGTAGCAGAGACATAACAAAATGAGGGGATACAAAAGGACCCTTTTTTCAGGAATTATCTGTTAGGAATTTTATAAATACACCACTATATGAATAGTAGCAGTGTTTCATTTGTGGAAGGTATATGAGGATGGGATTCAAAATGTGTTATGCTGTGAGCAAATACAATCCCACAAAGCCTTGCTCATATGGCTAATCTTGCTGAGTCCACATAATTAAGTCAATAAAAAAATATTAAGTTAAAACATTTATATTCCATCTTCCAGTCCAAATTTAGAAGAATAGCATTCATATTTGATTCTACCCAGATATAAACAACCTCTCTGATTTGCAAGAATCTATCAATGTCTGCTCATAAATTTTAATTCCAGATGAGTGAATTAAAGAACAAGAAATGGATAGAATCAGCACAGGCTACCCAAGACCATGTTGTGTTCTGACACGAGAAAACAAATACATGCTATGAACAATCACTTGTTAGACTTTGTGTCAAATCTTTCTGTTTTTCCATGTAGTCCATACCCTATTTTCAATCCAGTCTATGAAAAATACCAGCAGGCAGCTGGTACAGACCAGACATGGGTTCCTTGTCCAAAGAAGTGAATTTTAGTTCCCCTCTGCAATGTCATTTCAGGCTCAGCCTTTGAAATACATTATAGGTGACTCTGGATTGATGTTAGATGGAATATCATTATATGATAAAATAAGGCCTCTAAAGATATTATATGTCATTTAGTATGAAATTCTTACTCAATCTTCAAAAGAGCTCCTTCTTTTTCAGACTCCAGGCTACAGTGCCAATAGAATTTTTAATAGGCCACTCAGTGAAAATCCCAGTCGTCTGGTATAACATGAGAACAGTACAGAGTGAGAAGTACACCACCAGAAACCAATACTAGGAATTTAGCTTCTTCATTTACTAAAAGTGGAATATAAAGTCCTAATAAACTCTGCCTTTGCAAGCAGTTTTTATCATGTTTTGGATCTTTGGACTGGGGGCTGTTTTGACATTGCTTTCTTGGGAATGACCTTCCTGGCTTAGAAGACATAGAATGCCATGCAAAAAATAGGCATAATTTATCACAGAGGACATTCTTCTCTTCCAAACTTCCTCTTCCTCACATGGAATCTATTAATGCTTTGTTTAAGATCCTTGAGTGCATAGGACATACTCTCCTATTTTCTTGATATTTATCTTTGACCCTATCACAGGTGATATACTTAATGCCAAAGTTGATATTCCTTGTAAAATGTGTCAAGAGGTTCAGTACATCCAGCCTGAAGGAAATAAATTTTAGATATAAATGGGAATGTGTAAGTTGTAAAATTTTATGCAGTAATTGAATATGTTCTGTTTAAAGTCACTTTAAATGTACAACAGCAAGACTTACTACAAGGGGAACTAGAAAGTCATATAATAAAAGAGGGAAGACAAAATAAGGGAACACAAACTTGGAGCATAAATGTCCTTATCTGAATTTATGTTTCAGCTCCCCAGCTGCCAATTATTTAAAAGGTTTTGGGCTTATTATTAAAGAAGACAGAAAATGAGGTTAGTTTTCAGTTTTGATCTAAAGGTTTTCTCCTTCCTTAGGTTATCAGTGAAAAAGATAAGAAAACAGAGTTCAGTCTGATTCTTGCTAGCTCAATGAAAGGAAATATGAATTTGTCACACCCTAGTAAACCAGTAACAGCTTACACAATCAGATTCTCATTCCAAGGTCTAAATATTCTTTAACTATTGACAACAGAGATAATAAACTGACACGATTTGTGCTGTTCCTGGGCTCTGTTCAAGTGGAGTCCTCTCAACAGGGTTTTCTATTGAGACTGGCAGTAGTTGAGATTACAGAAGGAAATCTAGAAGTGGTGTTGAAAGGGTCTTTGGAAGGATTGAGGTTGTCAAGAGAAAAGATCTCACACATGCAGAGGAAATGTGGATCAAGAAGGAGCCCACACATGCCATGAAGATATTATCATTTTAAAAGATGGCAACTGATTTCCAGTGGAAAGAGAAAATATGGATTTTTTAGTCACTGAAAATCGGCGCAGGAAGTGACATTTGAAATGGAAGATGAATGTTAAAACAACTAAGAGAGAAAAGAGCAATTGCTTGGCAAACTTGTAAGTGAATGAGAAGATTGTTAAAGACATTGGAAGTAAGCAAATTTCTGGACAATTCCAGCAATTAGTCAGATCACCAGGACCTGGAGGAACAGCACACACACACAAGGCAATGTTCTTTGAATCTGCATTCATCCCAGAATATGGTGTAAGTATCCCATGGGTCAGGTTTGCACGGGATGATCTTGCAGTCTATTAAGAGGCAAAGAACACCTTTTACAGCCTCCATCTTCAGGGATGAGTGACTGTACCCCTCAGAGGGTAAGTGTGAGCAGTGCCTGTTTCTCTGAGCTCTGTCAGAGCCAGGCTGGTTCTGGCTGCTGCCACCCTCCTCCCCCAGGATGCAGTTGTAGGATCAGAGTGCTGGGAATCACTAAAAGCACCACCCATGGATCAGGGGAAAGTGCAATCTGCTTGGAAAAAAAGGTACACAGAGCTATAATAGACCTTATTTTCTCAATATTTTTGTAAGTATGTCAACCAAATACTTTATATTTCATTACCAAAAATGCCTCCAAGTCTTTGTCCAAATAAGAACTTTATTGCACTAAAAGGAGTCAGAAGCAGCCAAACTGATGGCAGGTAAATCTACCCAATTACAGGCAAAGCTGTCTGGTAGCTTCAAAACACTGAACCACTCTGCAGAGCCATGCACTATGATTCACTAATCTCTCTCCTTTACACTTTAGTCAAAGCAAATTTAGCCATCTCAGCTCATTTTATCCAAACATTTAAAGATTTTTCTTCCAGTTATAACCCCTTTATGCAATAATTTAGCACAATTATTTTTTGTATGTATCCCGTTATCAGTTATTTCTGTGCAAAAATAACCTGAATAAAGCTCTTTGTCAACATAATATGAACCATAAGCCAGTTTATTAAACCCTTTTGGGGGACTTACCTGGCTCAGAAAACAGTTATTATGTCACCTTTTTTTTTGTTTTTCTCTTAGTAAATCTATATATCTATCTCATTAGCAGCACCATTTAGAGTTTCTTTACATGAAAACACTCAGTTTCATTAATATCAAAAAGGATTCACAGGAAAGAAGTGGCATTATTATTATATAATAAACAAAAAAATTGCCCGTATAGAGTTTTATTGCAGAATATTCACTTTTCAAAGTCTGAGGGATACCATCAACTGCAACTCAAGCTGAACAGTTCTCTGAAGGTTATTCAGTAAGGGATGGCAGCACAAAGCAGAGTCCTGGGGTATTTAACTCACATTTCTTTGCTGAGATGTTCTAACTCACATTTCCTTGCTTCGCTCATTTGTCACCATTTCTTCATTTAATTTGTTATTCTCTAATACTGTCTGAAGTAATCATAAATTAGTGGATAAAACAGAACAATGAAAACCTGGTTATTTCTTATCTAGCAATTATGATTTTACTCAGTGAACTAGTGTATTAATCAGTTTCCTTTCCCCCAGCTACTTTTTCTTTCATAATTGTGCTTGTGCTGGAAAGTGGTTGGGATCTTAAATTACTTCAGGGTTTTCCTCCCTTTGGAAGATAGAGTTAGCTATTTATAGAGTCTAAGTCTAGGACAGGTTTGAGCATCTACCTCCATGAGGAGGCTGAAGTCATCATCAGATCCAGGTGTAGGAAGGCAGAGCAGGTAAAACTCTGTCTCAAATGTAGGTCCACTTTAACTGGCAGAGTAACTATGAACTATTTTTTTAGCAGCTGTCCGCTGTGAATTTGTGATAACTGATGTTCATTTGAGATTAAAAATCAGATTAGTTAATTTGAAGTGCATTGAAGGAAGTTCCCAAAGGTTTCAGCTCTATGATATGCTGAATCACATACCATGTCTTCCATCAGTAGATATTTGTAACCAGAAATTGACATATATTTCAGTGGTAAATATAATAGTTATTGAAATATTTCATCTAACACTGTTCTCCAATCAATTTTTTTCAGTGATGTACCTAATTTCATTAATTTAGATTTTTTTATTGAGATAGCCACAGAAGTCCTAGATAAAGTGTCCTTAAAATCCATTGAGAGCATCACTTATGACTTTCTGATGTTCTGTAAACTAGTTTTTCTAATGACTTCTGTTCTCCAATAATGATAGTTGAAGAAAGATACTGCTGGTTTTTAAACTATGTTGTAAATAGAGTATAAATATCTATTCAAATAATGTCTTACAGCTACAGGGCTTCTTGCTGTGTTCCTGTTGTAGTACCAGAAGTTAGGAGTCATTTTCACACAGGATCTACAAGGGTGGCAAATGGCAATTTAGGTAATCCAGCAGAAAACACCAACAATCTGGTTCCATAAACAAACAAAGACAGTAACACTTAGTGGACATTAACACCATCCTGGTATCCCTATTGTTTAAGAAAAGATGTGTGAAAAGCATGGAATTACTGAAACTGTTGTGCTGCATGAGAAGTTGTGGATGTGCCATCCCTGGGAGGGTTTAAGGCCAGGTCAGATGGAGCAACCTGATCTGGAGGAAAATGTCCCCAGGTGGCATGGGGACTGGAATTAAAGAGCTTTGAGGTCTCTTCCCAGGCACTTCTATGATTCTGTGCTTCAAAACATTGCTGCAATTTCATTTCCATGTAGCTGCAGCTCACCTAATTTTAAACACAATGGAATTTTAAGCCTTTAGATAATGACTTCACGACAGATACATGAATAGAGAAAATGGTCTATTAATTTGCTGCAGCATCCCCAGTTCTCCAAAGACCAGAGTCAAATGATGATTCATTGCAATCTCAGTCGTTTCAGGAATGTGTGAAGACCAGCAGTTATACAGAACAGTGCATATTTTTATGGTAAGGTGCATAAATGGATGGCTCCAAGCATTGATCTATAAATTAATTATGGAATTTGCTATTCTTAACATATATGTTAGCCACTTTGCTTCTTACTGGTTAACAGGGACCATTCAATTGTCTTTTATTATAAAATGGGGGCCATTAAAAGTTGGTTAATCAGAAGTATGGAATAGGTCCTCAAAAAGATACAATTTCATAGCAATTTACACACACAAATGTACACATATACATTTGCATCTGTAACAGGAATGACCCCGGGTTTCTTTTGAGGCCCATTTAATTACAGTGCAGACTTCCTAAACACTTACACAGATGATACAGCTCTTTCAGAGTGGGAAGGGGGAAAAGTTTTTACAGGACAAGTCTGAGCCAGATTGTGGATTTTTCTCTTTTCAGATTTGGAGATTCCTCTAAGGAGAATTAAATTTGCTGAAGAACTCCGTTGCCAGACTCTAGCACCTATGATGCTTAGGATGTTCCCTGTGATAAACTTGTCTTTCCACCAAATCAGAGCTTTTTCTGTTTTTAATGCCAGCTATGAAAAGAATAGGGTAACTCCTGCCACATTTACTCAGGAAACATGTTTTCCATTGTTTTGCCCAAAAACTAGTTTCAGATAAGTAGTAGCTTATATAAATGGGCTTTTATTATAGATGATACTTACAAAGAACAGTCTTTTACACATATATCACCAATGTGGAGGATAGGAGCAAGTGTGTCAAAAAAAGGCATGTTTGCATTAAAGGAGGTGGGAAAACATTAGGAGACAGAGGAGTGGTATAAGGAAAAAAGAAGGAATATCTGTGAGGAGTGAAAGAAAAGACACAGGCCTAAACCACAAAGCAAAGAAGCAGGCTGAGGTGAAAAAGTGAAAGGGAGGCTTGAGGTAAAAGGTGACAGGATCAGACCTTGTAGTCTGAAAATCTATATAAAGGAAGCACAAAGCCACTCATTCTGAAACAAACAATAAAGTGATCCTTGTCCTCTCAGTAGTTCCAAAGGAAAGGGCACGCTGCAGAAAGGAAGGATCAGCAGACTCATCTAGGGAAAGGGAGAATCATATCACAGAGACATATTTTAATGCATGGTGCTGGATTTTTATTGCTTGCAAAATTGTCTTTTCAGATAACACACATGAATGGAATTTATAGTGTTTCATTCTCTAACACAAACCATGCTTTCTCCTTTTATCAGCTCCATCCTGCATTTGCTGTGATATTCAGCTCGTTTCCCTCTCAACACATTCATTGCAAAGGCTTTTTGGACAGGAAGAGCAGAGAGGAAAATATTTTAAATACATGCAACATTAGAGTCTAGTACAGCTCTGAATATTTTAGACCACCTTTTCCAAAATCTCCTTTTGCTGCAGCTTTCTGGAGCAGAGCTGACTGCAGTGCACTGGCTGGATGGAGCCTCCCCATGGTTTGCTGTCTGGGTGAGACAAAACTGGAAAAAACTCCCTTCCCATTCAGATGAGACATGGGCAAAACCTTCCAGCCTCATGTAACACAAGATTTAACAAAACAATGAAATCAAGTCTTTCTTCCCAATGGGAGAAGAAGGTAGACCACCTTTTTGCCTAAATTGTAGCCAAAACAGGCTCAATATTATCCACCCTTTCAAATTTTCCTTACATTAAGACATCCAAAGGCAGTTTCCTGCTCTTAAAGTTCAACAGAAAATATTGATCTGCTGTAGATTTTCCATTATACACATGGGTTCAAGCATGCACCTCCTTTTGCAGCAATCTTAAATAGCATTTTTTTTTGGCTGTCACCTATTTACAGCTCCCTAGTGACATAGGAAATTCTCTCTCTTTGTTATAAAGGAGAGATTAAACCTTCATCTGTAATAATCCAGGTACTTTGAAGCTGATAAGGAACTCCTCAAGAAGCAATGCCTGTCTAGAAGTTCAGTGTTTTTCATCACATACCATACTGAGCATAATGATGATTCCTTCAAAACTCTTCGTGCAATCATTTTTTTCTCTCTTTTTTACTCTGATTTGAAGGCTGAGTTCCAATACCAAACAAATTTTCAAATGAAAACCACTAAAAAAGCTTGCCAAACATTTCAGTTTGAAAGTGTCAAAACAAAATTTTCTGACCTTAACAGAACGTCTTTTCTCCCTGAAATAAAATTGTCGGATTTGTCAGGTTTCTGTAAAACATTTTACTTGGACGCATTGGCATTTATAATCTCTGATAAAATGTTCTGTCAAAATATTCCCAGCTGGCCCTATAATAAAGCAGTAGAGATTTCCACCAACTGAAGACAGGTCTTTTTTGTTCAGATACAGCCATTATAAGAAGAAATATGTACATACATAATGAAAATATTCTATGTAGACCCTTGTTTTTATTACTCTTTGCTCTAGTTTTCTCCAGTATTAAAAATGAAAGATCAGGATGGGAATGTTCTCCTTATACTTGCAAGTAATCAATTTGAGTTACTTTGTAGAAGCAATAGGGAAAAAACCCAAACCATTATATTAGCTGAAAAATATTCAGCTGTTCAGGGAGAGCCTTTCTGGAGAAAGTCTTAGTTTTTTTTCATTCTTCACAAAAAGTGCACGTTATAAAACCACGTGCCATGCTGCAGAATAAAAGCACAGAGATATTACTTTTATGACCCCAGCAATCCACAAATTCAGCCTTGTTGGTGTGAAAATCCTATGAAAAAATATTGTTAAAATGAGCAAACTTTTTTTCTCCTGAATAAAAAACTTCCTTTGGCATATTAAAATCCTACATTTTGGCAGTATTCAAAAGTTATGACATATCACTTACATGGAAATAAACCCTATAATGACTGTTCCACTAATGCTGCCCATGTCATATATTCCTGGCCCTCTGCTGAAACCATTAAACTGAAGCTCCATCTGGTTCTTATGTCAGAGGACTCCAGCAGACACTGGCATCACTACTCAGTAATCTGTAAAGATTTTATTTTTGCTACATGGATTTTTAAACTGTGTAGTTAACCTGACGAACAGACCACAAAGTCATGCTACTGTAAGAGAGAAAATAGCCAAAAGATGGCAGAAGGCAGTAGAGAAATAAGGAAACAGAACCAGGCTAAGGAATTAAAATCACTCTCAATAAAACTTTTTTTTCTTGAAGTCTCAGTGCAGTACTAAGTTTAGTGGCCAATTTAAGCTTCAGCTTGGATTTGGATTTATTGGGAGAGAGAAGGGGAGAAAGGCTGGCACTTGTGGGGCAGTGCAGATGAGGAGGAGCAGCTGCTCAGCCCCTCATCCTGAGCTCTGCAGCAGCCCTGGACAAATCATGGAAGGGACAAGACATTTCTGCTGCCCATCCTCATCCTCAGTGCCCCACGAGACAGTAATGCAGGCCAGCCAGCACTGATTTTATAGCCTGCAGACTCAACAAATGAAAGCAATTAAAGGCATAATTTGGAAGGATGTTTATGCAGATCTTATCAATGAGAAATGAAGTTAGCAAATGCCTATAGTGAAAGTCTGCTAAATGAACTTTTTAAAAACTCATAAACAGGCTCATTTCTCTAACAGATCAGGAGTTGTTTAGAGTTCCCAATTCAATTAATAATATGCTATTTTTAGTGTTTTGTTCTGGTAGCAGTCTAATATGCTGCTCCCTATTTTCAGTATATATCATCCTGCTTCACAGCCACTGGATATGATTTGCCCAAAATTCTACTTTCCTGACTGTTTACCAGCTGCTTTTTTTTTAACTGGGCAGACCAGTGAGTTGCTGGTCAGAACTTCCTCAGCTCACACCTATCTGGAGATGCTGAGGCAACTTGCAGTGCACAGACTGTAACTTCTTTCTTTCCTGCTTGGCAGTGATTCACAGCTTCCTCTCATTTGTTCCACTAAGTTTGTTCTCAGTGAAATCCAAAGAGGTTAAAAGAAAACAAGATCTGAAAGGAGCTGAGGGGGCAGGTTATGGTGTGTGGATGGGCACAGCAATGCTAAGAAAGGGAAGAAAAGCAGAAAAAAGCAAGCACTGAAATCCTGAGTTTCCTTTAGAGACACATTTGCAGCAGGCTTAGGTTATACACACATTATCTGTTCAGGCCAAGACACAATCCCTATTTCTGTTGGGATGATATTCATAATATATAAAAAAATCATTTGTATTACGATATAAAATAATTTTACATCAATAGTAGTGCTATGAATTTGAAAGTGTTGAGAAAGACAGAATGAGGTTTCCAGATTTGTAGTAAAATGAAATTAGAAACATTGTCTCTACTGAGAGCAGCCAGTTTGAAGTAGATAGCAACACAGAAATTTATCCCACTTGAGGATTTCATTTTCAGCTAAATACAATCCTAGTGAATTTTTTTTTCACTTTCACCTCATAATGAATTTTGAAAGCCTGTGCTTTCAGTACACTATTCTTCCAAATCTGAAGGAAGTTTTCAAAACTACTTATTTCTTCTTTTTTTTAAGCAGAATTGTGATAGACATTTGATTTCCTAAACTTGGATGACATGAGAACAAAAGAATATCTTAAAGTTTCTTCAAGTATTTCTCTCCCTGAGACTGTTTACTGAATATAGCATATAGTTTCCAAATTTAATCTCTTGAACTCCTATGTTTTATAATATTGAGTTTACTCATTGAAAATTTGATACTTTAAAAAAAAAAATCCCAAAATGGAAATTTTTCTCGCTTCTTAATAAAACCTGTTCTTAAAATTAAATAAGCATTTGAGGAATGTTTTGGAGATAAATGTCAGGCCCCAAGAACATTAAGACTAAGACACTGTTTCTATCTATGTCCTTTGCTAGAAATCCACACTCAGCTGTGAGGTTGGGGCAATGAATCAGTGGTGGCTGAAGTTAATAAGAGGCTCCTTTTCTAGTTCAGTGAATAGCAGCTTATTCCTTTATTGCCTGTTGCCCTGTATAGTCACCTTCCAATGCCAGCTCTTCTTCTCCTTTTACAGCAGCTTTGCTTCAAACATTGAGCAAATCAGCCACTCCAGGTTTTGCTTTCTTTTCTTTTCAAAGTAAGAGGCTTGTTCAGTGGATTTCTAGGTTGTTAGTGTTTTGGGGTTTTTTTTCTATGCGTGTTTGTAGGTTTTTATGTTTTTATTTATATATTTTTATTTTTCCTCTTAAATAATAGTTCCACAGAACAAATTGTTTGTGATTAGTTCAATATTCCTAAGCAGCCAGTCTTCACTGACATCCACATGATGTTGAATTTACTAGTTCTATGAAGCTAAGTTTCAATTTACTGATACCGTCTTTGAGAGCTGCTAACTGAAAGTGCCAGCACGTCCTGCTCGTGTCTATTACTATGTACAGGTATTACACAAAAAACACTTATCTGGAAATAGAAAAAACCCAACAAATTCAACAGAAGCTATTATTTGTTTGGAGTGTGCTCAAGCATGTAAACTTCTTGTTTATACATGGTGTGTGCATTTTAAATTTAACTTTGTGAGAGTTTTGGCTAAAACACCTGATAAACCAAATTATGACTGGAGAAAGGTATTGTCTCTTGCCTGCTTCGTTTATTATCATGTAATCTGCTGGATTTTTCTTCCCACATATTACAAATTCTCTCAGTACTGTGCTTTCCTTATTATACAGATATCTTAATTTTAAGAACTAGGGCTATTTGTCATGATAGGAAGGAGCATTATAGCATAATGAATACTCTCATTTCCTCTAATTTTTAATAAAAAGTTTAAGCAGTTAAACTGTGCAATCTGCTGGTGTTCATTAATGACACTGCATATTTTAATGGTGTATTTATTATGCAGCCATACAGACAGAGTGAAAAAGATGTTCTGAGGATATTTTTTTAGTTTCCAGTTTCAAATGTTGCAGGCAAAATGAAAAAAGACCTTGTCTTGTACATAGATGGAAATTCCCAGATGAACTGCTTTGGAAAAGTGAAGGTGCCTCTTCTTTTGGATATTAAAACATCTTCCAGAAACTTGGATAAACAGATTCTTGGGCTTTCTGCTGGCAGAATGCAGCTTCATTGGGATCAGTTTTCTGTGTCATCCTCTGCTGTAGCTCTACAAAAAAGTGCACAGAAACACCCCCTGTCCTTCCATCTACAAAATACTGAAGTGATTGACTTGACAACCATCTTTGTGATCGCCTGCTCTTGAATATTTTGGGAACCACCTTCCCTCACATACTTTAAGAACAGCACACTGGACCTGGCTGGTCCTTGAGCTATCAATACTTATTATACCAGCCCTCCACTATATTCTTCCTTCATACTTTATATAACTTTGGTCAGCACTGCAAAAATGAATGCAGGATTAGCCCTGAAAAACAATTTAATCTTCATGGTGATTTAATTCTGGGCCTTTCTGAGGAAACTTTCCAAAGGTGCCCATGAGAGCTGTTAAATTATTCATTGTGAATAATATTTATTCCAAATACTTCTTCCTGTTTGAAAAACAGGCCTTGTATTTGTTCAGGATTATCTGCCAAGTAGCCTAAGGGATAAAGTCTCTGTCCCTGGTTCAGGGACAAGTAGTCAACTCAAGCATTTGCCTGCTCCTCATGGTAACCCATTGCAGGTGGTTTCACATGTGCTGCCAGCAAGAGTAGCCAGACAGAAAGCCAGACTAAGAACAAGCATTTTGGAACAGATACATTGGTTAATTGGTTAATTGGAATTGGTTAAAGCATGTAATGCACACGCATGTCAGTGTTTTACACCATAATTACTTTCCCTGGAAATGGTTTTCTTTACATTTCAGGATTTCTGAATTCCAGTAAATAATATGCCACAAGTAACAACAAGTGAACTTTCTGTTTCTGTGCGTTCAAACTGTCACAATTCATCTGCATTTTTATTCATGCAGCTGAAGAGAACACTATATAATGACATTTGCTACGAGGACTTTTCTCTGTGTGGAAACCCTGATCCTTTTCCACTGACTATGTTGCTTGCAACTTTCAGACTGATAACGATTTGCAGTCACTCCCAATCTGGCTAATAAAAGTTAACCCAATAATTTAGATGTGAAAGACTATTGTGTGATTATCACAAAATTCCTGAACTCCTGCCCCC
Source organism: Tychaedon coryphoeus (assembly GCA_013398595.1). Classification (NCBI taxonomy): domain Eukaryota; kingdom Metazoa; phylum Chordata; class Aves; order Passeriformes; family Muscicapidae; genus Tychaedon; species Tychaedon coryphoeus. Next base: position 1,038,210 of record WBND01000111.1, read on the forward strand.
TCCTGGGACTATTCAAAAATAGGTGTATTTTTGGTGCCACGAAATGATAAATTGCAGAATATTTCTAGACTTTAAATATTTCTGAGAGAGCAATTCTTCACTCCCTGCTGTTTACAAGGGAAATATTGTCTACAAATAATACATTACATTAACTGTCCTCTTTATCATAAAGCCATGTTGAATACTTGTAACATTTATAAAAAGACACCAACTGATTGCAAGATGAGCGTTACCCTTGAGCAAATTATGAACACATTTATTTCAGTCTTATGCGTTTGAAACTAATTTTCTGGTAATATCAAAAGTGTTCACAGAATTAATTTCCTGTCAGTTCAGCAGTATTCAAGTGAATATTTTATGATTTTGCATTAGCTGTATTTGTCTAGAGTTGTGACATGATCGAGTCATTCTCTGAGGGAAACACATTAATAATTAAACTCTGTCCAATGTGGAGTGCTAAAGATGACAGCATAATTGTACATTTCAGAGACCGTTTCACAAGGCAGGGAATGAGAATTGCCCTGCCACCATTTAAATGTCAATTTAGAATTTCTTTCTAAAATTAAAAGAGTGTTGCAGAAAACAAAGGGAAAAAAGGAGGGGATAGAAAAACTGAAGCTGAAATTGAATCCTTGTCCCCTTTTTGCATTCCCTTTCTTTTAAAATGTGAGCTAAATGCAAATGGCATTCCAAGAAGAAAAGGAGAAGGGAGAAGGTAGATAAATGATTGGCTGTAAGACTTTTTTCCCCCCTTTTCTTTTGGCTATATAATATCATCACTGGTGGTAGTGCTGGAGCTGTTTAGATGATAAATGCAATGTGTATAGATTAGCTCCAGAGAAAATACTGCTACCTGACACTGAAAGCTTTGATTGGTTTCAGCCCTTACATTTGACTCTTTTTTGCCCCGATAACTTCAGCAGTATTTTAAGATTTTAATCTACTTTCTAGTCAAATACCCACGGATGGATCACTATTTTATTTATTATTTATGTTTCTTTTTCAGCTTCTGAAAGTAAGACATTATTGGGCTTTAGCTAAAAAATAATTCCAGAATTTCTGCAGAATATATTTAGCAAGCACTTAAGCTTCTGTGCCTGTATTATTCTGGAGAGACAGCTGAGCCACATTTACCAATTGTGTATGCAGACCACTTAATGAGCATGTGTTCTTAGAAAATGCATAAATTAGAGATATATCAATGTTTCCCTAAGACCTTCTTTTTTCCCCACAGCCTGTGCCTGTCAGCATGCCAAAGATCCTCTTTTGACTAGAGTCCAGGTGATGCTTCTCTCATCATCCCTCCATCTTTTACTACTTTCTCCCTACAATTTCATAAAAAGGCCCAAGTGAGAAAATGTAGCTGGATGGACTCAAGCAAATACAAATAAATGCAAGTTATCCTTTCTGTCCCTGTGTTTTAGATCCCTGCTTTAATCTTCCATTTTCCCCTCTCCTGCTTCAGCCTTGCAGAGCTCACTTACTGCTCCTGCATGTTCTGTTCAGCTGATCTCCTCCTGATAAATCCTTCCTTTCACATAAAAACATTTAGCAAATTGTATCTGCTCCTTACCATCTCTGTGTATGCTCATTTGTGCTAAACCCTTTCCTTCACCCATATTTTCCATCTCAACCATTTAGATTAAAAGCACCTTAGGGAAAGCATTTGCTGCTCTGCCTCTGTACCTCACCTACCACAATTGTTGTTACTTGGCCACTAGCATATGAAACATGATTGATCATAATAATTCATTTCACTCAGCCCACTTACATCTCTATGGTATAATTCAAGAACTATTTAAGGCAAACAGGAGCTCTCAATGTATACAATCCCTGTGTTTTAAGAGGCATGTTTCAGATTTTTTTGTCCTACAAATGTGTAAAAGGCATATTTGATCTCAGCGATGTGCCAATTTCAACAGTTGGTGTTATTTTCTGAGCCAGTTAAATGAAAAGAAAGCAAGCAGAAGAGAAATTTCTATGATGCTAAAAGTGATTGATGCCCCTTATCACTGTTTGTATATGCACATAGCTGGGATCTCACTAGAAATACAGTTCTCAAGTACTACTTAAGTTTGTATTTACTAAAGATGAATTTCACAGCAAACTTCGAAGTCTAAATATTATTTTAACATATTTAAGGAGCAGTAAAAAAGAACATTGGAGTATGAAACACACACTAGAAAGCCAGTGATTTTTTTCCACCTCAATTTTTACCTGTACACTTCTAAAGACAGAGAACGCTGATGGAAAGTTCAGACACAAGAAATAAAAGAGAATATATTAAAAACATGATAATAAAAAATATTTAGAGACCTGTACCGTGTGAAACCATGACTAGGCCAAATTACAACAAAGTGGAAGAACACTTTTCTTCATGTTAGATAATGAAGATATAGCTGCTTTAAATGATATCCATGTCTGTATAAACTAGCAGTTGAAAAACTTGTGACAAGTGGTCCATTTTTTACTGACATTTGTTTATATTACTTTCTTATTTCAGTGCAGCTGTCCATGCCATGTGAATTCATGCAGCCAGCAAACCACTTTCAAATTCTTTAAAACTAACTAAAGCATGAGAGGCTACTTTTGACAGCTACTCTTGACTCATATAAAAAAAAATCCATTCTAACTTTCTTTCTATGTCAAGGAACATCCCCTTACTCTAGTAAAATACTTGACCAGAGAATAAAGCACAACTCGTCAGTGCTCACTACACCTTTCATTATTTCTGCACACACTTTCACCATGTCCCTTATTCTCTCCACTTTCAACTCAATTCTTTCTAATATTCAGATATTAGAGCTTGAGAACAACCAATTACTTGTTTGTTGGGGCTTTTTTCCCCCAAATATTTGTTTGTATAATATGTTAGAATAGATCAAAGTTTTTTTTCAACTGTCATCCTTTGAAAACAGCATAAATAAGATCACACAAGATACTTAGTGATTCTCACTATTAGAAGGCTGATAAATTATTTCATTTTCAATTCTAAGAGTAGCTAATATTAAGGAAGCTGGTAGGATTTATCCGATATGGTTTTTACCTTAGAACTTTAAAATACTCCTCCAGAACATTCTTTTTGAGGTAATTTGTCTTTTATTTCAATGGACTTATCTAGAAGAGAGTGATGGCATGACTCTATAACCATGTGACATCTAGCATTTAAAATTCTGCCCCTTTTGAGCAAAGAATAATATTCACACCTGGAAGACTCTAGTTGGTCAATCTGTGGCCAAGTGAGAACACAGAATAATGAAGATGTGTAAATCTAGTTTAATAAATATTCATTGGTCCTGAGTATTCATTAGAAATTAAAATGCTAATACTTTAACAAAGTCTAGTGTTGTGCTTGCACATCCTGGGATTAATGCACTCCAAACCCTTTCTCAGCAAAGTTGACCAGGTTCTTGGTCTGCTATTCAGTTCAGCAATTTTTTATTTTAACTACCAAGAGGTCCACAATAAACTCCAAAGAAAACTTTGGAGACTATATAGTGTATTTGTAGCAGCAAATATTTGTATGTTTTCTGTATCTATGAGTTTTCAGATTGGAAATAAAACCTGTAGGCAAAAAATGCAGTCCTTCAGAAGAAATGAGAATTGGCCCTGTCCTAATTCCAAGTCAGCTCTAAATATAAAACCATCCCCTACATAAAATAAGAAAAAATCAACACCATGTCAGACAAAACCAAATTCCAATGCACAGAGAGCTTTAATTTAGCCCTTGCAGTGGCAGGCACAGGGAGCTGAGCCAGGAACAGCAGTGTGAATCCCAGCATGGATTTCTGTTTTCCAGTCAGGTTCTTCCCTGCTAACTTGTGTTTATTCCACCTGTGTTTCAAGGGCTGTTGCAATCCAGCAGCCCAGGAAGGAATCCTTCACTTGTTCATACAGAATAATCTATTTTCTTGTTCGTTGTACTATAACTTAGTAACACAGGGGTTTCTTGATTAGGAGTAGATCTTCAGAGATTTTTCCTTCCTTACTATTCCACATTTTGAGTAACTGAAACCTCAATTAAGATGTCATTTTCCCCATCTAATGTCGATGTTGTAGGTTTTTCAGCTCTGTTGACACTAACCTTCTTTGGTTTAGTCTTAGCATACCCTAGATTTTAGTGTGCTGAGCCTTATTCTTGCATTACAATCTGTGTATATTGTTGGTACTGTTCCACCCATAAAATTTGTCCTTGCATTCACAGCTAGCACATCATTAATGCAGGGGAGGACACTTCTGCTATTATTAGTAGCATCTGACAGAGTGAAGATCTCTTCATAGCCAAAGGAGACAGAATAACTTCCCTAGACAGTTACTGAAGGCACTCAGGATCTTACTTTTTACCACATATTATGTAAGTCACTTTAAGTTCAGTGTCAACAAATTAATGTCCCATTCCCTAAAATTAGAATTTTCTTACCCAAAACAGTTATTGTACCAGTTTATACTTAGTCTTTTCCCATGGAGAGTTAACATTTTGAATAAAAAGGATAAAAATTACTATTGTGACTTAAAACAGCAGCAACAACACCCACCCTCACCATCCACCCACCCATGCCAACACACATCCTCACCATTGAAATAAAAATCTCAACAACCTTTCTCCCCAAAATAGACTGGTTTTGCTTCCTCTGAGTGCATGGGGAAGCCTTACAAAAACAACACACTGCCCATCCAAAGCACTGGCTGTTTAGAACAAATGTGTCCTGTAGGAATTCATTCTGGATCTCATGTTTCTGCTAATGATGATGATTATGATGAATAACTGGCTTTTGCTGTTGCGTTTTCTGCTGATTCTTCAGTTCTTGATAGAAGTATTGTTGCCACAGTTATTGCTGCTGGTCCAACTGCATAATGTGAGCAGAATCCACAGAGACACAAACTAGCTCTTCAGCAGCCAAGTGAAGAAACCTGTAATTTTACAAACAGGAAGATGCAAAATTGCAGTGCAGGAGGTGTGCCATGGAGAAAATCCCAAACAAGAGCTGGAAGCTGTCATGATGCTTCAAAGAAACTTGGGGCCTTAGGTTTTGGGGGATTGTTATATATTTTTTTTAAATTAACTGGAGTAGCCACATATTAAGAAAACCCCAAAAACCCAACAGCAAAGCAACTGAGGTGGGATCTGTGCTTTATTGACATCATTGGCTCAGATGTAGGAGACATTGGCAGCACAAATGGTCACTGTCAGAGCCAACTGGGGACATGACTGCTGGTATTATCTTCTGGTAAGTGATTCCCAGACATATTTAGATTACAACTCCTTTGTAAATAGTCAGCTTTTTTCCTCACGTGCTTTATAGCACTTAACATGTATGGCTCTGTTTAATGAACAGGGCTACCCTAAAACACCCTGAGAACAAAGTAAATCTAAGATAAACAAGCATATTTTAAAAAGAATGGCAAACATAAGCAAACATTTTTGATCTACAGCCAGTAGCTAAAAACCTTCAAGTGCTACAAAAAGCAACAAATGGTCTTTCTAATCAGCTTTGGAGCCTAAAAAGATATCAGCAGTTTAATCTAGGACATAGAGTAGCTCATTTACAGGCAGCCTAATATCATAAAGATCTAATGACTAGCAAGATACTACATGATACTGTCTTCTATTAATTTCTTAATAATCTTGTCCTGCAGCACAAAAGCTCCTGGCATTAGTGTAGCTGATATTTTCATAATTTAGGGGACTTGTGTAGAATTAATGAACTAATGACACAGAATTAGAACATTACTGTATTTCTGTAAGTTTGTGCAACCAGGCATTTGGCCTTACAGGTAAGGCTGCTAGACCCTTCATAGATCTGAGCACAGACCTGCTACTAAGGCTTAAGAGAAGTTAAAAGAAACATCTTTGGGCTAAAGGTTTTCTCTTCAAGAGAGCAGATTTTCTCATGCCTGTGTGCAAGAGGTTGGTATCTTTCCACACTCTACTTTCCAAAAAACAGGAAAAAAAGACTCGTTAAGTTTTGGTGAGAAAACAAAAAAACAACTCTGAAAACTGTGAGAAAAAGACTCATGGGTGAATTTAGACTTTTAGGACAGTACAGGAGATATTATAATTTTGAATTCACAGCAGGACAGAGGGGCATTGTTTAGATGTGGAATGGGGGCCAGAAATCAAAAACTGTGAGGTTCAAAAATGCAACCTAAGGCACACAAAAAGGTTTTATGTCCATGAGGTCCTGAAGAATATTCCTGAATGATCAGAAAATGACTGATTTATTTTCTTTTTTTCTTTTTGAGATTTGCATCCAGATACACAGTGAAAACCAATTATTTTCTCAGAACCACCATGTAAAGACCAATTGAATTGAAACTTTAAGAGTTGAAGCAGAAGGCTTGTGCCATCAGAGATGAGCAAAGAGGACATTTGGAGACACACTGGCATGGCACAGGGAGGTTTTTGTCAGACCCTTAAGACAGCAAGAAGATTCAGCAGCAGTCTGGTATTTAATGTGAAAACTTAACAGAACTCCTAGAATTAACAGTCAAATTTGCCGATATTTTTAAACCCTTCAAGGATTCCCAACAGCTTTAGTATTTGAATACTGAATTATCGCAGCTGGTATAAATCAATTGGTACAAATTAAAGCAAGGAAAGAAACAACATCTTTAGATAGTAACATAAAGAGAAATTTATAAAGGACTGTGCCTTTTTAATGTAGTTTTAGACAAAATTAATCCTTAAATGGCTCCATACTTCTCTTGTTTATATATTATGACATGTACTGGTAGACTGGCTTGAAAAGAAGTTCTCATTACTGAGGAGACTAATTTTTTTAACACCAACTGAAATCAGTGGCAATATTCCCATCCTCTTCAGTGGCTGCAGCACAGAGCCAAACTGAGAAATTAATCCTGAGACCAAACAAGCCACTTGCAGCCAGGATGTCACATGACTAAAAGCCTTTTTTGTAGAGTGCTGCTTATTTCAGCTCATTTTATTTTATTATATCTTTAAAACCTCTACATTTGGTGCAGGACGAGCACTTGAGAGACGTTAAGCTTCCCCTATTAAAATGACTTGTTTGCACAGGCAGAGTGAAATTTAACACCACCAAATGCATGGAAGGATGCTAATGTGTGACAAACAGGCTGCCTGGTCCCCTCCCCTGACCTAGGATGCTCCAACTCTTTCTAAGGGAAGTGTTTGCACTGGAGCCCTCCCATGGGCTGGCACGTAAATCTTAAAAATATCCTCGAAGCCCATCTGCTGCAGTGCTTCATTTTTAATGAAAATGGAAGGTGCCAACCATAAGTAGTTTTGATAAGCCAAGTCTCTCCCATCGTGGCAGCCTGCTACGTCTCAGAGGAGTCAATTTAAACACACACTCGTTTCCAGGACTTGCTTGTAAGTTTATGATTAACTGTCTTTAGAGATGAAGTATCAAACCTCAAAAAGGCCAAATAATAAGCCATTTTGACAATTAAGCTGTCAGTGGAAGATTGTTAGCTTCAATGTAGTCTCACGAGTTTCGTTTAGTTCGTTTTCCACACATATTTTGTACAAGATTTTTATTCAGAAATAAACCCCTTTCCAATGAAACTTTGTTATTTCTCATCTCAGCTGGAGCACGGATTTGTTTCCTAAACCAAGGCAAACCAAAAAAGGATGTCACCAACATAGTGCTACATATTAATGTTGAACGGATTTATTTTCTTTTGGGGTTTTATATCTTGCAGACATATAGTAGGGAAGCCAGCATAAAATAACTAGGTATTGTCCCAGAAGATGTCTAATATTGCATCATACTTACTTGTCCATGAAAGTTAGTTTGCTACTCATTTCAGCAACAGTTCTTAAAAAATCAGGGAAGGTTTTTTTAAATAAAAGTTTTGCCCAGGCACGGGAAGTAAAATAAAAATATCCAGATGCTTGAGAGATTTGTCAACATTAATTCAGAGAGTGTAACAAAACTAATGTTAAGAAAACAGACTTCAGAAAATACAGTTTCAAAAATTTGTGGTTTATTATCCTCACATTCTAGAGACTGAGAATGGGAGTTTCTTTAATTGCTTGCCTCAGCGAAGCATTGGAATAATGTGTAGGTAATGTCTCAAATATTTAAATAAAGTTTTAAAATCCCAGAAGCAAAGTAAATCCAGATATTATTGACACATTAGCAAGGTCACAGAATTTACAATTCAATGGAAATAGAGAGGTACTAAAACACTCTGAAACTTGGATTATTTCTTGAATACTGCCACAGGAGCATTACATATTTACTACACTACCTGGAGTATGGTATTCTATAACCATTTGTATTCCTCCTATAAATCTGAGAAAAGCTCTCTCTACAAATGATTAGGGGATTAACTTTCCTTGTGAGTAGGTTCACATTATGCATGGTCAAAGTCATATCACAGACACACATGGAAAAGAACATTTCAAGGGTTATAATTACATTCATATGTTGGCTAATTGGGCCCTCAGGGGCCTTGTTCCTAATTATAAGAGGGTATGCAGGAAAATATCAGTAAAAAAGTATGTATAGAATGAGTATGAGATTAAATGGGTTATGCTGGCTGTATAAAAGCCGTAAAACTTGATAGGAAAGGAATGCAGTGACTTGCCAAGTATCTCTAAACCAGAAATGTTTTTTGATATCATTATCAGAAGGAGGTGGGAGGAGGCTCTGTTGTTTTAGTGGAAGTCTGCAAACATCTATTGTAGCCTCAAGTGGTATTCTTACATAGTTCTAAGAAAATCAAGTAATAATTGAGCCAGATGACAAAGAAATGGAAAAAATGAAGAGAAACTTTTTACAACAACTTTGAGATCAAAAAAAGGTGAAAACAACGTAAGATCAGGAAGAAGAGTGTCCCACGTTCATGTGTGTCACAGACCTATTAACCACAAATGAAATGCTCTAAAAACTCTAGATATTCATTAATTAAAATTGCATAAGCTTTAATGACACTGTTTATTAGTTTAGCTAAGGGCAGAATTTTTATCTCCCATAATTGAAAACTATAGTTTATTACCTTGATTAGACACTAAGTAAAATATACATGCTTTACTTTTTGCTCCATGTCTCTCAGAGGGAAATGCCTATAAGAATAAATTAAAGAACTTTTACAAGGTTGTAATTTATTTTATTTCCCATTAAATGGTATCCTTTGGACATATCTATAAAAGTCTCACAGTTTATAGTAGATGTGTATGTAATATTACCTTACACCTCATAAGAGAAACTGGCAGGAACCCTGAAGCTGAATAAGAACAAGATTGTCTTTATCTCTTAAACCTGTCATTTTAATTTTCCACTCTAGACATTGCTGTGTAAGTAGCCTGCCTTAAGTTCCTGGTAACTGTTAGACCACATTCCTGTAGCATTTTGAATTTAGTACCTAATCAAATTGCTTTCCATATTCTTATCTTGATTTATATGAACAGGTATATTTGTGAGTATACCCAAAGGAATACAGTATTTTACAGCATTCTAAATGCAAATCCTGTTTTCTTATTTATGCTGTGCCCAGTGTAGTCACCATTAAAAAGAATTTAAAATGAAATGCAGAAAAATTGAAATGACAATCCTAGCCTTCTAGCATCCTGAACAACCATTCTGAAGCTCCATAACTTGTGGCAGCATGAAACTGATGGGAATGAGTCAGGCTTTCAGGCTTTACATGTCCAGCCTGATCTTTGTGAAGATGAAGTTAATGCCCACAAAAAAAAAAAAAAAAAAAAAAAATTATTTGTATGTAGTCAAGTTACAATCATATAATACTGCAGTTCAAAATATTTGGAAGACTACTGGTTGAGCCAGCCATTTCAGTGAGGGAGGAGGTGGTGAGAAGGGGAGGTGAAAAGCAATTATTGATACCTTAGCAAGAAAACACTTCATTAGCCACATTCCCCCATGGTACACTAGCAAGTTTTCATGCAAGGACACGAATGTTGACAGGGTCTCTGTGGCTCCACTACAGCATCCTCCAGCCCAGCCTAAGGCTGGTGCTTCAGCCTGGGATTCTGGGGTAAGGAACACAGTTCTCATTTACTCAGGTGTATACCAGGACAGACTATTTTGCCATAATCTTGATAATATGGATAGTTTCTCTGTCTTCAGGATTCTGACCTAACCTGGCTGAACTGACTGGAAGAACTAAAATCTCAAAGTCCTTATTTTATGCCATTTTCAGGTTTGAGAAATCAACACAACCTTATCAAGTGCTTCTGACTTGTCATTTTCATCCTATTCATAATTGACAGGGACATTTTGTAGTCATAGGGTTTCAAATAATTATTAAAAGCTAAAAGCACTGGTCTGTCCCCTGAACATAAACCAAGGGAAATCACTGCTGATGCCAACTTCCTTTCTGAGAACATGGAGATATGAAAGTTGCTGTGATGCATAAAGGAGAAATTAGCAATAGATTTGGGGTTAAGTCTGTTTCCTCTCAAGAGAAAAAGAAGTGTTTAAGTAGGATTCTCGATATATGTTCCAAACACAAACAAAGGTAAGAACTGACTGTGTGTTCTCTCCTTGGGAAAAAAAAAAAAATCAGAGAATGAGAACTCCAAAGTGAAGTAGATCAGTTATGACAAGCTGTAGGTTACAACACTGAAACACTTACAAGCTGACTAGGTTTAAACAGCAAAGGTGTTAAAACTCCTTTTATTGTTAGGGAATGACTAAGGCAGGAAATCTGATGACAGTGTTGTTCAGAGCCTTTTTTTGAGTACAGATACAGCTTCTTGCAAAAGGATTCAACAGAGCACTGGTGAGTAAAGTTATAAATACGGACCAAGAAGAACACATTAAAAATTATCAAAATGGAATAAAAATTTACATATGCATTACGAAACGATCTCTTAATTTTTATCCATAGTACCTTAAAGTTTTGAGATTTTAAGTTTTATACATGGATAACTGTCCTGCCAGAAACAATTATAAAATCACTGAAGAAAACTTTGAAAATCACTGAGATGGCATCAAGAAGGTGAAAAACTACAATATACATATGAACAGACATTAAATAAACACATTGTGATATAAAAAGTCATCTAATTGACATTAAATAAACACATTGTGATATAAAAAGTCATCTATGGAGAAAAAAAAAACCTCAACACATTGCAGTAAAAAAGGGATTCTCTGTAAACCAAGAGTCAGGGGACAAATGGACCAAAAAAGAACCACCCCTGCAAGACATGGTGTTGGAGTAATGAGGTAGAACTCATTCACTAAGTCACTACTACATAAAAAAATCCCACATCTAGAGACAGGCAATTTTTAGCAAGTTACTTTGCCAATCAAGGAGAATCACCACTGGGTGACAGGATGTCAGTCATGGTTTCAGTTTGTTTTGCTCTTCAGAGGGCCCTGGAGATCAAAATTCCCCTATTAGCTAATAGAAGTGGTGGATGTGGCAGAAAACAGACACTCAGAGGAGGGAAGTGTTCTGTCCAGTTTCCACAGCAAATGAATGAGGTTGCTGAAGGGGAAAGCCAAGGAAGAGTTTTTAATCTTTTGGGTCAGGTGCTCAAGTCACAAGAGCTGTATTTCCCTGTTTTCTACCTGTGGAAAAGGCATAAGAATTTTTCTCCTATCACAGCTTTTTGTTCACATTCTAAGATTTTTCACATTTTCTTACCTCATGGCTGTGCAGTTTCTACTATTCATTGTGTAAAAATGGGAAATTACGGATTTTCTGATAACTCCTTGAAATCAGCCAAATGTCCACTATATTTGTGTACCATCACTACATCACTATCTGAGAATAAAATCAGGTACTTGTACAGTAAAGCACTTTACCTCCAATACAATTTTTTTCCCATGAAGAATCAATATAGCTTTCAAAAGGAAATTGTTCTATTATCACACTATAGAGAAATTTTACATGGTTATATTAGTCTAATGTTATTCTAATGGATCAAAATCTTCCTATTTCTCCATAAAGGAAAGTAGTTACAGCTAGCAAGTAATTTCCTTAACAATTATAGTCTCAATTATAACAACAAGTAACCCCAAGATTTTAATGAAGGAAAGCGAATTTTTACAATTCCAGCAAATTGTTTATTTGGAAAAGGAAGCAATATGTTATGATAAAAATTAATGCTAAAAATTAAGGGGTTAATTTGGTAAACCAGGTATAATGCTTTAACAGCTACAAATGAAAATTGGAAGCTGTCACTGCCTAGGATGTTTTGTAATACAGACATCACCCAGAAAATTTCCAATTGAGTTTTTCTGACTCCTTTAGTCATTCACAAACTCACCTGAATACAGTATTTAAGAGTAAGTCTGAATTGATCAGATAGAAAGATATTGATGTCTCTTCAGTGCCATCAGTAATGTTCATACTGTAGTTCTCTGAGTATTGATATTATGAATGTCTGCTCTGCTGGATAGATATACATGCAACTTAATTTCCAATTGTTTGGAGGGATGAAGAAAGGCAATTCAGAGTTGAGTCTGCTGCACAGCTAGGTCAGCTATGATTTCCCTGTTCACTCCTCCTTCCTGGGATTTTTTTTTGTTCTTTAATTTCTGAAGACCCTGTTTCAGTTTCACTAATTGAAAAGCAAGGTATCTATATCCCTGTTATCACCACTCCTCAGGGATGGGAGCCTTGTGGAGGTATTGCACAATTTGTTCCACTACACAGAGTCTGCCACCCACAGCAGGCCTTGAAGAGAGTGCAAGTTCACAATCCAAAATTAATACTTACGTATCAAGAGGCAGATTTATATTCTTCACTGTGAAATAATGTACTTCTTCCCCTAAAAGTCTTTTTCAGTGGATATGCTGATGTAAACTGAATGCAGTCTGAGTGTCACTACTATTATATACCTGAATATGTAGTTCTATGAGAAAAACACATCAGCAAATGCACAGCAAATAACAGGCCTGAAATATCACAAACCTGCATTATATTCATAAGCAATTTCAACTCCATTTGCTTAGTTTTTCACAATATTTTGGTACAATACAGTATATTGCACAGTTTAGCTGTAGAAAGCCACAGAATGCAAAATGTTTTTCCTTCTGTCTCTGGTTTGCAAATACAGGAATAACTCCATTCTTCTGTTCCATAGGCCAAATCACAAAGCCCAGCTCTATCAGATCAGATTTAAAGCTCTGGTTAATTTTAAGATTTTAAAATTTTGATGGTATCAGGTTACACTTCCATTTTTTTATACCAGCCTGCAGAAGCAAGTTACAGTTCTCATGTGGACTACAGAGTGATATTAATTTATGTAGTCTTCATAATGCAGCCAACACCTGCATTTGGAAGAGAGAGATTTACAGCATTATTTACCATCATGTTTGCTGCAAAGGTATCTCATGTTGGGTATCAGTCACCTCCATGAAACGTTGAAACTGAGACACTGGGGCTTCAAAAATACACTCATTTTCAGCTAAACTTTTTCCTGAGGAGCAGACAAATAGCTGCTCATAAAAACTTAGTTTTCATAATAGCAAAGTTTTAAAGAAAATTATAAAAAAACAGCTTTGAAGTAGCTTTGACAGTTCTCACAGTATCTCTTTTTTTCATAGAAGATATTATTTTATCAGATTGTAAATAACTCATTCAATGACAAAAAATCTAAAGTTATGCCTTAAGAATAAAAAAAATAAAAGTTCATTTATACCTAGAGAAGATCAGAGAAAAACCTGGACACCTGAACCTGTTAAAATAGTTCTATTTCTCATAAGAAAATGTCAAAGTCCTCCATGATCCATTAGAGAGGAGAACTTTCACCTCATGGACCTCACGAGGAAAAAGGAGGAATTAGTCATTTATAACTTGTGGTGGAGAAGAACAGAAAGAATATCAGCAGACAGCAATTTATGTATTCTTTACAGATGGCTGCAATACAAGTCTTCAGCTTCAACCAGAATCATATAGACTTGAAATAGAAAAATAAACTTTAGAATTCCCTAAAATTGTAAAAAAAATTGTAATCATTTTCATAAATAATAAAGAAAAAGTCCTTCAAGATAAAGGGACTTTTTTTTCTAGCCTCACACCCAATTCACAGCTGACCTGAGCCATTTCATTACTCCATCCTCAATTAGTCTCAACAGAATACTTCATAAAACTGAGCTCCATAAGACACAGTTCTTTTGGTTTAAAAGGGGTGAGGAGGTCATTCAGGGTTTTGCTCTTTCAGCCTTAATGCTACATTAAAATAGAAAGGAATATTTTAGTGTCTTTCTCGATTGAAATTTCTCATTTATGGGGTTATTTTTCTAAGACAGTGGTACATGATATATAACTAGAAATTGTGGCTCAGATTCTAGTAGAATATTATGTAGTTTGTATTAATCCTCAGTACTCAGCAACTGTCACTTATAATTCAAGTCTTTTAATCCTGTTTTATCCTATTCAAGAAAAAAAAATTCAAATAGAAGTGTAAGTTTATAAAATTATTTGCTTTTATCTCTTAGATTTTTTCTTTTTCTTCGTGTGTATAAAACAACTTTCTACATTGCACCTGTGTTATTAAGGACTGTGCCTACTGTATGCTTTATGAAGTGGTAGGATATATTCTTTATACTTGCATAAATATTTCTGATAGAAACCTCATTTTCAGTTTGTGAATTATTTAAAAATGTACATAAATTACATATTACTGGTGAGATATGTGTGAAATACCTGAAGAAATCAGGTTAGGGGAAATTATTAACTGTCTATCCACGGACTAATAGAAGTAATTAGAAGACATTTTTTCCACTGTGCATTCAAGGTGTTTGGAGTGTCCAGAATAATTCCTCTTGCACAAAGGAAAAATCAGGTCCTGGTGCATGGGGTGTCTCTCACCTCCTTAAACTTGGGAGCCTGGTGAACACTTAGAGTATAACTTTCTGCAGAATCCCAGTCTCTTGCTCTGTTATTCCTCTACAAACACTGGAGGAGGTTTTTCTGTGAGTAGTCTTTATTCAGATTTCCCCTTTCCCAGAATCTGTGCATGAGAGCTGCCCTCAAGGAGCATATGCAGGGTCCCTTGGGTTAATGGAGGGTTGTGAGGGGGAGATGCACTGAGAGTCTTTTTTTAAAATTATACTACATAGAGGTGGTTCTGCTTCTGCAAGAAGGCTCTACAGCAGTGACAGCTTTAATTAATTTTAAAAGCAAAAAAAAAATGTACCCAGGTTTTTAAAGATTCAGGCTGCTATAAATTTTGCCTTAGAACATATTAGTACAGAAGATTTCACCATTTTATAAAAATGCAAAATTCAGACGCAGATGAACACAGGTAACTCAGTCCCCCTTAGCACAAATATTCAAAGTGTGAAGAGATATGGAGAAAGTCTCTTCTGCCCTGGGGGTCTCTGCACAGTGACTCCTCCTGCCTGATCTGATGTTGTGATGTTTGATTCCTGCCCTTATCAGGAGGGGTGTGGAAGCAAACCAAAGCCTGGAGGGAGTTCTGGTTGGTGCTCACTACCCCTGGTCAGCCCAGGGGCTGAGCAGAGCTGGGATAATTCACTCCCTGCAACAGAAGTGGCAAAGCAAGAGGTGATTAATGCTGTGGTTAATGAGCTAAACATGCTGCAGGATCAGGCAGCCTGTCCATTCATATGGCAACCTCAATAAATTCATACATGTGTGTAAATACATGTTTTATAGGCATGATATTTCAATTCTTATCTTTTGTTACTCACATTATAATTAACCCCAGACCTTTTTTACTTTTCCTTAATTTAGCTTGCTTCCTATGCAGTTGTCATTACTTTTTCACTACTAGGAAACCAACCATCTGACATTTCAAAATCAGTCTTGCCATTCATTTTTAATAACATTTATGAATCTCTGAGGTAGAAGGAATCTGTATACATTTTTAGAAAAACAAAATCAGCAGGAATTAGAAAATCCTTAGCAATGCTTTGAGCTTTTTTCTGAAGAAAAGATAAAAAAACAAAGGAATGCTGACAGGTTTTTTTGTATATACTTCTATGGTCATGAGGATTTCAGATTTAGGAGGGCTTCTAAGAAAGAAACATCTTTCTAAAACCCTTAGGCCTTCAAAATGATTTGTGGTCCTGGCATTTCTCCATTTCCCTGTATCTGTGTGTCCATCTTTCAGCTCAACTGGAAAAATGAAGTGTGTAGGTGATATAGAAATAAGTCAGTTCCTTATGCTTTCATAGGTAACTCAAATACAGGTTAATTGGAATTCATTATACACAGGTGATAAGCTGAAATAAATGGGCTCAAGATTCTGATGCCCTATGCATTTCCCTTCTTGCTTAGCTTTCACTTACATGCCTTAAACAGATATCAAAGTATTATTATAAAAGTCAAGTACAACTTAATAAGATTTTCTTCCAAAGAGAAAAAGCTTGTTGTCTTCCAATATAATAAATAATTGTCCTTTTTATTAATTTAATTTTAATAATAAATTAAATAATTCAAATTCTATTTTTTCTTTCACTTCCCAAAGGTAAGTTGTTTTCCAGTTATGCTTTAGAAGAATTTTGGCTGCAATTGGTTGTGGTGTTATTCTCTGACCTTTCCAAAGATATTTCCTTTTAAGGTACAGCACTCTTAAAATGGCTACTATTGCTAATGCTCACTGCTGAGAGGAATATTAACACCTCCTCAGGATTATTTTTAAAGCCACCATCATCTATTAATTCAAGTCCTTCTTTAAAAACTGGTTCAGTAACATAAAAAAGTGGGTAAATATCAATTAAGAGTGGATTATAATGGATGTATCAAACACTGCCTAAGTAATTATATCATCTCTTCTGTGTAAACCTTGACCCTACTTGAACTAATGATGTGGTAATGGACAAGAAATGATGGCTTTCAAGAAAATTCTGCATATCAGTGATTTTACTTGTTCACGATTATCCTTCCTCTTTTGCCTAGGCACTGAATAGAATATAAGGCAGAACAAACTTTACCTTTTTCCTATTGTTAAGAATGAAGGAATATATTTTTGTTAATGAGGGACAAAGTCAGTTCTTCAAATATGGTGTGTTAGAAAAATCTTTCATTCTTCAAATGAATGAATTCACCTCTGCAATATTTTCATATGCCTAATCTGAGTCTTTGGAACTAAAATAATTATTCTCAAAATATGTTCTCACTTGCAATCACTAATGGGACATTTAGGTGCTGAAATAATGTTAATATAATGCCATGGTAAGTGGTCTGCAGTCAAGCTACAGCACAAATGGAAATCTTGGTAACATAGGAAATGATCAAATTTACCTTATGGAGTTTAGTTAAAATGACTATTTCTGATGTGCATTCTGATAACTAAATACTAAGATGCTTTGCATAATCTCTTCAAAATTCAGCAGTGAAGCAAATTTCAGCAGGAAATTAACAGCTTGGGAGCTATTCACCCTCTGCTTTTTAACGGCCTTGAAACCTTCAGCTATTTTAGGAACACACACACAAGCTTTGGCCAGTTTGCCCCCTGCTTTTCATGGGTGTCTTGTTGGCAGATAACAGATGAGAATTACTTGAGCCATGTATCAAATGCATATAACATTTCCAATATTTCCCTCTGAAGTATAGAAATAAACTTACAGAATTTCAAATTACATTTGATGGATGTAAGCATTTTGGGGCACAATTTCCCACTAACTTTACATTTTATTAATAATCTGTGGATAAGAACTTCTGGACCACAAGAAGTAGGAAAAACCAAAGAAATTTCTGTGGGAAATCTCGGAATTCTCTGTGACTTGCTGTTTACATTATGATATCATGTAAATCCAGTGCACAGCTGTAGAAGCATTACTAAATGTATATAGATTTAAAAGCCATTGCAGGTTCATTGGAGGAGACACAGGTGAAAGAGGGAGAGATTATCTATCACTTTAACTTGGCAAACAGTCAAAATATTACTAAATTCTGACTCATTCAATGATTTGAATAGAAATCTGTAAATAGATAATATATAAAAAAATCTTTTGCCATTACTTATAAAAGGGCATCTGTTTAATTTTCTATGTGATTTAAAAAATTGCATGGGCTGTTTTTCTGAACAAAGATTTTTTTGTTTGGTTGGGTTTAAATTTTTTTTTCTAAGAAAACTTATTAGAGAGCCAATGCAATTTCAGGAAGTGTATTTCTCTCAGGGCTTAAAAAGCAAGGAATAGATTAGACCAATGGCTGGTGTACAGGAGGTAATGATGGGGACTGTGACCATGCTGCTGGTTCCCTCCCTAAACCCCAAACTGTAGGGTTTTGTTTTGTTTTGTTTTTGCTTCTGTTTCTGGTTTTTGTTGGTTTTTTGGGGTTTTTTGTTGTTGTTTTGTTTTGTTTTTGTTTGGGTTTTGTTTGTTCGGATTTTTGTTTTGTTCACTTTTGGTTTGGTTTTTTACATGAGTGACAGAACACCAAAATACTGTTAGCTACTATTAGCAGGTTTGAGAGACTTTGGTTATGTGTTTTTGGGCTTTAGGGTAAAATTTCTGTAGACTGTTTCAAGCTATTGATCTTTTCCTTTTCTTGTCTCCACAAAGGCATGGCAAAGTGCCCTACAAAGGCTGGGCTGCAAGGAGGGTTATAAACAAGAGCCCCTGGGCTGAGTTTCCAGAGAACATTTGCTGTGTTGAGTAACTTTCTGCTTCAGCATCACTTTCCACACCAAGGGCCTATCATTTTCCTGCAGCCTTGAAAATTTCAGGAGAGGAGCAGATACAGTGGACAATAAATCCAGACTGAAAAATGCACTTAAGTGAGGTATTTACTCCTCCAGTGTGCTGCACTTGCCTGTTAGTGGAAATTTAGCAAAGACCACCAAAGCAATTTCTCAACAGCTGCAGTGGTTGTGTCTCTCCTTATGACTCTGCCTAGGTGCTCACTTATGGCCATTGCAGTTAGGCAGAACAGATCTGGAAGATGTGGTAGAGAAATCTAACATACTTGTGGAGGGAGAAATGCATATGCCTGATATTAACCAAAAAATATACACATGGACTCTTGACCTTCAGAGGAAAATCATATTACTCACCTTGTTTGAGGAATAAAGAAGAGGAGAAAACAATCATAAATGTACTTTTTAATAACACTTCAAAGAAACTACTTTATGGTTTCTCTGAGAAAAAAATAAATCTTAGGTTAAAACTATATTAAACAATATAATGATTTTTCAAAGCTGACTGCCTATTTGGGCAGGAAAATAGACATTTTTATAAGTATTTAACCTAAAAGGAGTGAGTGGTGCTCTCCCAACACAGCTGGCTCACTGATCCCTCACCACAGAGGTGCAGAGGATACGTGTTTTATCCAGAAGCAGAAAAATAGTCAGAAACTAAGTATGATCCAACCAGCTGCTCAGATATTGAATGGCATGGTCAAAAGATGCAGGTAAGCTCAGGAGGATGCTGCCCTACAGCCCAGGCAACTAAATAATTGCTTTAAAACTTTCTCAGTTGTGTCTGAGTGTTAGTAGTTTTGGACTTTTATGTATATCCAGCTTGCCCATGGGCAGGGTTGCCCTTCTTAATAAGAGTCAACAACAGTTCATGAATCACTGAGCCCAGTGCTTGCAAACAGAGGGACAGAGGGCATGGTAATACATATATCTGAAATCCAGAACAAATACAAAATAATGAATTAACAGTAAATGTCTGGAACCTTGGCTCTCAGGCCATGCTGGAATATATGAGAGTGTAGTCATAATTAGGCACAGAAAATTACATGAAACAAAAATATTTTCAGCATTACAGCAGATTTCTAATCTCTTGTAAAACCTGATAAAACTGGTTTTACTGTAATTGTCTGTACCATGCTTAATACAAAATTTACTAAGCACACCTGTTACCTCAGTACAACTCAAATCAATGGCATCTCCCAGTACCTTAAAGTCTTGCAATGGAACTTAACATTGCCTTTCAAGGAAGATAGAATAAAAGAAATAGAAAGCAGATCCCAAACTGTAAGAAAAATAAAAAAACCTAACCAGACCATTCCAAACAGTTATTTCAACCTTTTTCATGGATTCATACTGAATGATCACAGCTTTCAGGGTCTGGGAATTGCTGCTTTGGGCTCTCAGATCAATGTAAAAATTCAAAGGAAGTTGAAGCCCCCAAATATTTCATTGTCTGTCTGAGCTAGACACACAGACAAAAGCCCAACATCTGGGCTGAGTGAAGGCACTGAGAGAAAATGTACATTCTTCTCATCACTGATGCTGTGCCCAATCAAGGGGCAGAGTCACTGTGCTGCCAGCAGAAAGAAATCTGTGTACACCAGAGTTCTGTGCTTGCTGTTAGAACTGAGAGCATTCCCCAGCCTTTCCTGTGGCACCCACCAGCACATCTGTCCACCACAGGATCACCATGCCCCTGCCTGGCTCACCAACCACCTGTGTGACCATGGGCCTCAATTACAAACCCTCATAAATAAATAACCAGGCAATCTGACAACTCACTAGCTGATTGAGATGAAAAATATGTCCAGCTTTTTGAATTTTTAATCTGAAAATCAAAGTATGACACGTTACAATGATAAATATTTATAAAACATCCAAACCGCTTTCCACAAGACCTAATTTATATTTAAAATATCTTTAAAATATATCAGAATTCAATGAGGTATACTTACAGTACATTAAAAGAGAATGGAATAAAGCTAGCAGGGTTAACAGATCCAACAGAATTTTGTTGTTCCTGGCCATGGGGAATGCCTTCTGGATTTTTGAGTAAAGCAACAACCCTCCTTAGACAGGTAGGGAGCCCACAGCAAGCATTTTGCTTGGAGAGCTGTTCTCAATCCCCACACTCTGCACCAGGAGCCAGAGGGTGGAACAGGCTCCCATCACCCCCAGTAGAAGCTTGGCTTTTTCTTTCAGTCAGAAGCACTTGAGGAACTAAATTAAATCCTTTGAAATGATGCTTCAGGAATTAAAAGGTCACGTGACTCCAGCTGATTCCAACTAAGCACACAAAATATTTTTTGACTCTATGGTTGTTACATGTGTACTATTTATAACTAACTGTGTTCCTTGGAATTTGATAGCTTCTTTGTATGGGAAAAATTAATTCACTTTAGCTCTAAGCTATCAAGAACTGAATATCACAAGAGAAAATAAAATACTTGACATCTCCCACTCCCTAAGAGGAGTTATAGTAGAAAGTATTGGATCAACTTCATTTCTAAAGGGTCAGTACCACTTACAACCAAGACAAATGGTACAGTCCAATCAATGTTTGAAGCCCCTTATGTAATTAATGATTTCAAGTACAGCTTTCTTTGTTTTTTTCTTGTTAGTTTTTAGGAACTTGGCTAAAAATATTTTCTGTATTTAAATTATATTTTGAATCACAATTTTCCTAACTTCAGGTTCATTTGTCTGAATTTTTCTTAACAGCAACATCTGTATTTTATAAACAGAAATCTGACCCCCCATTGCAAATAGAAAGTGCATTGAAGAGCCTGTCCAAATCCAGGCTGAAAAAAAGAAAAAAATTAGAAATAAACAGAAAATAGAGCTAGAAGGAACCTTGAGAGGTCATCTCATCCATTCCCTCTGCCCCAAGGCAGAATCAGTTATACCTAAAACATTTCTGACAGATGTTTGTCTAACCTGTTTTTTAAAATGTTCTGTGACAGAGATCTCATTTACTCCCTGAAGTCTATCCTAATGCTTAACCCTCCTTTTAGTAGGAAACATTTTTTTTGTTTTCTTCTCTGCCTTTGCTTTTTCTATATTATCCAATTTAAATTTTTATTGTTGTAATTTAAGCTTATTGTTTTCTGTCCTGTGCACCATGAATATGAGGCAGAGATAATTCCCGTGCTTTGTGCAGCAAAGTTTTGCCTGTTTGAAAAGTGTTAAACTAAAGGAGGAGCTCAGAATGCTAAAAATAGCCTCCAGCATAGTAAGTGACCAGGAGGGGAAAAATGGGTACAAATGTGGAATGCATTGGACAGGAGCCCAAAAAGGCAAGGGAGCCATAATGGTCTGATAATTTGGCTAGACAGAAGGGAACTTGAATAAAAATGGCACATATGTGGCTCATGTTGAATACTCACAAAAGATATGCATGGTTCCTGGCACACTGCATCACAAGCTATTTAGTTTAGCACTAATTAGCTGTAAACACTGGTGCAAAACTTTAAAGGATGAGGTTCATCCTGGAGTTTCTTTTGGAATGTTTCAGTGTTTGGAAGACTAAGAAGAAAAATGTTCCTCAATTTCTAAGAATTATGGAAACCCAAAACAGATAAAGCTAAAAGTGTATGAGCTTGAGGCAAAAGGTGAAAATTAAGGTGTCTCTAAATTCTAAGGAAAGGTAGGTCAGTGTGTTGAAATGTAGTCAAATAATACCTTCAGAGAAACCGTGCTAAAAAAAGAAAATGCCCTTCTGCAAAGGTTGATTTGATTGCTTCCTAAGGACAATAATAAATAATAAAAAATTTCAGAAAAATGCTCACAAACCAATAGCTTCTCCAACAGCAGAAGAACAAATGCAGAGTAAAAATCCCAAAGTGGGACAGATACAAAAAGATTTCAGAGACTTTTCAAAGTTCTACTGCAAGCATCACATTCAAGATTACATTTACCACACTGCAAATAAGTAGAAATTGGGCTAAATTGGTCTTCAAGAAACTCATTTTTTTGGGCAGAATCATGGTATGTAAAGCCCAAGGGATAATTTCAGACAATAAAGATGGAAACTATGAAAAACAATGTATGTTATTTTGTGCTACTGCAGATAAATTAGCAGGAAACTGTGCGAATAAAACTCATCACATCCTTAAAGCTGATTCCTTTGACCAGGTTGTTTTATCATAAAAAATGAAAATACCCCCCTCTGCCATGAATTCTTTATAAAAACACTTTCTTAATTGCTTTCTTTACTGATAATTTTTCTACATTTTATTGTTGGCAATTAAAAACACGTTCTGTCTTCTTGCAAGGTGAATAAAAATTAAATATTCATTTAAATAATCTCCATGCTTATGTTCAATAATCCAAATCTAAAATATTATTAATGTGTTAAATTATTAAACTTAAATTACAAGGCTAAAGCTTTCAACTTGCAGAAGTCTCCAGGGTAAGTCATGGCACTGTCTGTTAATTCATTTTTACAAACACAATCTGAAGCTGTGGTGACTGAATGTATACACATGCAAAGTATTTATATGAGAAAAGACCTTGAGCAATCACCCATTTTACTTTTTTTTTTTCTTTTCTTGGGCCTAAATTTCATTCAATAATGATAAATTCCTATCAGCAACCTTCCCTCACCATCACAGGTTGGTGTTTGATGTTTCTAATCTTCATTGCACTCTCTTTATTCCCCACTAGTTCCATGTGAGAGGATTTAGAATAAGAATTTGGATGGATCCAGCCCGTGGTATCCTGTGGTTCCTGTGTACAGGATCCAGCTGGGTATTCTGGAAAGGAAAAGAGGCCTCCCTGCCTCCCTGGGTGTCTCTACAGAAAGCTGTGCAGAGACCTTGATTATTCTGCCTTCCTGTAGATGCAATGAATTTTCATTGGAAATGTGTTACTTTCCTGCTGTATGTGGAAAGGAGTTCATGCTTCAGTGTGTCACATTAGCATCTTCACTGTAATACAGCTGGCCAGATACTAGGAAAATATATATATTACATCTTTTAATTTGCAGCTCTCAGAGTTCTGGATGCTTTTAATTCCACTGATTTCACCAATAAAGTCTAAAGACCAAATATGGAATCAGTCACTATGAGAAGCAAATATAACAAATAAAATATTAATTTGACTAATTCTGGTGTGTATTCTCCTCTCCAGTCTGCATGGTAATAGGATTTACAAATACATACCAAGTCAAGAACAAACATAAAAAGTATTGATTTATGTGATGCCAATGAGCACAAAAGCACTACAGAGTATAGTGAGTATAAAATACAGACAGAGATAAAAGAGCTATCACAATAAGCAAACTGATAGCAAAGGACAAGCAGGAAAAAACACTGCTTTTCTGTCACGCCTTAATGGGATGATTGCATTCACTAGCTTTTCCAAATACTGATTTCCACTTACTATAAGCCTTGGGGATGTACCTCAAAAAGTGTTTCCAGTAATTAGAACTTAGTGAAGAATTAAAACATTGACAGCACTGAGCAACAATGAAAACAAAATTCTAAGGTAGATTCATGAGTGTTCACAAGCTGAAATATGAACTTGAGCAAGCAGTGAGCTCCCTGGCAATGTCTCAACACATGCTACTTCAATGAATTGTTGCATTTGAATATGTAGATGTATTTCTCTTAAGCAAATTATCAAGAAGATTCCTGCTTAATTTAGGATTTGAATATATTTTCCCATCCAAATATTCAAGTTTCAAGATCTATGCTGGTAAAATTCTTGTATCCACATACACTAAATGATAGAAAAGATGGAGCTAAATATGAAAAATAAATATGAAAAATAAATATGAAAAATAAGGCTCATGGCATTAAAATAGCAAAATGGGGGAAATACCACAAAACCAAATCCACTCAGTTCATAAAATTCAGAGACTTCACGAGCACTAAGAAACAAATTCATCTCTCATCATCTGCTCACAGTCCTTTCTTTTCTTGCATCATCCATAAAAACGTGCTGGTGAAAGGAAAAAAAAATGTTGTTAAAACATTCTGTCTGGTTACCTGGGTCAAGCTATTACAAACCTTATTGTGTGAGCTCTCGTATCAATGACTTGTTTTCTATTTCTATTTCCTTTTCTCTGGATTCCCTTCTCTGATTTGCCTTGACCTGAGCTGTTTTTTTGGCTGCTGGGAGGTCACACTGAGGTGTTTCATTCTGCCCCTGCTGCCCACAGCAACCTGCAAACAGCTTCTGACAGGAATGGACTTACAGGAGAATGTGGGAAAACTGGAATTGCTGCAGCATTTCCTAGGCACAGTCAGCTGTCTGCCATACAAACTGCTCTTGGGTTTTGTGTGCAGAGGTAATGTAATAAAAATATAATTTTTCTGAGCATCCTGCTCTCAGTGTCCTTCCCAAAATATATCTGATCTCCCTGGGAAGCCCAGAGCAGAGAAGTGCTTGAAGCAGAAATGGGGTGAAGCAGGGAGTGGAGAGGGGAGGACACTGTCCTCAGCTTGCCCTTGTCGAGCACAGGGGTCTCTGGATGAAGTGCTCCTGTTTAAAGGGGTTATTCAATAGTCAGTCCTGCACAGGTTGGTGTTTGGTCCTTTCTAGCCCTTCCTGGCAATCACTGGTGCTCTTGTCTGAATCTGGGTCCAAGGAGCTGCTAAATATTCTGGATTTTAGGCAAGGCCCTGATCAGATTGTCATCTGCCATCTGTCTTTTTTGAGGGTGTCAGGGCATGTCTTCAGCCAAAACAGAGAGCACTGATGCAGTAAGGGGAGTTTGGGAAGGGTAGAAGTTAGTCTTGTAGGTGAAGTGGACAGTAGGTCCCCAAGAGGGATCATGATCAGATGCTTTCTGACCTTCCTTATTTTTGCACATGAGGTACCCAGGCCAGGACTCTCAAAATATTTGAGACCAAAGTCCTGGGTGCCAGGAAGCTTTGCCAAGGCTGCAGAACTGCCCACAAGAAATCTCAGGCTGTAGCTTCCAGCTATTAGCAAACTGGGGTGCACAGCCAAGGGGAAGACCAGAGAAATCTCTAATGAAGATATCTCTCCTAAAGGGCAAACACACTGACTTTAACCTTTGCTGCTCTATTTCATATGGCACCTCTACCTTTGCAGGTGACTAGAGAAAAAATACACGCTGCCAAATCACTAACTGAGAGAGAAAAATAGGGGAAATCAGTTGGTAATGACAGCTACCAAAAGGAGACTGTCCATATCTCATTCACAAGCTTATTGTAGATCAGAATTTCAGCAGCTTTGCTGAGCAGTTTGTGCTTCATGCCAGCTAAGTGACATAGGCTGTAGATTTCTGGTTCTTCACAAGATTAATGGGCTTTAAACTTGAGGTGAAACACGTTTTAACAGGGTGCTTATGTCAAAAAGTGCCCTGTAACTTTTATTTTGAGCGGTATTAATCCTACAGGCTGTTCCCTGCTCACTCCTGGGTCCCGGTGATGAAGATAACCTGCCTCTCTTTTGGCACTTGGATTAGATCTTCCTGGTGTTTATAAAAGATAACAGAGGTCTCTTTAGGACCCTCTGGACAGCTCAGCAACCTTAACAACAGCCTCTCTTTATTTCTGTGCTCTTGCAAGCTTATGGTTTGGGGTCAGCTGAGGCAAATTGGCAGAGCCTAACCAGTTCTTAGCTGGCATAATTTCTACCTTGGCAACATTTGTTAAGAGAAAAAGGCTCAAACAAAGAAAATCTTACACTTATTTAAATTGCTTTAGATTCTTCTTATTGTGATTGAAAATTACTGACAATCTGGAGGGGCAAGCTGTCCTGACTTAAACATTCCTCTTTAATACAATGCTGCTAGAAATACACTTGTTATGAATCTGTTCTCATAAATTGCACTTACTAATTTATGTGCTGATGTGTTTTGTAGCTTGGAAGTCATGACTGCTTCAGCACTATCGTGTGATGAACAGGAAATAAATGCTTTGCTTTATGCTGATGGATTCTGAGAGTTGGAGCCGGACAGATTTAAATCAATTTGTGATAATGACATTGTATACCAACACATGATCTGGAGTATGCATAAATATAGAAGAGAAACAATTAAGGACCAGCTGGGGATACAGACACAAAGAATTCTATAGCAGTAGGCTTTTAAGCCATCAAAACTGCAGGATTAGTGGGTTAGGGACTAATATGAATCCTTATGGGTTATATACGAACTCTTGGGATCAATTTCTATTCCAAATAGTTTACATCCTTTCTAAAAATATATAAACTAATACTCTAAACTTCACACTTGTGTATACTGATGAGGGCACAAGGGAGCTTTCCTTCTTCAGGTAAAAGCTAGTGACAACCTAAGAAGGTTCTGAGCCTGTATTTTCATGCTGAACTTCAAAACAAAGCAGAAATGGAATTCAGAGAGCAACCAGCACTGAGCTCAGTCTCTGTGCTAAGTCACAAACCAGCTAAGCAAACAGTAAGAGGGGACAACTGCACCCAAGAGAGCACAAATTCTTTGTGCCTACATGTTTCTCTGACTTTCTTTGTTGTGAGGTTTCATAAAGTTTGGCAACTTTATTACAGAAAATAAGTTTATAATAATAAAAAGGTGGGAAAAAAAAATTAATACTACTGGTCCTTTTGAGGAATTGGAAGTTCCTTTCTGAGGTCTTGTGTATTGTCTGCCCTGAAGCACCAGGGACCCAGGCCTTAGAAATCTGTCTAACAGATGATCAGGTTTGTTGGGAAATGTATTCTGTGCTGCCTCCAGATAATATTCCAGTCTGCAGCAGATTTTTCTTGCCTGTATCATCTGTGCTTGCTCCTTCAGGGAACCATAAAACTAGTTTAGGACAATCTAATCCTACTCAGAGATACTCAGCCTGTTATCTGCAGGCCCCCATCTCCTCTGGGGGCAGAGGTAGGAATTTCTAGAGCCTCACTTGTTGATGGACACATCAGATTTTGGGGGAACTTGGCTGCAAGAAAAACAGCACCAGGCCTAAATTGTTGGCTGCAGCACAACCTTTGCTTTTCAGTCATTTCCTTTTGCAGGGGGATTACATGTGCACTCGTGTGGCACACCTGAATGCCCAAGGTGAATACACTTTCCTGGAGGCAGGGAAAGACAGAGATAATTTTGTGACTTCTGGAGTTTATGCACTTCCTTTCCTGCAAATGGAGAAACTGTTCTTTGTTCCCTGGTCAGGTGAAACTCATTTATAGGCAGGGTCTCCATGGGAATGGCATCCAGTGTGAATCAAGGTTGCCATTCCCTAGAACCCCTTTTAGCTTTCCTTTTTTTTCCTTCTGCACCCACTTCAGACTTCTCACTTTAATTGTGGGCTGTGAAATCCAGCCATCACATGCTTAGCAATTACTGTGTGTGAAGATATATTGCTGGTGCACACTGTTTCATATTCCAAGATTTCTATCAGTTTTTCAATATAGAGTTGGAAAATATTGTTTTTATATTTTAAGCAGACTTGTCTGCTGTGTAATCAGCAATTAAATTAGGCCAAATCAATCTGGGTGAGAAACTGATCCCCAATATTCCTCTACAAGCCTGGAGCAGGTTTTTGGATTACACAAAACCATATTCTGTGTTTAACTGAACACAGAATCTGGCCCTTCATGCTCTACCAAACAGATGCAATTAAACTACATCTTCTCTACCTGCTTTCATATATTTACATTTAAGGACATCAGCAGAAAATATCATCAATGGATAAATTCTGGCTGATTCCTAAAAGCATGCAGTAATGTAAAATATTTATTTTAGAGAGTGAGATGCTTAATTGTACTCAGACACCTCTGGAATCCACTCTCATTCATTTCTATAGGAAAAGCAAACAGACAAAAGTCTGGCTGACAGCTTGCCAACACGCTAATTAACTTTCAGCTGCAGCATTCCCAGTCAGCCTTCACTCACAGCCTACACACCCTGCCAGCAAGCACAACAGCAAAATTCTACTTCAAAATATAGAACTGGACAGAATATAGAGAGTGGCTTCACAGGAAATGAAAATGTTCTGCATGCAAACATAGGTTATACCTTTTTATTATTTATTTAGGGTAGACCTGCATGTAATTCACTCATGGCTCAATAGCTCAAATTTTATTATTATACCTCTTTAATTCAGGAAATTTAAAGATCTGTTCTTCATCCACATAGATAAGTCTCCTCTTTATTGTTTTGCTGCTGCATATATTTCCAAATGTGTGCTTTTTGCAGTGGAATACAGTACAGGTGGGAACCTTCAGTTTCCAGCTTTTAGAGACAAAACCTCATGGTTGAGAAACTTACAGACCCTCTTCACTTTCTAGTGCTTGCTCAAGTGACATTGATGTTTGGTCTGTCTTTTATGTTTTGCAGGCTGTTCAAACTTTCCTCCAGTGTAAGGCAAAAAATGTGTGCTTATGGGAAAAAGAAGATTCTTAATGTAAATACAAATTTAATTAATATTTGTCCTCCTTCGTCTTTAACCAAAATTAGCCCCCTCCCACCCCCACATCTGTTCTGCCTCTGGTCTCTTCCCCCCTCCCATCTGCTCCCACTCTCTTCCCTCCTCCCCCATCTGCTTGAACACCACCAACCCTCCAGGGATCCCTTTTCCCCTCTTTGACTCCCTGCCTGTTTCCCAGCTGGGCTTGCCTCTGCTGTCTGAAAGCAAAACGATGAAAACCAGTGTTTAGGATGGAGAAAGCAAGGCACATACCATTGTTAGCGAACTTCTGCAAATTCCTCTCCCTGTGCTCCACAGAGAAAACAGAAAATGCCTCCTTGACTTCTGAAGCACAATAATGTGGCACCACATCTGAGTGCCCCCAGAGGCTCTGGCCCTTTTAATGGATGCAGTTCAGCCATTGATTAGACAGGCACCCCAAATGTTTTGCTTGCAGTGTGGAGCTTTATTCTCTTTTCTCATTACCATGCCCGTGGTGAATAGTGCCAAATAACAAAAGCAGCTCTTGGGTGCTGGGTCAGACTCTGTTTTCAGTTCCCATCACTTCTGGGAGCTGCAGACTCTCTGAGCTGGCTTTGATGGCTGCAGGTCCAGGCTGTGATGGAACCACAGCTGACATCCAGTTGCAAAGGTCTTTGGAAAATCCGTGTTTTCCTCACCATCCATTTTCCATGGGTCCTTTGATTGCCCTGCAGTTTCACTGCCCCCAAAGTGGCACATCACAGCAGAGGGTGGTTCTCTATCAGAAAACTAATTTTCATTATTTTGCTGTTATTGTCTTTTCCTGTACCCAGCGTAATCACTGTGCCCACACCTCAAGTGTTCATCAGTGCTAAGGCAAATTTGGCACAGCAGCATGGTATTTTTCAAGTATTCTTCCATGGAGCACATTTCAGTGGCAAAATTTCAGGAGGCATTTTTTAATGTAGCTTAAAGCAGTATTTTATTTTGACCAGACTTTCCATGGAGGCACAAATTTACTGTAAGCCTTAGGAACCCTTGGTGAGGAGTTACAGTACTGTATTGCAGAAATCAGCCTTGAAATGTTTTGCCTGGAGACCTGTCAGTTTTATTTAAAATTAAAACAAAATATATGTATTGTTAGGGCTGTGTAGCTCCACAGTTACTGCCTTTTCTCCCAACCCAAATTAGGTCAGTGAAAATATTTGAACAAATTTGCACTGAGCATATATGAACCAAAAAAAAAACCCCAAAACCAAAAAAACAAAACAAAACAAAACAAAAAAACCCAAAAAAGCCCAAAAACAAAACTGAGAATGTTTGTCACAATACTTTCACCCATTTTAAAGCAACTTTGCAGTTTGAATATTAAAAACATTTTAAAATCTCATCGCAATACCTTTCTGTGTCACTTTATTGATAGTCTAATTTTTTCATGATAGATGATTTATCTCATAGATTTTGTGATCATCAACTACATTTCTGGCTAGCAGGGCTTTAAAACTTGAACATGAAAGAAGAAAAAAATCTATGTTCTTTTGTATACAGTTTCCTATGTTTCACTGTTGCTATTTATCCAAGGAAAGGTGATGATGTACCTTAGTAGAAAAGTAAATGAGAACAACTTTCCTGGGGAAATTATAGCTCTATCTATTTCACTGATGTCTTCAGTGAAAGCAATTGTGCCTCTTCAGAGAACATATGCTGAACATATAGCATGAGGAAAATATATTTTAGTAAAAATTGGAATGGTTTTTATTTTTCTAAAATTGAAATAATTTTCTCTGAATTATTAAAAAAAGAAAATCAAACACTAAAAACTGAAACAAAACTTTGCTTGGAAACCATTCCACGAATTGTTCTTCACCCTCTTGTTTCTCTAGCAAGGACAAGGAATATGCAGTCCCTGCAGGCTTAACAAGGTTTATGTATTTTTCTTGTATTAGAGAGCAGGATTATGGAGAAGGCAGCATCCACAATGTTTTCAACTTTTATGACAAATTCAGCTAGGTGCTTTGTCATGTGGATTTGCAATCCCTTTATGAATAGCTGAAGGGACTTCTTACATAAAGTGATTGGGAAAGAGGAAAAAACCAACCCAAACTGTATCGAACATTAAATATTAAAATTACTCCTATAATATTTTATATGTTAAGAATCTTGCAGCAATTTAAAACATTTAATGAATGTTTACATCTTATCTGAGAGGCAGTGTTTATTTTGCCCATTTTCCATGTGCAGGATAATGATATGCTGATTGAGTCCCACAGGAAGTGTTCCATAGCTCATTTCATCAGATTGGGAATGAAAGGATATAAGTGATTGCCCAGAAAATCTGCAACAGAACAGGAAATGGGTCCCAGATTACACAATTATTACTCCTGTACTTTTAAATAAGGCTAGTCTCCCAACAGAGGCCCCAAGCTGAAGCTGCTACAGGATTTATTCTGAAGTTGAATAATACCTCTAGGATAAAATATCATAAGGTGAATTTTCAGAATAGAATTCAATCAAACCTCCAAAGAGAAATTTAAAACTGAGTTTTAGGAATTAATCTGCTTTTTTTGCTTGGACAACGAGCCTAGTAGTGTTAAGGCAAATAAATATATATGCAATTTTTTAAAAAAAAAGCATATAGGAGAAAAAAAAAAAGAAAAAAAGGAAGAAGGTTACTAGATAAAGCCCTAATAAGTAAAATGTTCTGTATGCATTATTTTTTGCTATTTAATTTTTGTTACGTGTTTTGCTTGAATAACAAAACCACAGTATTTGAAGGGAAAAAAAAGCTAAAGACAAAAATCCAAAGTGACTGTAAAGTTTACTCAGCCTGACTCCTACTCCAGGTTGTTGGTAGATTTAATTTCTTCCTTGTTTGGAGCATCTCATCAGAATTCTAAAGCCTTAGTGAGGACAACAGAAGCCCTGTCATTTGGGGTTCTTTATTGAGTAGAGCTCAGTATTTTGCACTGCTGACTTCCATTTCATTATGACTGGGGAAAGGTGACATTTTAGTCATTTCAAAATGTTCACTACTTTTGTGTGTTTGAGAGTGCATTCTGGCACTGTCTGATTTCCTGGAATTTTCATTACGTGTTATTCTAGAAAAAAAAAATTCTGCATAATTTAAGTAGAACTGGGGGTGAAGAGGAGGAGGTTTGCCTTTAACCATAAGCAAACTTGGCCTTTATCTCTAGATTTCAGGCTATGAACATTAAGTGTTGATTTGTAGCTCAGTGCATTGTCACAGGATATCAATTTGACAGGTATAGGACAATATTATATTAGAACAATATTTAAATGTTGTAATGCCCAGTTTTGTACCTCTTGCTGCAAGAAAGCCAAGTCTATGCAGCAGATAAATGGGTGAGAAGAAGTCACTTGTATAAATAACTTGATACATCTTTAGACTATTTACCAACAGCAATATCATCATTGAGGCAGGGGGCTGAGCAGAGGTTCCAAATGGAGTTGGGAATACAGGCAAGACTTTTTTCTCCAATATGTTGAAGGTAGCTTATAGATACTCATGCAAAGTGAAGCAATGCTTTTGGACAACTGCCTAGGTGTACCTAAATGTAGGATAAATTTAACCACATCAAAGAAAAGAATTGCCTGTTATCTATAAGGACATTCCTAGATTTGGTTATAAGACTTTTTTTTTTAAACTCTATCAGAAGCTACACAGTCAGATCAGAATTATGCAATACACAACTGCATTGCAACAAAACTGCCTCTTACCAGTGGAATGAATAAAATTATGTGTTTACTTTAAAGAGCTGGAATAGTCACTGGTTTTGTACAGGAGAGCATGACTGTGCTCCCTGCTCCACCTCACAGCACACTGGCACAAGGATATTTAAACATACTTGGAGTTGGTCCCTTCCAAATGAAATATTCTATTCTATTTTTTTTCTAAGTAAATAAGGGGAAAATGTAAACACACTTTTTGCAGAAAGCAGACACCTGCAAATGTAAGATGTCACCAGGGACTACCAAATTAAAATCTTACACTGGTGAATCTCAGAGTTTTCTGTTTCTTCAAGGATTATGTTCTTGATTAGTACATCATTGTCTGAAAAGGATGCAGCACAATTTTTTCCAATGTACCTTACTTGATAAGAAAAACTTATCTATATCCTGGATTATTTCTTTTTAATTTGGGTACCTTACTATTTTCTTGATTTATTGGAGAATCAGAAAAATTATGAAATGGACTGTACTTTAGGTCTTTGACTTAGCTTGGTTAAATCAGGTAGATCAGATCTCCAGTAAGTGCATGCAGATAAAAATAGTATATATTATTTCTGAATAAATAAAATTCAAGGAAACTGTTCATTTACACCCCAAAACTTGAAATGAAATTTGAGCATATTATTCAGTGAGAATTATTTGTTCAGCTCTCTTCATTATACCTTTGGTTTGCTTGATTACTACTAAACAGATTTTGCCAGAATAAGAGATTTTCAGAGACTGAATCAGTTATGAAGGTGACCTTCTCTTACACCATCAAAATTAAGATGCTTTGAATTATGAATTCCAAATCCTCTATCTCTTTGCAGAGATCATATGCCACATTTATTTAATCAGAAAAAAATATTTCTGTTCTTTTTCCTTTATTAATGTATCACATATAGAAATGCCAGCAGCCAGCAATCAGAAAAAATTCCAAATCAGTGAACACAAGCAATAGATGAGGAAAATATTATCTAAAAAACAAACTTCAGTGTTAGCTTCTAGTTAAAATGAAAAATTTCCTAATGTTATTTTAAAAAATCCTTTTTAATTCTTGATTTTCTGAGTGTAAGGTAAAGATTTCTCTTAACATGTTCAAATTCTAAATATAATCAGGTTTCATGTATAGCTAAAAGTATATATTAGTTGTCTCTGAAGGTTATTATTGGATTTGACTTTACAATACCACAATTTCTCATTTCTTAAAAGATAATTTCTTAATCTAGAAAAAATCTTGTTGCTTCCAATTTAATAAATGGAAAATTTCCAAATTTTAATAATTTAAATTTTTTTTTTGAGAAATTTAAAAGACTTCTTGAAGTTTGGGTAGGGCATAATACAAGAACTGCATTATCTAGTCATTTAAACTCATTTTAAAGCTGAGATAGTCCAGACTTGCTTGGTGGACTTTTCAAGGCTGACAGGGTCAGAGTTCAACCAAATATTAAAATAAAAAAATAAAATTCAATGTTTGGTGTTTGTCCTAAATTATCCTTTCTGTGTGTATATAACACAACAGGAGAAGACAATGTTAGACAGTGACTCTAAATAGGGTTCAAAAATACTGCTTTTTTGACGCTTTTCTTTTTGAAGATAGATGCATTTAGATCAATTCCTCAGAGTCAGCCTGCAGAAAAGGAGCTTCTAGGATTTAGTAAGCCACTGAAATGCTGTCTGGTGCAGGTCTACAATATCTTATGAAAGAGGGCAAGGCATCAATTCTGAATTTTACAGGCCCTTCTAAATATTGTGCTGGTTCTCAAATTGGTGAACCAAAACCACTACAACATCTAACAGTTGAGGAAGACAGATAAAACAGCCTGTAAAAGAAAGAAAAGCATGGAAAAAATAGGTTTTTTTCAAGGTTCCGAGTCTTTATGCCCATTAGCTTTGATATATTTAAATGAACATAACAGGGTGCTGTCATTTGAATAAACAGCTTAGTTTCTGCTTAAGGACTGTAACAGCTATTATTTTTTAAAGCAATATTAACAGGCAGGCACTTGGTTAGCAGTTGAAAAAATATGCACATTAAGATAGTTGCTCTTGTTTAGAGTTAGTTTGTGGTTCCTGTTGATGCTGTAACTGGTGATATAAATGTGCCAGGCAGGACACAGCACCAGAGGAGACAGCAACATCCTGAGCTCAGCCAGGCACAGAACGAGACCCCACCTGTGAGATAAAGAAACCACCCCCTGAAAAAGGTAAGGATTAGTAAAGTTTTGTGGGGTTCTCTGCCTCCAGTGCTCTATGGCACCAAACTCCAGAGCTCTGGGCTCCTACTTCATAGGGTTATCTCAAATAAGCAAAGCAGCTAATAGTTAAAAAGGTTATTTATTACAAAGCACATCTTATTACAAAGCACATCAGTCTCAAAAGACAATGGCAAAAAGCAATGGCAATGCTGTAGCAATGGCAAATGCAGTGGCAATAAGAAAATGGCTGAAAGCCCTGGCAAAAGCCAATGGCTAAAAGCACCAACTCTCCCCAACAAAAACTCTTACATAGGATATTTCCAACAAGCTAAGATGCAAACTCAGACCATCACTCATTACCTATTAGAATTCCAGTTTCTTAGCACACCAGGTTACGTATAGAATTACTCATACACCCTATCTTCTTCCATGTGAAAAATGTCAGCAGTATTCTTACTACAGCTCTATTATGTCTAAGTCCTGTCTACAACTGTGGGCCTGGAGCCTCTTGCTGAAGATATCAGAATGTTTTCAACCTTCACTAGAACTCAAACTACTACTTTGGAATCCAGATCTTTTACTCACCAAAAGGACCAGAGCTCCTACTAAAACTTACTGGGGTTTTGGGTGGGTTTGATTTTGTTGTTTTGTTGTTTGTTTGTTTGTTTGTTTGTTTGTTTTTTGGTTGGGTTTTCCTTTTTCTTTTGGTGGGTGGGCAGGAGTGTTTCCTCTCCTAATAAAGATTTTGTAGAAGTGTTAAAAAAGCTGCTGTCAGCTACTGATAGAGTCTGTGTTTTACATTCTGTTTCCAACTTGGCATAAATCCTAAAATTAATAAAATGATGTGGTGCTCCTCTTGGTAATTAAAGCAAGATGATTATTCTACAATAATAATCCTCTTAAATAGTGAGGCATATAAACAATAGAAAGATAATTCTTTGCTCAGCAATGTAATATATTGGTAAATAAAAAAACAGATTACTTTTGAATTGGTAAACAAGTAATCCTGTTTGTTTCAGTCAGAATAATGAATCTATATTTGTGTAACAAATGTGAATTTGGTTTGTGACCCTGAAGATATAAGGTGGAATTTGGATAGTCCATGTGTTCAGAAATAACTGTTTTATCAACTGTCTGATTCTGAGCCTGAAGCATACATCATAGTGAAGGATAACAATCTATTTCATCCTCCTGACTTTATATATTCTGATAAATTTTAAACAAATAAAGGTGTAAATTTCTCTGCCTTTTTTATTTTTTCTAAATCCCAAAACTTAGAACTAACTTGTCTGCGCTATAAATTTTATACAGATCACAAACACTTCATGCAAGTGTGTTTGATGCTTGTTTCTTTTATCTTGGAAGAGCAGAGCAGGTTCCTTAACACAGGCAAAATTATTTCTAGTGCAGAGGCAATCAGCCCTGGGCAAGAACACTTCCCAGATGTAAACAGCTGTCTCCTGAGAGAGGAGAGGATGGGAGAAGGGATGGGAGCAGCCACTTTGGTGCATGATATGGGCATGGGTATTTTGCTAACTGAGGGGATAAAAGGGCTTAGCTGTGCTCCACACTGGAGCTCAGTAACAGCAGCAGTGTGGGGTGTGGAGCCCAGTTTTACACTGCAATGAACTCAGCTCCAGGAGCAGCACATCCAGCCCTGCCTGGGCAGCTGGGTAAGCAGAGAGCCAAACATGCCCTTGTCCTGGCTTGGAGGACAGGTGTCTGTCAGTAAAGGCAGGAGCTTCTCTCTGAAATGGAGAATGTAAACCCCCTCCCTCCAAATTATTATTATAATTTTGAAATTAAGGGGCTCTCAGGCAAAGATAGAGGAATTAGGAATAACAGTTCTTTACTAGGAAAATTAAAATAGAAATAAGTATTACAAAGAACAATCCCAAAACACTGACAGAGTCAGAACACAACCTGACACCCTGTCAGTCAGGGTGTTGGTAGCTGTCCCATTCAATGGTGGCTGCATCCTCCTGCAGTGACAGATGTGGTTCAGCTGGAGCAGTGCTCCTGTAGAAGGTGCAGTTTTCCTCTGAAGGTTCAGGGATGATGTAGAAAGGTCTGGTTTTCCTCTGGAAACCAGTGGAAAGAAGGTAACCGTTTGTCCAAAATTTCAGTTTTTTTATTTAGGTAGGAGAGACTTGGCTCCTCCCTGACTGGAGCATCTCCCAGTGGGACGATGTAATTTTATCAGTCGTGCAGTGGGACTCAATGGCCCAGCAGCAGATGATCTCTTCCTGGAGGGAGGATGGGCTGTGGGAAAGATAAGGATGTTTGCCCCACCTGGTTTTAAAGCTGGCCCATTAGCAGATAATGTGTGCCACAGAGATAAGGAATCACTACCCCACCCAGCTTCAGCAGATGGTGACAGAATGCACATTTCTGGCCACATCAACCCAACACATCAGAGAAGGGCAACAAAGCTGGTAAAGTGTCTGGAGCACAAATCTTTAGAAGAGGAGCGGAGGGAGGTGAGGGTGCT
>WBND01000111.1:1075598-1122174 GCA_013398595.1 Tychaedon coryphoeus
AGCAGATAATGTGTGCCAGGAGATCAGGGGCACTGCCCCACCCGGCTGCAACAGACGGTGACAGAATTCACATTTCTCACAACATCCTATATTGCAACCAAAGACAGCACTAAAAACCCATTTGACACGGGCCCAACCCAGAATGCAGACCACAGGACCTGGATTCCTTAGCTGTAGTTGGTGTTTTGATTTTGGTGCTTTAAATTATTATAATACTAATCTATTCTATTATTATGTCCATAATACTTTGACAAATTAACTAGAAATTTAAGGAAATGTGGCAGTACATCATATAAATAAGCCTGTGTCTCACATTGTTGTAAATCAGAGAACAATTTTTTTGCAAAAT
This sequence comes from Tychaedon coryphoeus, assembly GCA_013398595.1. Taxonomy (NCBI): domain Eukaryota; kingdom Metazoa; phylum Chordata; class Aves; order Passeriformes; family Muscicapidae; genus Tychaedon; species Tychaedon coryphoeus. Next base: position 1,075,948 of record WBND01000111.1, read on the forward strand.
TTTTTTCTTTTTGTGTAAATAGGATGACTCAAGTTAAGAAGAAAGATAAAACTGATGGGTAATGGCCACGTGTGTCAGCCATGGGAGTGCTGTTGCAGTTTTCAACAGTACTGAGAAATGTCTGTAAAGTTGATTCACAGTGCAATTGATGTAGCAGTGAGCTCTACTGTGAAACTAAAGAGAATAAAATTAGCCTTAATCTAGCATTGTGTGTTTAGGCTTCAACATTTTTCCCTTTCAAAGTAAAAAAATGTACAAATCACTGCTAGATTCTGGCAACCTTTTCCTGAAAAGGGAAAAAAATGTACAGCAGGAGGGAGCCAACCCAAATTGTCACCTGGAAATCCCAAGTTACATATTTATCCCTTTTGTGTCAGATCCTTTCTTCTTTGCCATACCACAGATTATTGGTTTTGGAACAAATGATTGTGTTTGTCCCATCCATTCTTGGATGAAATCACAGCTAGGTTTGATTCATACCACTTTAGAATATGTTAGGGTTTTATGCTTATGTTATTCGAAGCTCAGTCGGGTTTACACAAAGCAAGAGGAGTTCTGCTTTTGGAAAACTCCACAGCTGAAAATCATTGCTGTACTTCCTCTTTCTCTCTTTCCCACTCTTGGAATAAGGTTTCTCTGACAATTTGTATGTGTTTTGAATGTGGAAATGGACATACTGTCTCTTGACAGGACTTATTTAATCCAATTTCTGATGCTATTATCACTGACAGCTTTTAGGGGAGCAGCTGTAGTTTTGATTTATGTCCTCAAAGAATTTGTTCTGTCAAAGAACATTTCCAAATATGTTGGGACACATAAATCCTTCTCAAAGGGGATCCCTTCCTTATGAAATATAAAATGATAGGATCAAGGGATTGCAAGTGTTTGACACATTTCTCATTTAAAACAATGTATAACCCTTTGGGTTCTTAAATACACTTTTGTCTATTCCAATCACTCTTAAATCAAAAATCCTTGAAGACAAAGTTAAGAGTGGTGAGTAAGGACAACTTCTCAGGTGTACCTCTCAGGGAGCAATTAGATTGATCAATTTGACCTCAGTAGTTCAGTGCTATATCTGGATCCTGGCAAAGCACATATTGGGATTAAATATTTCTATTAAAGATTATGCTATGTGAATTACAGATTTAGCAACTAGTGCTTATATAATTAAATACGTAAATTTAGCAATTCTATTCCAAATTCTAGTGCATCAGTGGCAGATCTTAAATAATGAAAATAGAATTGTCTTAATAGGCTGTGTCACCTGCAACTCTCTCTGACCACTTTCCACACATCTCTTGAAAAAGACTAGTCACAAATTTGTGAGGTAGTGTAACTTATGGGCTAATGTAGGGAGGCCTTGAAAATAAATAATTTTTCTTGTAAAAATCCTTCTAACAAGGTGTAACTATTATGGTGCTATAAATCAAAACTGAGTTTGTGTGAAGCACAACTCTAGAGATTGTTATTGTATAGTGGTTACCACTGATGGTGCCTACAAAAATTATTATTTTAAGTTTTTTTAGGAATAACAACCTCCAAATATATTACCTTATTTCACTTTTCCCTGGTCAAAAAATACACAAACAATACTAAGTGGCTTTGTTCAATTGATCCAGAACCGAATGGGAACAATTTAAGAAATTATTTTCCTACCTTTCAAATAAAGGATAGTTTAGAGACCTATTGGTCACACATCTGACCTCACTTGCATTAGCTTACAACTGCAATCGATTGAGTTACTCTGGATTTATGGTAGTACAGCAGGGAGTATATTTCACAGTAATAGGCAGGGTTCTGGAAGACAGAGCCTAGCTTTTAACTGCTGGTTCCTGCAGCCCTGAAGAAAACATCTTCACAGTCTCAAGAGCTTTTATTTTCAGTTTTTCTTTCCTTTTTCTTCAGAATAAGTAAATAAATATCTCAAATAGATCAGTATTAAAACTATATTTAATCAAACTACGAGGCAACTCGAAGTAAACTGTGCTAATACTTTCCATAATTTTTGACCTTGTAAATTTGGATATGGCACAGGTTGATAAGGTTTAGTGGTTTAGGGGTTACAGTGGTAGTGCTGGGATGACACTTGAACTTGATGGTCTTAAAGTGTCTTTGCACCTTGATGATTCTATGGTTTCTGAAGCACAATGCTATTATTATTATTATTATTATTATTATTATTATTATTATTATTATTATTATTATTATTGTTATTATTATTAATTTCTTCCCCTCAAGTCTTGATGTCAGTAATACAGCTGAGATATTCTGTCTTCTGTATAATCAATACTTCAGTTATCTCAGGAAATTTGAAATGCATTCAACTGACATAGGATAAAATTTCATTTCAGTATTTAGGATATAGTTTACCAAATACAATGCCATCATAAGACCTACAAGCCAAGACACCATTCCAAAATGTAATTATGACTTTTAGCTAAAAAGAATATTTCCCCTCTTAAGAAATTATCCCCGTTCAATATGAAAAAAACACTCAGTGTGCTCAAGATACATGTTCTGACTTTCTGGAACTTGTTTTATTCTGAATGTCAGTGTGCAAGGTTTCTGGATAGCAGTTGCATGTCCTCTTAAACTTTTTATACTTCTTTGTAAAAACCTTCTCTATTGTCCATAAATTTAGTTGTGTTATCAGATCACATACTGGAATGACAAAAAAAAAAAGTACATTCTCAAAATAAGAGAGGTTTTTTTCACCTGGAAGAAATTATTTTTCTCTGGATGAATGCTTCAGCAGGCTTCCCAGTGATGTCTCCTCAGGCTGCTGTCACCTGCTAGCACTACTGAACCTGTCAAGAGCTATTGGGAAGTATCATAGATTTCTCTGTCTTCACCTTCTTCAGATCCCCAACAGGAGGACTCCTATTTTAGGCTCAGACAATTGTTTGATATGAAACATGTCTCCATTTCAGTGCTAGAAAAATTAAATTATTGAGAATTGTCTTGAAAACTTGGCAGCTAATAAAGAGATGCATGCTAACAGGTATGGCATGATTGAACCACATATTCCTGTTCTCAGGGAGGTGGAAAGTCTGATCTAAGACATCCCTGTAGAACTCCCAGAAAATCCTTTTATGTAGCAGCCATGTTAAATGTTTTATTTTGTGGTAGGTTGTGAAGTGTTCGAGTAAACTTTTAGCTGGTTTATGTCACATTGAGATGTGAGAAGAAATAAGCAGTCTGTGCTGGTCCTAGCTATCTTGATTCACCAAAAATTTTAATTTTTGATTATGAGGTACTTTTCTGATATTTTCTGTGTTGGGTTCCTGATATGCCTTCTAAATAATATAAAACTACCATTTAATAGATGGGACTTCATACACTGTGTGCACTTGAGTATCTTTACATCTGGCTACCTCTATGTTCATTTGCAGCTGGAGTGCACTGGGGACATCCCTGCAGTGAATTCTCTGTTGCAGTTTCTTCAGTAAATCAAGGTCTTGTGCTCTGATATCCTTCTGAAAAGGAAATTACATCACAGCTGGAAAACCTGGGCAGAGTGCTTCACAAATGTACTGCTGATCCAGCTCAACATGATAATGAAGATGAACCTTTTGTGTTCACAGAATGAATATTAGGTTAGATACCTAATATTCTGTGCTGCCTGCATTTTCTGATGATTACAGTACTGATATCTGGTATTCAGAATGTATAACCCTCACAGTTAAAGGTTCATCAAAATCATAATTTTTGACCCATTTCTGTCTTTGTGTTTTATTCTATTAAAGATTTGGGGAATCATATACTCATTTTGTTGAGCAATAATTCCAATTCACAGGAATTTGTGTGAATGGAACATGATTGCTTCCACATTTGTGGAAACCAAGTCTAAAAGAGAACAATGAACACAGCCCTGGAGAAAATGAGCAAATTATGATGATATCCAAGCAGCCCTAGAACAGTTTGCAGTACTACCTTTACCAAGTGGAATTGCTTAAAGTATCTCCATATTACAGAGAAAAGACAGAATAGCTACTTAAATACTTGTAGCATAACGCTATAGATATGTTACAAAATGTCTCAGAAGAGCAGCTGGGGGATGCTTGTGGGGAGCATATGTATGAGCTTGAAGAAGCATATGTATGAGGCGAATTTTATTACAGAACAGATGTCAGATATGTTGAACTGTGATACAATGTAGATCATTTATTGGCTTCCTTGTAAAAGATAGTTTTGAAGGAATACTGACTAATCTCTTCTTCTTTCTTGTACATTACCAAGGGAGAGAGATAAGTCAGTGACCAACTTCTTGAAGGGATGAAGAACTCCTTCAAGGTGAAGGAGGCCGGGAGAAAAAGGTCACTTTCCTTAAGGCAAGGTAACAAGGGGTTGGGGGGAGGCATCCAGTGGTGGGGTTTGTGTTTTTTTTTTTTTTTAAACACTTGGCAAAGGGGCCCTTGACATTTCTTTCTTTCCTTTCTGAGGCCCTGGCTCCCAAAGGGAAAAAAAGAGGATGAAAAGCTCATAGGAAACGTAAGTGATCTTTATTGACCTGTGACTTTTGTGTAACCATGGCCTCTGGCATGTGACTCAATGTGCATTTCTTGTCAAAACAGGTAAGGGAATTGTGCACTGCCCTGAAGGAATGTATAGTGTGTGTGTGTGTGTGTGTAGAGTGCTGAAAGGCAAGAGATTGATTTGAGGGCTGAGGTGAGAAGAGGAAGATACAGAGAAGTGTGTGAGGGAAAAAGCACTGTGAAATGAATTACTTTTTGTTTCCTCTGTGCTGGTGGAGGATTGCCAGAGTTATTGACTATTTTTTTCATACCAACTCAGTGCTGTTCCTCTTTCTACCAATCAAAATTTCATATTTATTTTGATTCAGGAACACTGTGGTTTATGCTTTCCTTTTTCTCAATTTGATGAGGTTTCTGAGATTTAATAAACATTTCCATCCATTATTTCTAGAATTGCATGCAGTAACTACTGGATGCATGTAACCTAGGAGGAAAGATCTGATAAGTGATGCAAGACAAGCTGTGCAGGAACAATTAGCCTTACCTGTGATGGCTGAAACAGCTCATACCATTGAGGCAAATATAGAAAGTATTGTCCAGCTGGTCAGTACTGCTAAGGAGGACAAGGCAGATATTGTATCCTTTCAAAAGGTTAGGTCAGCAATTAAACCAAGGAGTTAGGATCCCAATGCATCACTCCTGGGGAGAGGTGGAGCTTGGAAAGGGACAAGGAGAGTCTTTCTCAAAGCATTTTAAGCTAGCATTGGCTGTATTTCAAGGTTATTTCAGCAGTCCTGTATGGTTGTGCCAGAAGCTCAGGGATATTCAGGAAAAGTGCTGAAAATGTGCTGGGGCTTCTCTGAGATCTGCCATCTAATCAACAGTTTAAAAAGAGAGCCAAAAACAAGGTGGCATTTAGGACAGGAGATACAAGTATAGCTTACAGATTTTGATATGTTGTTCCTAAATCCCTCAGTTTTGTAGGGAAAACAAAGCAAGTGAGGTGAGACAGGCTTGTACAGAAAACCTACAGCTACACTGGCAAACCTGCAAGATATGCAGGCACCTTCTTCCAGTTTTTGGGTCAATAGACATGTCAAGCAATGCATCTTTCTGCTTCACTGGAGGCCCAATTCTCTTCTTAAGAATGAGTTTTCAGGCAGCAAAAGCAAAATACAGTGAGACATTGGGCACTTGGAAGGGAAGAAAATGTGGGCCCTCTGCTCCCTAAATGGCTGGAAAGCTTCTTTGGAATTGGAATGAATGGGCTGGTTTTTAGCAGGTGGGAGGCTTTGCAAAATGATGACCTGCAAGCAAATTATTCATACACAGCTTCCATAGACTTGGAACAGCTAAAAATGATTCTTGAATATCTTGTCTGTGAGAGTCAAAAACTTGAGTAAGGCAGTTCTGGTCAGGATTTCTGGGTAAAATGACAGAATAGATTGAGGCCAATTTTGAGGATTTGACCTCAAAACACCTGAAATGAGGAATGATTTATTGGACAAGACTAGAGTGCCGAGTTTAGAGGAAGCTCTCACAAGAATATAATAGCAGTCGATTGCCATAAAGTCTGCTGGAATTATGTGAAAAGTAGATTCTCTTTCACTACAGTAAGCTTGAAAGAACTGAGCAAGAAAGGTTCATAGAGATATTATATTCTTGGTGTGGTTTGAAGTTTTTCTTTGGTAGGCTCAAAAATATCTGAAAATTTAAGGAAAAATTTTTGAAACTGGACTAAGGTCACAAGTGGGGATCAAGCTAAGGCTTCCTAAAATGATTGGATTAGGTTTTTGTACAGGGCATGCCCTCCTGCCAACTAATTGTTGGCAAGACTTGAACTAAAGAAAAAGCATCAGTCAGATTAAATGTCACAATATATGTCCTTTGTGGTTTGGGGATTTTTGTGTTTTGTTGGTTTGGTTTTTTTTCAGCACTCACTTCATTGTACTTCACAGGCCAACAATCTTTGCAAACCATGTAAATGATACTGTGCACTTTTTTCTTGTACTTTAAATACCTGAGTTATTGTGTACCTTTTGGCTTAGAGAAAGAATGAGAAAAGAGGACATTCAAAGGAGGATTTAGGAAATAGCTTGAGAAAATGAAGCATGTGAATATTAACACAAAAGGGTTGTGTGGACTTTCTGACCCTTTTGAATGAGTCTTCTGTGTGCTACTGTCTGAAATTAGTTGACATTTTTACAGACCTTGTCAGAGAAAAAAAAAAAGAAAGGATAAAATGGTGGAAGGGGGAAAGACAGCTCGCTGGTCCCTACTGTAAAAAATACCATCCCTGTGAGGTTACTTTTCTGGTCTCACTTCATAGAAATATTTCACCAAAAAAAGAGACAATTTCTCCTTGTGCTTCAAGCTGACTCCTGATCCCTCACATCAGATTTACCTAACTGTTTCATCCTGGGAGCAGTGAGATCAGACCTGAGAGTTCATGTCAGCAGCAGCAGCCTCTCTGCCAGATGTGCCTAAGGGGCAAACAACAAAGTGTTTGCAAGCTTTCAGGGGTTTGTTTTCCATATCACAAAAACATCCTGAACAGCTGACAGAAGCAGCTCTACTAAAGTGTCCCAAGAACAATCAATCTGAATTAGAAAATCTCACATAAAACAGCTTTACTCCCACTGGTATTGTTCTCTACCCCATGATTCAAACTTAATTTGAGGAAACATTTTGAGGAATGATAATTCAGATGATTTTTCAGTTCAAATATATTGAAGATGTATTTCTAAACCAGAAATTGGTTGTGTGCCTCACTAGCATCACCCCACCTCAGAGTCAGGCACCCTGGCTCAGGTGTCTGCATGTTTTATGGACATGTCCTGCACTATGGGCCTGAAGACAAGGCATGCAGAAGGCAAAGAGCTGAACAAAAACCAGGAGATAGAAAGCTTTGAAAAGAGACTTGGTGCCCCAGGAGCAGTCTGCAACCCCTTTTGCACCAGTTAGGATTTGAAACTGATGGGCCATTTCCTGCAGTTCATTGTCCAAGCCACGCTGCTCATTTCTCACAAAAACATAATGAATATTGAGGGGTAATGCTTCATTTTTCAAAATAAGAAGGGGCTCTTGCCTACCCCACCAGGAAGGTTTTATTCCTTGATTTGAACCAAGAGGTGTTGGTAGACCTCCCATTTCTCAGGAAAGTCTCCCAGGTACTGGCTTACTGGGAATTCTGTCTCTCAGAATTTCTCTCCTATTAAAACTGTTTCACTTTGTGTAAACAATTAAATTTTAATTAAGCTGGGTGAAAAAAAAAGAGAGAAGAGAGATTGACTCTATAGCCTGGTGGTTAGAGCAATCATGTGGGAAAGCCAAATTCAAGACCTCCTTCATTTAATTATTTATACCAAATGGAATAATGTCAGCTGGAGGGAGTGAAAGATTTACCTTGGACTGTGCTGTTGTCTAATGGTTACAGCAGCTCTCAGGGGAGAGACAAACTGGACTTAATTCTCTTTGTCAGACTGAAACAGGCAGGGTAATGAACTTGGGTCCACAGAAGCCACCTATTCTAACTTCCAGCTACTGAGCTGTTGGCAGGGGTGGGGTGGGAGATCTTTCACTTTTTTTGTGTTAGTAGTGCCTGATGTTTTCAGGCTGTTATTGGTTTACTTTGGCAGATGTTCTTATAGCTAAGATAACCAGAGGAATGCTTTGATTTTGAGGCACGTGATGTTTGTTTGCTTTTAATGGTCTAGGAGGGCTCCTCACCATCAGGACTTCACTGATTATGTGGTAGTTTGACCAGGGTATTTTAATTCAGGAGCCATCTAAGTGCAGAGAAAAGAGTAAACATGTTTGAGGTTAGCTAATGACAGTCTGGACAGCAGGAAGTTTGCAGAGCAATGCTTTCCCCATTGTTGATTTTATGTGTTATAACACAAATGTGAACTCTTGTCACGAATGTGACTTAGAAAATTTTGCACTTTGGGAAGTGAAATGCTTCCAGATGAGGAAGAAAAAAAGAGTTCTATAAAGATCTGTTTTGGGCTTGGTCACTAAAATTACTGTAATATATTAAGCCCTTTGTGAATATAGAATCTGAAAAGGTTTTAATTTCCTTCTTGTGCAGAAAAGGTAGCTGTGTGACAAGCCTGAAATATGCAGCACCAGACAGATTTGACAAAGTACCAACAGAAACTGATGCTGGCTGAGGTCCTTTTGGTAGTACTTGGGAATAAAAAGTTTCTTTCCCTGAATCACTTCTAACATTATATTTTATGCTAAGAAATGTTACTGCATTTTAGATCTACTGAGAAAATTCTAAGTGGTCCTTGGGAAATAGTTTTCATTTTGATTTTTCTAAGAGAAAAATTCTGTATGACCTTAAGCTGTGCTGCCTTTTGACTTTCAGTGTACTTTCTCCTCCCCACAAAAGACCAGAGTTCACTCTTTTCCAGTGATCACCACTTCATTCCATTTCTCAGCACACAAGATTGTATCATTGGGTCGCCTGGCATTGTTACAGTAATGCATGACCCCAAGTATTTGGGACTGTAACTCATATGACAATAGCCCTATTTATCTATTTAGCTACTTGTTTGTATTTTATGAAAACTGACATGAGAATTTTATGCATCAAGTATTCTGAGAAAAATAACTGTTAGCTATTCTGGCACTTCTATCCTTCAGAAAATGTGTGTCCTTGGTATGGCCAGCTACTCCTCTGACCTCCCCAAACCTCTTCAAGCTGATTCCTTCACTATTCATAATTCCACTTACAGCATTTCATGCATATGTAATCCCCATGACCTCTAAGGTAATCAATGGACAGTTAGACTTAAAAAAAATAAAAACAAACAAACAAAAACAAAACAAAGCAAAAAAAAAAAAACCAAACAAAAAACAAAAAAAAAAGGAGGAAGGCTGCTAGCCCTACTTCATACACTCTAAATTGATGGTGTTTCTTAGGCCAGCACTTTTAAACAATTTTCAGCTTTAACTGTGGTGTCTCATGGTGAAGATTAAAGTCATAAGGAGAACCATTACCATAGCCAATAGTATTACAACATAACTAAATATCCCAGCAAAAAACCACTTTGCTGGCATTTTAAGATCATCATTTTCTGTGGCATCTCAGCTTGGACTTCCCAACTGTTTCTAGCAAATCAAATGTATCCTTGTTGTATACCATGGCAGAAATTCTTGGAAAGCCCCAACAGGACGAGCCAATCTTATTTTATGAGATTTAGATTTTTAATTGGTCAATTTTCTGCTTAAAAAAAACAAAACGAAACCCAAAAATACACTACAAAAACCCACCATCAAAATAAGGAGAAAGCCAAACTCAAATCAATTGTGTAAAGTTGTGTTATAAAGAAGTAAATGAAGATGTTTTGCTGTAAGATTGGAGAGAAAAGGCTACAGATTCCCCTTTTTCCAAGGATTTTGAATGGTTCAGACAGACCTGGACTAGGGAATGATGTGGGTAAAAGGAGATCACAGTGGCAGCCATGATATCCTTGGGAGAGATATTCCAGCTGCAATAGATTCAGGAAAGGTTGTTGGGACTCCCTGTCATGCAACAAGGATTTCCAAGAGCAGAAACAACTGGACAGGCTATCTGTGCTTCCCTGAAAATCAAAAACCCTGGAAACCAGTGCTTGCAGTGGCTTCTATTAGCTTCTACCTCATTAGAAAACCTAACCTAATCCTCAAATTAGAGTAGATCCAAAATACTTAGACATTTAATTATTCTTCTGGATTTACTGGCAATGTGAGGTATGTTGTATGTTCGAATTGAGAACTCACAATGCAAGTTTCTTTGACAAGGGAAAGTTAAACATAAAGTGAATTTTAGATGATCATTAGGGTACACTGGAGACAGATAATTTAGTTCCTTTAGTACCCTTCTAGGACACTAGATACTGTATTAACCTAAGCTTTTAAAAGTAAAGGCTAAACAAGCAACTGAAGAGACATTCTACTTTGACCAAAGCAGAAATGTATATTACATGTCAAACACCTGCATATCAAAAGTCTTCAGAACATTTTCTTCACAGGGAAGAAATGAACTGCTGACATTAGGACTCTAAGTGCACCAGCTCACAAATCCCACCTGAACTAAACATGGTATTCCACCTTGTACTTCTACAGCATTTTCCTATCCAGGACTACAGAAGGTTTTCTAAGCTTTAATGGTTGGAAAAAAGACAGGAAGGTGTAAACTGAGATCAGTCATGTTCAGTTTATCTGTCTTCCCAAGATTCACTTAAAAATAAGTGGCAGAGAAGCTAACAAGGAGAGGATTTTGAATGCTGTCAACACATGGAATGATAATTTTCAGATACTGTCCATGCTGCACTTCCCCACTGATGCTCTGGAAGGTAAATAAGTCTAAGAGCAGGATGGTCCAGTGTGATTGCAGTCTGGCATTGCATGAAAAGGGGTGTCATTCAGGGAAAGGGGTGTCAGGCTCCTCTAAAGCACCCTCACATTTCCAGATCTCTGCATTCCTAGATGCACCTGCAAGTCCAGCTAAGCTTCACAGCAAGATTCCCTATTCCATATTTGATGGCCTTTTCTGCTGAGGAAAACATAAGCCTTTTCCAGAGGCCATAGCTGCAGCTTTGCAAGATTACACTTTGTACAACTGGGAGTGTTTTGGTATTCTGCAATCTCTCTAGATCCACATAACTGTAATGTGTGGTAATGACAGTAAAATGAGCTTTTTGCAAGCAGCCCTGTTAATGTGTTGGTAGTAATTAATATATTTTGAACTAATGGAGAGCAACAAAAATATATGATGTATATGCAGCAAATTGTAATAGGAGATGTATTGAGACCGGTTAAACATTTATCTACAGAAAAGTAAAAAATCAATTAAGTTGTTTTAGAAGTAAAGATTTTTTTTGAAGGTTATTAAGATGTATGTAAGCAATCTAACTGCTGTTAATAATACATTCTAACATTATATAGTGCTGTGCTTATGGTTCTAGCTAGTGAAATATGGTCTGGTGTGCAAAACTTTCACTGAACTAAGGTACTCAGTTCCAAAAAGGAAAACATTTTAGGTTTTTTCTTCATTTTGAAGAGCTACTGCTACTTGACAAATATTCCAATCCTTTCAGCTGAGTTTTGTGCTAAGGCAGACAATAAACTCCTGATTTCTATAAATGCATACCTTTCTATAGGATAGAAACTTCAGCTCTCCCAGTCCACCTCCATTTCTTCTACAAATGATGAGAGAGCCACAGGAGCAGCAAACACTGCACACAACTCATCCACGGGTGTATTTTCAGAGCAGATAACAAAAATCATGCATGTTATGCACCTGGATTAAAGCCTCTTTCAAGGCAGGGACACATGACACTGGATACATTTTCAGAGCAAAAGTATTGCCTAGGGTTTGCCTCCAGATCATTTAATTTGGTAAAGTCGAGACAGCTGGCAAATTTGTTTTGAGAATCTGACACAAAATGCTAATTTAGGCATGAGGTGTGAGTGATCTTAACTGCACTCTGCCTGCTCAGTTCATTGAGGAGCAGCTTGATGGGGAGCCCCAAATTTCCCTCCTTCCTCACTCCCTTTTTACACCTATGAGGATGCACCCTCCTCACTTGCCCTCTGTCTAGGACTGCAGTCAGAGTCTTGGTTTAAGTGCTTTTTCTAGTGAATAATTTCCACATTAGTTTTTTTCCTTTTATAACTCCATTGGGAAGCAGCATGCTTAAGGAAACATATAGCTAAGGCTGCCAATTTGTTGATTTCTAGTTCCCCAATTGCTTTGCAAAATCATCAAATGATGAAGCAGGGAGATTTGTATCCAGGAGGGCCCACAACTTACTTGCCTCTCTCACATGTTCTATTTCAGTTCTCACCAAGTCATCAGAACTGTTCTTTCCTCAACTCAACAAAAAGAATCTCCTAACACAGAAGTAATCTCTGCTAGTTTGTCCTAAATGTATGTATTTACTAGCGAGCAAAAATTTTATTTATGACTGTGCTGTCATTTATTATCAATTTTATCAAATTTGAGTGCTTCCCCTGAAATAACACCAAGGTTGCTACTTTGTTCAGGTTTCAAGTGCATAATAATTTAAAGCTGTGTCTAAGTATTAAAAATATTTAAGTGAAAAAACCCTTACATTTATTTTTAAAATAAATTTGCTTCTTTCTTTTTTTTGTAAAAAAAGGTCAACAGGTGCACTAAATAATGTTCTTCCAGCATAATGTTTTTCATCAGCAAAATGAAATGTTCTGGAGGGAGCAATGACACCAAATTTATGGGTGCTAAATCTGAGTCAAGTTTTTCTCACAACTTACTCAGTGACAGATATTTACATTTCTTTTTGAAGTTCAGTGAGTGAAAAGTGATTCAGAAATAAGGTTTTTAGTGTTATTGCCAATAGCTTAGTTTTTATTTCAGTTAAAAATCAGAAACTTCCAGGTAACATGAGCAAAACCAGCCTCAGGCTTAGGAAAAAAGTTCACTTCTGTTGCTGTGCTTTGTCATTTTTTGAAAAAGAATGCAGGAAAAAAGAGTTGTTCACCATCATTAACTGCTTTTTTAGCTGTTTGAGTAATGAAAGTATTGAAAGGAAAAAAGCATTAAGTTTATTTCATACTTTGTTTAAAATTCCCTCACAGTCCAAATTTATTAATATCATCTATTTCTGGATTCTGTCACAAATTTTCACATTAGAAATATGATGTTCACAAAGGAGAGATATATTTATTTCCTTTTGTCTGAAGATCTTGTGATACCTGCTGTGAATGTTATCTGCACAGCTTCTCAGCAGACAGGTTTTGACATTACAACTCACCACTGCAGTTGGCATCAATGTGACCAAAGTGTAAACCAAGCAGGTTTGAAACCATTGTGGAAATGGCCATCACAAAGCACTTTTGAAGAACACTAATTTTAAATTTAATATTTACCAGTAGTAAAATTTTGACATGAAAATAAAAATGTGTATGTGATAGTTTAAATTTCTTTGTGTGAGAGTGAGTTTACTTTTCAAGCACAGGAGTTTCACTTCACTTGCAAGACAAACAATGTCTGCACAGATACATTTTGGAAAAAAAGCAAAGTAACCACAAGTAATATAATTTTAAAAAATCAACTACACAAAAATTCATACAATCATATAACTACTCCAAATATATGAGTATAGTAGGACTCTTTCCACTGGCATAAAGATGAGACAAAATACTTAGCAAGGGTGACAGCTTAGTTAAGCTCTAGTGGCAATATTTCTAACAAATAAAATAGAAAATACTTATATTAGGTGTCAGAAGACCAGTCAAGGAAATATAAGTTTTTCTATCATATAGAACTTCCCAGAAAACAAAATAATTCAAGTAACTGGTATTCACAACTTTTTCATTGACAGAAATTTACACATGAAGAGAAAAAGTTTGCCAAATGCTTCTGTGAAACACTCAAACCCAGTATTATCAGGCATTTCTAAGTTTCAGGAAAACTTCAAACCTTGGGATTTTTGCCCTGCTAAAGAAATTTTTCCCAAAGATATATTCAGTGATTTAGAGAACTTGCATTTCCATTAGCTGTTCTGTTGTTAGGTTCCCAGACTTGTCATTCTGCCACCTTTCACAAATTACATTTGTGAATTAAAAACAAAAGCAATTCCTGCTCATTTCTTTTGCTGTCTGGAATACTATTATTAATTCCAGATATTATGCTGATTATTTGCATTACAGTAGTCAAAACAAAGATGAGGTATTTCCCTTCAAAGATTGCATCTCATTCAAAACACATTTAACTCTTATGTTTTGAAGCATTTGCACAGACTTTTAACTGTAGGAATTTCGTGTCTGGCAATATTTTAAACAGTTGCATTCCAATGAAGCTGCATAACCTGGAAATTCCAATACAACTGAATAATCTGTTATCTGCTGGAAACAGCTTAATTTTAATATGCTGCAGTTGACTTAAAGGTTAAGCAACCTCTTAAAAGAATGTGAACTTGTGAATTAGGGAGATCTTATACTCTCAGGTGGCATTTTATTCACCACAAGAAGTAACTGCTAATGAGCTCTCTAGCTAGCAAAAGCTAGATGTAAAATATGTAAAACTTGAAACGTCTAGTGTTTCTGAAAAAAAAAATACTCCATGAATTTGGTTTATTAGGTAAATTGTAGTAGATCAAAGAAGGAAAAGGTAAAACCAGGTGTCAAAAGCTGAGAATGACCAACAAATCTATTTTCTAATGTTATTTCAACGTCTATTCTTATTAAAGTATTTGGTTAATACAATTTGAAAATTGAGAATTACTTCATCCAAAATGTGTGTTGGATTAACATACATAAAAACCTCAGTATGATGCCTCAATGTGCCAAAGAACAGGCTCATTATGTAGGAACCAATTTAATCTTTTTTTTTTTTTTTTAATTGGTCCAAATCAAGCTTAAGCTAAGTGAAGAGTTCTGATTTGGAGTATTTAGGCTAAATACCTTCCAACTCAGGAGATTCTATGATTCTAATACAGAAAGACTGTAGAAAACTAGCTGTTGGTAAATGTTGACATTTCTAGATATTTTTAAATTTTTATACTAAATTAATTACCATACTAATGTTTTAGTTAATTGTAAATTATGACATGAAAATGAGTATAACTGCACAAACTAGTGCAGTACTGTTAGGTTCTTTTAAATTATGGTTAGGACCACCACCAAAGAGAGACTTTGGTGCATTAAATTAGGATTTCAGCCCATCATAGACACCCAGAATGAAGAGAAAGAAGATTTAACTTATTCATGTTTATCTTAAAAATATTTATATCCTCCACATACTTCTAATTTTTCTATCTGAAGTATTTACTCAAAGTTCCAAGATACAAATTTTCTTCTTTTGAAGGATTTTTAGTGATTTCTTCATATATGCAGATGCACTGCAGTGTGCACTCCTCTAGCATGCAGAACTCTTGCCCTGCAGACTGGCTCTGACTATGGAGAGGAATTTTGTTTAGTTCCTTTCTCATTCTGAAGGTTAAATTTTCCTCTGCCCTTTCTTGGGGGACCGTGCATTAATTGGACTGATTATATATTTCACATTACAGCTCTGGGACCAGAGCCCCTCCAGGGAGTGATGCAGCTTCTAAATTAGACCATCTTGCCCTGACTGTGAAGTAGCAAATCCCAAAATCCCCTAAGCAGAGTGGTATAGGAGATGCCAATGAAATCTGGCTGTCCACCTGCCTTTAGTCCAGTGGTTATGACACCCCTCAAAGAGACAAAAAACCATGATATTGAAAGACTTCAGGGAAAAACAAGTATAGACATAGGGTGTTTAGTATGTGAAGAACACTAGCTCAGGCTAATGTTTTAGCAGAGGAGAGCTTCAAATACACTTTGTGAGGTTCCTGCTCCTCCTGGAAATACCAACCACACCTGAATGTCCACAGCAGCTTAACCTCCAGCCTAGAAGTAGGATGTTCCTGCAGAACCCCCAGCTGGGCTTGACCAATTTCACAAGTTTAGGAAAACTCCCTGGAAGCAATCTTTTGCACATTGGCTGGAGTAACTCCTGCTGCCACGTTTCACTGGCAGGGGAGTTACAGGGATTAGGAAATGCTGTGGGATTTGGGCTCCCATGCTCTTCCCCAGGCAGCCTGGGGATCTGACTTCTGCATCTGACAGATTGCTGGAAGAAACAGAAAGCATTAATTTATGCTAACCAGGAGCTCTTGCAGCAGTCATAAATATTACTAGATACAACAGATTATGCTGATCTACCATTGCTTTCTAGAATGGGCTGGTTTTATCTGATACAAAGTACAAACGTGTTCTTTTCTCTCAGCACCAGAGAGATACCTGCATAGTTTGATGAAAATGCACCCCATGGTAGATGGTATGAATTGATATGAAGGACTCATTGGAAGGTACTAATTAAAGTCTCCTCCTATAGATATGCCAGTGAAGCAGCAGTACAGCTTTATAAAAGGGCAAGATAAAGTCATAAAGTATTTCCTTATTTTCTCATATGATCTACTGAGTCTGATAGCTAAAATATAGTCAGAAAAGTAGTTCTCTGGTCTTGCAATAAATCATACTATTTTTTTTAAAGTTGTATTTTTTTAATGCACCTCCTAAGGTATTTATATATTTTCATTTTTCAATTTGTTATATATCCATATCTATTGAAAGGTATCAGAAATTTCAATAGAGTTTCCCATTAAAAAAATTAATTTTGAGATTCTATGTTGCACTGCTTCTCTGGTGCTGTGTATCTTCCCTCTTCATACTGAGCAGTTCCTGATTGCTTTGGATGTTATACATCTCCATTATATGTGTTGCTACTCAATGTTTGAAGAATCGTGATTTATCAAAATTTATAAAATAATGCATCTGGGCTGCAAGTGCAACAATGTGGTGATTTCCATGTGAGATAATTTGGAAATGTAGGATATAAACCAGTTTATGATTACTGCCAGTTAAATGTAACAGCTGATAGGGAATTTTCTTTTCCTTAGTTTACCAGTAATAAGGCTTCCCAGAGAGGTAACTATAGAAGGTTGGAAGCAGCTTTACATTTCCTTGATTATTGATGGTCCTTGACTGTCAGTACAGACAAGCTGGCTTTAAATATTTTTGCACAATATATAAATGAATAAATTTCTGCCACATTTTGTCTCCAGCATCAGTATTGTCTATTTCTGTTCCTGGTTCTATTTCTTCTTTTTTTTATCCTTCCTCTTATTAGGAAATGGCCTAATTACTAGTTTATCCTATTCCAAGATGGCATATAACTCAGGGGCTTGAATTACATTATCTATGAATATTCTTCATTTCCCCAAACGTCTTCTGATGAGCAATTTGGCTTTTAAGGTGCTCAGTAAACTGATATTATTTGCATATACATTAGTCTCTAAGCTCCTCATCTAGGGAGCACCATTACCTGCATGACATGCCCACCACTTTAGACAGCACTTTGATTTTTAGACTTTAATTACACAGCAGATATTTCAAAATGTTTCTACCATTAAAGAAAAATGTTAACAGATAATTGGGAGTAAAAAAAAAAAATATGCACAGAGAAAGACAATGTAAGGTTAGCATATTTGTCAGTAAATGTCTGTTCTCAGTCAGCAGCAGCTGCAGTTTAATTAAACTCAACTGTTTGCAGGTGTTTGCAACAGAAAATTGTATAGATATGCATGTAGATATCCAACTCAGCTGAAGAGATTTTCCTTTGTAAAAAGTCCTAAGCTTCTAGCACGGAGGCGTCTTTCCCTGTAGTCTTGTGATCAGCATTCAGGTTTCTTTCTGATATGTGGGGATGAGATATTATCAGGGAAAAATCCACAAGAAAGCACTGTAAAGCAATAAGGAGGGAACACCAGCTGTGCACATAAATTTAAACAGTTAGTATATCTGAAAAGCATTCTCTGTCCTTAGACTGGTGTTACAGTTAGGTGAGTTTAGTGCATCAGACAATACAAAAGGATTTAATATGTGTTAAAGAAGGAAAAGCAAATAAAAAAAAAAAGGCTTTTTAAAGATCAGAATGGCTTTAGATGTTGTGTGGATCAATACTAGTCTCATCACAGGTAAAAGTTCACTAGATAGCATATTGAGCTGCAAGTTCAAAATGTCAATAAGGTGTGCAAAATTTAAAACCAGGACATGTTGTAGGGTAGTTCTACTTAACTTTTTGTTCTTGAGTTATAAATATATCTGCTCAGCAGAGGTATTTGTGAAAGTTGACAAGAAACTAACACCACTAAATCATTTAAAGTTCATTTATTGCTCAGTGTCTAATGATCTAGTCCAACGAGAAATTCTATAAATATACATGTACCTATGGAGATTTATAACTAGGTCAGAATGCTGCTTCCCCATCTATTACTAATTAACTAGGTGCAAATAGCAAAAATACCTCAATGACAAAATCTATAATTTCAAAATCTGTGTTTTACTGTGGCTGTATCAGCAGCACTTGCAAGTGCTCAGTTAAAGCAAAAAATAGGAAACTGTCTGCAAGCGCTCAATTAAAAAAAAGAAAATAAATAGTAAAGGATTAATTCTTTCGGACTGTACAACACTCTACAAATTATGTATTCATTTCTGATCTCTAAGCAATGTCTCTAACATTTAACTGAGTAAAGCAGGTGATGATTGCTTGTGGTCATCCTGCAGTAATTCTGTTAGACTATCACAGATACAACAGATTTTCCCATGAAGTAAATTATTATTAGTATTAATTTGAAGGGGAGGAAAATCATGGATGCTCTATTTCGTTACAGTTAATTTAGTAACACATTTAATCATGGCAAAAATCAAATTTTTTTTTTTTGTTAGTGTTGAATTTAATTTATGAAAGGGACAAACAGTAGGATACAGCAACAATCAAATTTATTCAAAACCTTTTTAAGCTCTGAGATGTATTTTCAGCCTGGTGATTCATAAGAAAGTCTTTATTGACCATAAGAAATATAATGTCTACTTTAGAGCTGTAAATGGACTGGTTTAGGACACCAAATTTTAATCAAGATTAGTTTTTAATGTTATGCTTTTTAATTTGTGTCAGAATTGAAAAATCATGACCAAACTAACTTACTTCTAGGTAAGCCAATAGCATAGCTCAGATTTATGCTTCATCATATAATAAATTAATATTTTTAAATACTAAAACACAAGATGTTTATAGACATTGTCTAATAAGTTGAGATACTTAAAATATTAATGTATTTCTAGTCAGAAATATCTGTATGTATAAACACACATGCACATATAATTTGTGAGGAAGTACAAATTTTTATATTGCAGGTCTGTCCTCTAATCCTTTAAAAATACTGCATGTTTTTGATTAGTGTGTTTGTTGAGAGAATTGACTTTTAGGTGTTCTATTCTTGACAGTTCTGTGGCTTCAGCTGGACCCACAGTTACTTTTGATTCCAGTATTTGATGGCAATTTTTTTTCCTGGAAAGTGCAGGAACAGGTTATGACTAATTTTAAAGCTTGGGTTTTCATTTTTTGGGTTGTTTTTCCAGTGTTAAAATACGACCAAATTATCCAAGCAATACTGCCCATATGATTTGAATTTTTTCTACATGCAATGGACAGAGGAGGTTTTGTGTTTATTTGTAAGTTAATGTCAGCACTTTTGAGTTTTTGATTGTTAATGAAAACACGATGTGGGATAATTAAGCAATAATGTAGTATGCAGAGCTTTTTTTAACAGGATAAAGTCATGATGAAGATGAGCAGAGTCAAGAGATTTTAAGTTAAAGAAGAAAGCATTTTTTACCTAATTTGCATTCAAAAGAAATTTGCTATAATGAAATATTAAATTACGTGAAAAAATAAATTAAAAGGCAACTTTTCGATACAATTAGTTCATATAAAGTTTAACTAAGGTGGCTATTGATTTGTACACATTCCTTATCTTTCATTTTACCAACTTCTCAACTGCAGTATTGTGTCCAATTCAGTAGGGAACAACAAGAGAAAGAGCAGGGAATACACTCAGGGCAGAGCTGTGACTGTGTAGGGGATAACTTCTTCCTTTTAATTCCAAATTAGCATTGAAAACAGTTCACTAGAGTCTCTTTTCTTTCTGCTTGGGAAAATTAAATCTTTCAATGCCTCTAACAACCCAGAACTTACTGGAAAACGGATGTTTCAATTCAGGCTAAGTAAAATGAGTTGCTAAATGGAAAGTGGCACTTCCTGGTGCCTTGGCAGTGTTAGGAAATCATCTCTTCAGCAGGTGCCAGCCTGGTCAGAACCAGTGGCATGACTGAGGAAAACATTGTCTTCCACATGGGCTGATTTTTAATGTCCACTGCCTCTGACTCCAGGTCTGGAATTGTCGTTTTCCAGACATTTTCTGTACATTTGCTGTAAAAAAGACTGAAAAAATTCATCTTACATCAGATGAAGGGGAAATGAATGAGGGGAACAAAATATCAGTGGTCTTAAATCATCCATGTCCAGCCCCCTAAAAGTGTGCTGTCAAGGAGATAATTCAAGTTGCAGAGATGCAGCATTTTAAGATTTTGTGGTGGCTTTGAGTACAGTCCATATCAAGATATACAGTTTTTTCAGCCAAAATTAAAAAAATTCATTTACTTGCAAAAGTCCAAAGACATGTAACTGCACCTATACGGAGAAAAAAATAGTATTTTTTTTAAAGATGGTAAAATTTTAGTAATCAGCCTGAAATGAGGAGATATCTTTATTGCACTGAACTAAGGAAAATGTGATTTTGGTTTTCCAAATTGTTTTGACTACAGAAGCACAGGTCAATGTTTCAAGCTGTCAGAGCAATGCCATCCCCAGCAGTCTGTATCTGATGGCTGAAGACAAGCTTGTTCAAGGCAAGTGAAGGGAGTTTGCCTTATCCAGTGTTTTCAGTGCTGTCCCTCCTTATATTCAAAGGCAGTGAGCTCACTGCAAAGAGAGCACACAAGAAAAACCAGCAATTAGTTCCCCTAAGGCTTACCTGGCAGGGAAATGATGAAATAAAATAAAACTATGGATTGGTTGGTCTAGAGGAGCAAGGAGCAGCAGGAAAGAGAACTTGGAGGCAGAAATGTCATTCATGTGTGAGGATAGTGGGATCTCTTCCTTATGCATGGTCCACTCTATTTTTAACTTTATTATTTTAACTTCTATTTTTAAATTAATTTTTAACTTGTTCCTTCTTTGGAAAGACATCCAGGTAGTGCATTTGTTCCCATTTGGATCAGTCTTATCATTACAAACACACTGAAATGTGGCAGGAAATTATGCTATTTACAATTGCAATAGCTAAGAGCTTAGATGAATGCCTTATTTTAGTACACAGAGATAGTCTTAAATGTAATCTTTTGAAAAAAAAAATACATTTTCAAATTAAACTAATGATAGAACAAAATCTGTTTTAGGAGGTGAAATAACTTTTTATTGTACCTAGAAAGTTTTTTAACAGGTCTAGAATGTTTTGGGAAAGTTGAAAACTTCTTAATAATTGAAACATTCTGACTCAGATTTGTGATCTGTTTACCCAGAAAGTTTCCCAGCTGCAATTTTCTGCATAATTCAATCAAATTTAAAAAAAACACCTCTTTGTAGGTGTCAAATTCTGTGCATTTGCATTCATTCTGTCAGTCAATAATTCAAAAGTGTGAGTTCTGTACAAAGTTGGGTTCCACATATTAAAGAAGTGACTGCCACTTGCTCCCTCAGATTAACAATGTGATCCATCATCCTACAGCATCTTTTCCAGAGCAGTGGATGTCTTCTTGCTGGTTTGCAAAGACATGTGAATGGTACAGAAAATGCAATTTACTTTTTTCTCTTGGACTGAATTTATTGTTCACTAATTGGAATTTCATATGCAATGAATTTTAAACATAAAGGATGGTCAAGAGGAAGGTCAGTAATGGAAAGAAAGAGCACACACATGTACAACTGTGTTCATCTGAGTGTCTGAGTGCCTGTGAGTGTGTGTGTGTGTAAAAGTGTGTAAGAGTGTCAGAGTGTGTGCAAGAGTGTGTGTGAGGGTGAGAAACTGAGTGAAAAAGCATCTTCTGATATCACAAGGTCAGCCTCCTAGAAATGTCTTGAACTACTCTGTCCTAAACACAAGCATAACAAAAAAACCCAAACCAAAATAAACAAAAACCCAACAATAATCACTTTAATAGCTTAGATTAATTGAATTTAAAAAAAAAATCTATGACTGAAAATAATGGAAAAGGCTGAGCTTCACAAAAGTATTGAGAAAAAACATTTCAAATACATTGTCTCATTCTCTAGTCTAAGAATAAATTCTGCAAGATTAGGGATGACACACAATATAATTAATACATAAGAAGAGGATAAATTCTAGCCTTCAGTTATGGAATCATAATCAATGCATTAGTGTGCAAATCCCAGTGTGTTAAAAAGCACAGTTTAAACTACTTTGGGATTATTCTAGCTAAAATGTACAGGGGAATGTAAATCATCATTAAAACATTTATTCCCTACTTCACTAAACATGCAGTTTGCTGCTTTTTATTTTAATTACTTTTTAATAAAATGTAATCACCCTGAAAGATGTGATACTGATATCTGAAGAGAAAGATCATCTTTGTTTGTCTGCAAAAGAACTGCAGGACAGGAAGAAGAAAAACACTTTGCAATGTCTCAATCTGATTTGGGAGATTACTTAGAAATTGTCTTTGCTGAGACTGGAAGCAGAGAGGATGGTGCTTCTTGATTTGGGTTTATGGATTCTAACCAACAGCCACACAGAATAAAATCAAAGCATTTTATGAAATTTCATGACCTATCATTTTTAAATTGTATTGCATTCAGAAAGCACCAAGGAGAGAAAATTATAATTATTTAATTTTAATGGGTTGCAAAATGATTTTATTTACTTTATTTTTCTCTTTTTTTTTTTTTACTTTAATATTTCTCCACTGACAGAAGCAGTAGTCACCCTTTAATATCCTCTGCATGCTTTTCAACCTTATATTCAGATTTAACACCAAAATAAGATGAAAGATAGCTAAATGCTGTGGAACAAATCTACAGCAAATGTCAATCATCACACTGATTTTACATCAATTTCATAGTTGATCTATGCATAAAGAACTGAAACCTCACTACAAATCTTCTTATATATTTAATATTTCAAGACTGAATATAATTTAAGTTGTTTGACTTTCAGCTCACAAAATCTCAGTACCATAAATATTAAAAGTGTTATAAATATTGATTTTAAAATATTTGGTTTTCTGTAAATATGATAGATGTAATATATTTTCAGTAAAACATCTGCTGAAAAATGAAGATCTCCTGTTCAAAACTTTTGAATAGATGTTACAAGAAGTGATTTTTTTATAGACATCTCTCTGTTCAGGGAAGTTTGTATCAGTTTTTCCACTTGAGCAAATCTATAAGTTGTAGAGCAGAATAAAAGCATCTAAGCAAGACATATTTTCTGTTTGCTTTCATTCTGTCCTCGTGGTTTCTCTAGTTCTCTCTATCTATTAAAATTTTAACATGTTTGAAGCTGTTAGTGATTTTCAAAGCAGAAATCAAATTCACCACTTGAACTGGTGTGTCAAAGAATATTCCTACTCCTCAGAAAAGGCTAGTGCTAGCAAATGGGAGCAAAGGATCTTTCTGTTTATGAAAAGTGGTTTTTGTTAAGGCTGAATCTACATTGGCTTTATTAGTGTTAAATGCAGAGGGTGCTTCCATGAAATAGAGACAACCATCTTAAAAACAAAGGTATTGCATATTTTCTAGCATGGGTGGGTACATAAAGGTGCATAAATATTTGTAACAGTGTCTGCAGAGGGAAATAACAAGGAGGAATAATCTCTTAACAAGAGAAACCATACTTGGTTACCCACACCCATGGTCCATTGTATTTATGTGCACTGCCCATGTTAGAATGATAGACAAAACTATGAAAAAAATGAAAGGAGAAAAGCTATCACAATTATAATAAAAAATGTGCATGGTACCACCTGTGCTGAGGTCCCTCTAAAATGTGGATATTAGAAATGAGCAAAGAGTTGTGTCTATTCTTATTGTCCTGCTGATCTACAGGAGGACCTTGATTGACAGAAACAAGAGACAATAAAAATGCCTCACGATTCCCTGATTACTTTTCCCCCTCTTCTTTTGTCAGTAAGAGTTTGGTGAATGATATAAGCCATTGAATTTGAAAATTCTGGCAAAGCTACTTTTCCAGTCACAATAAAACCAGTTTATTATATACTGTGCAAAACTAATCTAACTGGAAGCACAGCATTTATTACTGGTAATATCTTCTGAGGACTTGTGCACATGACAAATTTGATTAAAGAAATGTTTGTTGGTAAATATATGCTGAAATCTGATTGTGTGTTGTCTGAGAGCAAGGCACAACACCACAGGAGGATAAATAAGATTAAGTGGAAGGTCCAAGGGAAAAAGTACGCCTAATAATTGATTATATATATAAAATTGAGATATTTGCTTGCTGACTTTCTTTTGTAACAACCTAGTGTTTTCTCTTTCTAAGTAAAGGATAATCAATGGCCATGAAGAGGAACTGGATCTAATTAATAAAATGACTACTCCATTTCCCAAACACTCAACCTCAGAAAGCAATGTGCTATTGATAAATGTGAAATGTGTTCAGGTCTGCTGATCAATTCTCTCTTTTAGATACTTACAAGTGCTTTATGTTCCTTAGCTTAAATTAACTTTGCCCATCCAAATTGGATGAGTTGTTTAATGTGGTCATATAGTGCTTTCTGAATTACTGTGTTTGTATGCAAATAGTCATTGGACTCCATTCCAAAGGGATTATTAGCAAAGCTTGTGTCACTTGCACAGTCACAGTTTCTTTGAAATAATCAGGAATCTAGAGAAATATTTAGTCTTTTCTTCAAAATAATTGATAACGCTGAAATTATTGATACTTTGCTATGTTGCAGCCTGTTCAGGTAACTCTAGTGTTGAATGTAATTGAAGTGACACATTGAAACTAGAATAGTTAAAACCAGCAGACCATACTGATGGACAAAAAAAATAGTTTGGCTCTTGGGCAGGGTTTGCTTCCCTGCTTTGTTTTGGTTTGTGTTTTTTTTTTTTGGGGGGGGGGTGCTTTTTTAATTTTTTTTTTTTTCTAAGGGGAGAATGGATTAAATCCAGGAGATAGCCTATGGAATCTCCCTCACTGGAGAAATCCCAGGACCAACCTGAGCCATTATGTGATTCTGTGAAATTATATCCTCCAAAAGGTGTGTGTTTCTCTATATGTTTATATAGGTGTATTAACTATTTGCCTCATTAGAATCTACCAAAAGATATTCTGACAGTAATAGCAAGGTCTGGAGAACAGAGAATAGCCCGTGAATGATTTATATCATATTAAAGCAGTATGACATTTGGAAGCAAAAGTTTTTAATGGGAAACTGTGAGCAGTGAAATAAGCCTGATGTCCAAGGGTGGAAATATCACATCAATTTCCTTCACTTCTCCTTACTGGGAGCAGCTTTTATCTCAACATCCTTTTTTCTCTAATGATCAGATATCTTCATATCTGTTTTGAGTTACTGCAGCTTTATTGAGGGTACATGTGACATCTTGGACAAAATAAGAGTTGGATGGAAATAGTTAATAGAATATAATTAAATTATAGTGTTGGATTAGGATATGATTGTATGGACATCTGGCATTGGATTTAAGGAGTTTAATGCAATTTTTGTGTTGCAAGTTTAGGCTTAATAAAAGGTCTCTGCAGCTGCACTGAGTCTCTCAAGTATTTGTATTTTGATCATCAAAATAAATAGATGTACTGCATAACAGTACAAGCAAATGATGAGCTAACAGTAGAAAGCTTAAATGCTGTTTTCTAAACATGTTAATAGAGTTTAGTCAGTTTCTGGTGTACTGAAACATTTCACCTCAGGCAGACTTACTGGTCAACATCTATCAGAAATTAAAGTATCTCCATTCAAAAATCCTGTGTCATCCCCTTGTGAATGAATCTTTTTTGTATCAGATTGCTCCTACTCTGAAGAATTCTCTCATCAACATCAGGGACTGATAAGAAATCTGTTTGGCTGCCACATCTTCTCTGCAGCTCTGTACACAAGAGCCCCACCTGAGCTGTCTCGTGCATTAGCTGGGATTTTTGGGGGTGATCCAGAGTTGTTTATTAAATTATCACTTCAATTTAGTTCCGAAAAATAGTTTCCATACAACTTATTTTTAATTTATACTTAATTATTCACACAGCATCACTTCCAAACAAGTACTTGAGCTTAAGATCATGCTATTGCTTTAAGTAGTCTGTTTAATTGAGCAACAGTCACAACAAAGGGAAAATATGTTTGGGATTCCTGATTGATATTGTACAAAATGAGCTGTCATTTTTATTATACACCTTAGGCTTACACGATGGCAGAGTGATCTCAAATTTGTCACTAAAGAAAAACAGCTCTCCTTAAAAACCTGCTTTGTTCATGATCTGTAGCTGGTTGGACATTTGGATGGTTTAAAAGGAGTCTATTTAATTTTCCAGATACAACTATATACAGAAACACTATTCATC
Source organism: Tychaedon coryphoeus (assembly GCA_013398595.1). Lineage (NCBI taxonomy): Eukaryota > Metazoa > Chordata > Aves > Passeriformes > Muscicapidae > Tychaedon > Tychaedon coryphoeus. The sequence continues at coordinate 1,102,439 of WBND01000111.1, forward strand.
AAAGCTTCCCTGGGTGGTCAGGCTACAGTCAGAAAAATAGAACTACCACTTAGAATAAGGGATAGAGGGAAAACTTCTCCCTGTGGTGCACACCAGCCAGCAGAGCAAGGCTGCTTTTCTTATTTGCCTGTGTTTGACCAAATTCTGCCCTGTAAATGACCAGACCAGTGGCAAAGAGGGACTCAAGATCTGAAGTATAAAGTGAAAAGAATCAGGTTATCTATGCAAGACTTTAAATCCTAAACTCCCTAATTGCTAGGAGCTCTCACAGCATAGATATTTCTCAGTCCACCCTGCAGGAGATGAACTGCTGCCAAGTTATCCTTAATTATCTGGATCACACAGTTTGCTGGAATGCATGTCCTTGAGCTACTCTGAGGAGATAGAGACATAACAAGCTTTTCTGTAACAGGTGTTAGGAAGGTGGTGCTTCTTCCCTGGAATGGAGAACAATCTTTTTATCTGCTGACCAGGAAATGTAAGTGGAACATCTGCAACCTAACAGCTGCTGAATGTCACTTTGGCTAGATCAAGGGCTTAAAATGTGCTTCAGTAATCTGCTGCAGCTCTTACTTTTAGAAAGTACATCTGTGCTGACAGTTTTTCCACCAACATACTCCCAATACACGTTAAAATGATAAACAAACTGGCCTAAAATCAAGGTGATAATGGAAGATACTGCAAAGCTCAAAGATAATTCAAGTAGAAATTATACTTGCATAATCCTTCAGTATAATTAATGACTTTGGAAGAAAAGTTTCTCTCAGACCCATAAAGCTGTCTTGTTTCATGCCTCTGTGATGCACCTCACCAGCACAGAGCTGTGGAGGTGTTGCCTGTTTGAGCTGTGTTTGTGATAACCATGAGCATACTGCATTCATCCTTTGAAGTTTTAAACTCTGTCTTGCCAGGGGATAATAGACATTCAATTTTCACTCATCATATAGAACCCATTAAAAGAGTTGGCAAAATCAGCAGGGGGCTTCTGCTGATTTAATTGTTCTTGTTTTGAGATCACAAAAAACTACATGCAGCAACTAAGCCATCAGATTACTAATAATTACTTTTCTTGTAATTATTTCAAGAATAATTCCTTTGTACCACATACATTGATGTTATCTGTTTCCTAAATGATCTTTTGCTATTTAAAAGTGATTAGAAATCTATTTACCAATGCAACCATGAGGGAATGGCATATTCTGAAGAAGAAACACTGCTAGGCTGAACTGGGAAATAATATCACAGCTTAAAACAGAATGCAGTAACTATCAGTTCCAGCAAGGCAAAAAAGGTACAGTACATCAAACAAGACAATTATTTGTATCATGCAGTGAAAAGACATCACTTAGAAAAGAGGTATTTCTTCTTTTAATAGTAAATTTCTCACTGATTTGTCTCACAGTCCTTCATGCAGACTCACATGGTCTTTTGTCATGTAATCTTTGCATGCATCTCATATTTTGGCAAAGGTACTGATAAGACTTTCATTTATTGAATTAATATTTGTCTCAAATATTTTCAGATATTTTTAACTGAAATAGTGTGTCAAAATTTTGCAGGAGTTGAGCTTTGAATATTTCCATCAGATAAAACTTAAGAAAATTTACATGCTAAAATATAAAATTAAGAAATAAATTGAATATGCACTACTAAATTATTAGTTTTGGAGCAGTAAGATTAGCAACAGTTTAAGGATTTAAAAGCATGAAAAACACTCAGTAAAAGTTTGATTAAACTATTTTTCTTTCAAAAAATTAACCAAAGTAAAATAGTTTAAAGCTAAATGGAACAATTTAATTTTGCCATTTAACTTCTCTGAACAACAAAAGAAAAGATAGTTTGATCTTTTCCACAGGAAATAAATAAATAAATGTACACATTTGCAATGTAGTTGAGTTTTCATAAACCAGAGTTATTTACAGTGCCAGAGAGCTTCTATTCAATAAAGTATTATATTAAGGTAGATTTCAAGAACTGAAAACCAAAGGAAACAACTAAAAAAAAATTGGGACTGCAGTCTGAGACTGCAAGAAAATCAAGACCAAAAATATTTAGTTCCAGATATAATTACTAAATTATGTAGACAGTATGTGCACCAGAAATTATATACCTTAGCCAAAGGCAGATATTGAAATTAAAATGAGGGCTGGTGGAAAGGGCAGGAAAAAGGAAAAATGAGCTTATGCTAACTGTGAGTATAAAAGGTAGTTGCCTCAGAAATCTGATTGCTGGAATAGATAAAATTTCCAGATTAGAGAATGAGGGAAACATTGCAAACATAGTGTAAATAATGGAATGCAGTGTTTTACAAACTTCTACATTCAAAATTAATCCAAACTATCTTGGTTGAAAGATTTGCATTAATTTTAAATGGACTGAAGAACTAAACAAAGAGCTACAATTGAATGAATGGAAGATGATGAATTGAAGGGAAATGCTTAGTTTGGAACTGTGAAAATAGGTGCTGACTCCTGCCTTAACCAACTTCTTTAATGGTCTGAAAGAATAAATATGTGGTATACAAATGGCTTTTCTGCTTTATGCTAGGAGACACTAAAATCCAAACAGGACAGAGGGAAAAATAGGAAGGTAAATCATGAGACAATAAATCTATAGGAAAGAAGTCTATAGAAAATCATTAACCTGAGAAGAATAGATGCCACAGTACATTTGCAAGAGAAAACACGATTGAAATAATGATTTAAAGGGGAAGAAGAAAAACCTGAGAAAGCAAGGAGGGCTAAGTACACAGCTAGATGGAAATGCCAACAAAGGATGCACTTGAACAATGGTTCTCTGCAGTGCAAGTGACAACTGCTATGGACAGACATACTCACAAGAGTTTACGGTCTCCAGAGGATTTTCAAAGACCTTTTTGTTGTTGCAGCTTTTACTTTCACAGACTGTGAGCTGACCAAGAGCAGTGTGGCTGGCCACAGCATCTGAGACCATCTTTCAAGTTTTGCATTTTATTAAGGGTTCTTTTACCCCCTTAATCTGTAGAATTATTTTTTCCTCATTTTATTTCCCCGAGAGAATCTGCTCTAGTTACACTTTTCTCCTTGGGCAACTCCTGTTAACCAGATCTTTCCTATTTATTGCTCATGTTTGCTACATCTTTTGTAAAGTTTCTTATCTAATGCTGTCCATAGTAGTTTCATCATCCTTTCCTTTTCCACCTCTTTCACCCTGAACCACTGAGTCTTTCCCCTTATTCTTGTGTCCTCAGAATAACATTTTTCAATCCCTTGAAAGGATTTTAGTCTTTAGAGATGGTTCTTATGTAAAGCCTTTGAACTTTAAGATGGTCCTGTAAGCCACAAATGTTGCAAGCAGAACAATCATTTTATTTGAATTTCATAGGGAAAAGACACTAGGGCAAAGAGAAGAAAGCAATTTCTCATTTGTGTGGAAGGAAAACAAAACCTCTGAACTGTCATGAAGGAGGAATACGCAAAATTAAAAGCTCTAAGATGAAAATTCTCAGCAGAAGAATAAAACAGGGAAAAGATCTGCTGCCAAGGCATTCATTCATTCATAGCTGTGGGGGTTCAACAGGAAGATGCTTGGGCAAGAACTTCCTCAGCCAGCCCTGCCCCTGCCCAGTGGGATTGCTGGGCATGGGGGGCTGCTACTGTTTTTGAAAACTGTGGCTGATTTTCAGACATAACATGACTCAGCCTTCACAATTACTTCTCAACTGTACTGTGATGAATTGCTTCTATAAATTACAAGACACTGTTCCCACTACAAGTGCAAAACCTCAGAATTGTGTGGGTATAGCAGCTTTGCAATTTTGCATTTCAGACATCAATATGTGTAACATTTTCAAGAGAAATAAAGAATATCATGAAATTACCTAAACTTTGCCTGGATCTTTGCAGGTTACCTGAACTTAATAAAATCTAGGTCAAGAAAGGTTTATATATCTTTGTTTTATTTTATTCCTGCATGGCTCATTGTGTTTGAGGAACTCCAGCTTTATAGAGTCCTTAATAACTCTTGAGGCAAAATAAATCAAATACTCCTCTCTCTCTGCCTGTTTCTTGTTATTTATTTTATATTTTATAATATGTCGCATCTTCCTAAATGGAAATTTTGTGATCAATTTTCTCTAATTGATCACAGAATTGCTTTTGGTGTCTCAGGGCTTAAACACTGCAAAGTGTATAAATTAATAGCCTGTGGCCTCCTGCCTGAAAACACACCTGAGGCATGTATTAATGGACCAATAAAACATGGCCTGTCATAGCTTCATGTTATATTCCCATTCCATGTGAACAAGTCTGCTTCCAGAGTTTGCCACAGGCAATGTGGTATTTCAGCTCTGTGTCTGTTTTAATCTCTGGTAGATTTTATCCACTTTCTGTCAAACCCTGAACGCTCGCATTACCAAGTGGTTTTTTCATGTTCATTAATGCTTTACTCTGGTTCTGTTTGGTTTTGGGGTGTCTCTGTCATCTGAATCCTTCAAAAAGGGTCCATTTATAAAAACATCACATACTCCTCACTGTCACAGAGAAAAGTTAAAAAAATCACTTGCTTTATTTCACTGAGATTTTGCAAATATCTGAGTTATGGTTTAGATCATTCTGCAGTTCACTTATACAATTTCAATGTATGAGAAATTTGCTTGCTAATTATGACTTTTTTCATGATATTGGCTTACTTTGTCACCTATAAAAAATATTCTTCTGTTACAACTCACCCCAAAGGTGGGTTAACTGAGGTTCTTGTTAATAGATCCCTTGGGCAGATTAGAGTGAAACACTGAATGAAGTGTTTTTATATTTATATATATGTATATATATGTATGTATGTATGCGTGCATATATATATATATGTATGTCTATATGACAGAATTTTGGATCCAACAGAACCCCAAAACATCAGAGAATTCTTCATCTATAGGTCATGCTGAAGAATGACATTTTAAAGTTTTCAATTTAGAAATACTGGAGGAATGCCCCAAAACACACTCTGCAATATCCTCCAAATGAAAAAGACCTAATTTTTTACTCCTACTTTTTTCAGGTCTATGAGTCACACAGCTCCAGGTGGAAAATGCAGGAATAAAATCAATCACCTCCCAAAAGGCGTTTTGACTGTGGATTTCTCTGAGCTGATTTTAACCTACTAATTTATTTTATGCATTCATTACCAGTATCTGTGAAAATTTTATTTATTGATGCCATATAGCAAACACCTTCTGATTAATATCTCTTACTTTTTAAAATGGGCTTAAAACTCAGATATTGTTCTAATAATCCATTCTCTTATTACTGTTTTAATAATCCATCATTCTTCCCATTCTTCTAATGGGAAGGTGAGCAGAGCCAGCCCTGAATGGCAGGACTGGACCCCAAACCAGTGTCCCTGAGCACCTCAGACATGCTGAGATCCCATTTTGCCCCCAGCAGGTTCTGCCCATGTGCTGGGATCAGGCTGCTGTGGAGGGGACCCCTGGGCCCACATCACCTGCTTCTTCTGCTTCCCCAATATACTGACTATATAATAATGTACTAACCCTGAAGTCAAACCCAGAGAAATTCCCATTACCTTCAGAAGTAATGGATAGTCACACTTTAAGCACCAGCCTTGCAGAGAGCCAAATATTTTCTCATTTTAGTCTTTACCCTTCAGTTTTTCACATAGCAATGAAAGCTTTTTTTTTTTTCCATAGAATAGCAATTTTTTTTACCCTAGGAATTATTCTGCTTCTGTTTGTATTGGCAAGTGGACATAAAATATAAAGTGAATTATTTGGCATAAAAGAAATCTATAAAAATTGCTCGTAATTATTACCATGACTCCAGCCCAGAACTCCTTATTCACATAAACCTGACACTGCTGTTGTAGCTGGTTTTCCTTCAAAACAGAAATTAGAAAAGCTCACCCACGTCCAGCAAGTTCTGTGAGATTTAAGAAGGCACCAGTAATTGTGGATATTTATGCACAGGCTGAAACAGTATTATGTGTGTTAGTGTCAGAGCAAAATAACTTGATCCCAAGGCTTGCAAAGTCTGTCCAACACTGCAGTCCTGACCTTGCCACCTTTTCTGAGCAAAGATCTCCAGTGCAAGGTGAAGCCTGGGCTGGCTGAGACTCACATTCTGTGTCCTCCTTTTTTTGTCAGCTCCAGAACAGAACAAAACAAGCTATACAATCACGATATGTATTTCTATTTCAAAGCATTGAATTGAATTTTGAGGCATTGTAATGACCTTCTTGTCTGATTAGGAGGTGTATTTCCTCACACATCCTTTATTAAAGAGTTATTCAGTAAGTCTGATAATAAGTGATAGTTAGTTGAAAGTCCCTGTCATTTTTCAGTGCTGTTTACAAAAAAACGTCTGTAGTACAGAAATAGTGTGTTTGGTCTAGTAAATATTTATTCAACAAATATTCCCATGATGGTAAATGTAAAGATTATCAAAAGGCCCATGGCAGGAAGGTTCCTGTGACTTCAGGTATCTCATGATTTATGGCATTGTTACTTCCCATTGTTGAGGAAATGAGGCTTGCAACTGACTAATGTTTCTTTTTATTTTGTTTGCAGGAAGCATTTATAACTTCCTCCTGGGATTTTTTAGAGCTACATTGTATGATAGTCCCAAACTATTTTTGCACTATTGTTTGATTTTAATTATAGCTGAACAGAAGTAAAACCTTGGGAATACTTCTAATTTGCTTAACTCCTTCCTGCTATGTCTTGATAAAATTCATCCTAATTGATTATTGAAAGGAATAGGTGCATTTGAAATCTGAGAGATCTCAGGGGTAGCTGCTCTCTGAAAGTATTCATACAGACCAAGCCATACAGCACATGGACAGACTGGGAACCTGCCTGATGCTCACAGACCTTCAGCAAGGCTGAAAACACCTCAGGGGCAGGGGGAAACCCAAGGGGTTTTCTTGCTGGGCTTTATCCATGTCACTCTGCACAGAGGGAAGGCTGTGGTCACCAGGCCACAGTAAATTCCCTCTCCAGCTGTCACACATCTGGCCCAGGCTCTGTGCTGCTCCCAAGGCTCCTCGTGCTCCCAGCTACCAGCACTGCCCCAGCCCAGCCTGTGCTGGTGAGTAACTCTGCACAGATGCCTCTGGGACTGCCAGAGAGGAAGGAAAGAGTTTTATATCTTTCCTCAGAAAACAGGAGGTCTAATCTATATTAACTAACGAGCACATTCCCTCTGGTGCAGGTGGGTGGACTAAATTGCCACACAAGACGATGTGGCACTCAGGTAATGAACATACATTCTTTAAGCTGCTTTTGTATCCACTGATGGTGTGAGACTCAGTTCTGCCTGAATTTATGGATTGTCTGAGCTGGAAAGGAAAGTACAGTAATTCTTTTGTGATGATTAGTAGCCTCAGAGAATGCCTCAACCAGGGAGAAATGCTGATTGTTTATGAGGTCAATCAGAAGGCACACACCCAACACTGCCTTTCCTAGCTGAGCTTTCAGTTACATTCAGTCATTTGTTATCTTGCATTGATAAAGTTAATGCAGAGAATCAAAGCCAAGCTTATATCACCAGTAAATATTATGATCACATACATCTGCAGAGCATACAAACTCTGTCCTCACTTAGCTAGAGCTTTTAGAAAACCTAAACACAGCCCTTGATTTATGAACACAGTATGACATGTTTTGTCTATTGATGAAATGCAAAACATTTATTTCAATAAGTTTGAAATAAATTATTAAACCAGAAATTATTTTTAGCTGAGGTCATGATTCTTAATGATAGCTACTCTTTGATAGCAATCTTTGTTCATAAATTCAAAAGTATTTCATTAAGTTGGCTGAAATTATTAGAACCTATCTTGTGACAGGGAAACAGTCACCCAGTGAGCTTCACCTACTTTTACATTACTCAGTGAAGCAGTGATAGTCTGCATTCTTCCACCTTCACTGGAAATTTGCCCAAACCAGCTTGCTACAACTTGTAACATGTTACCCTCAAACACTTAATAAAAACACTTAATAAATTATTTTTTTTTTCAATTTAAATATCCTGCCTGAACATCCATCAGCATTTTCTTAGTAATTTTTGGTATCCTGGAAAAAAGTGTTCTACAAATTACCTGCTTGTCTTTTTGTGACCTTCACTCCCTCCTGGCACCAAATCTAAACTTTCTCCAGCCACTCCCATAATCTGGGAGGGTCTGTGTTCGAGTAGAGGCACTGCCCCTCTCGATGTCATCCATTGCCTCTGAATTTTTTTGTTCCACTTTGACCATATTCCTTAAGATCTTAGAATTCTCAAGTCCTGACATTCACAAATAATTTGTGGTTTTCGTTTGTTTGTTTGTTTCACTCTCCTATTTACGAATATTTTGCTTTTCAATATCCTGTGAACACACTCTCCTTTGAATGCACCTGCCTGAGTAATGATCATCATCAGAGTTCAACAATTCTTCCCCATCTCTTGTCAGGGAGATGCATAAATAACCCTAAAAAGCTTCACATGCACTGAGGTGTTCACTCATTCAGCAGTTCTAAATTTGAAAATTGTAAGCCATACTCATCAAACTCTGGGAGAAGTAAAGTAATGTGCCACGATGCTTTTACTGTTATGGTAGGTCTTAATTAATGCAGACTTTTTAAATAAATCTTATCTGGATATCTAGATTATCCTACAGAGAATCAATTGACTCACACTCTTTATTTACAAAGCATCTCAGCCATCATCTTGGAACAAACAGCTGCTTTCCTTGAAGGTTTTGATTAATTATTGATAAAATTACATTTGTATCATATGAGAATGAGCAGACACAGAGTATTTTTGTTGTTTATGAGACAACTTTTTCAGTATCCATAAAGATTAATTTCAAGAGAGTCTTAGCTATGTGAAAGCCCATTGTGATTTGTGGCAAAACAAAAGTCTTCCTCCTGCTCTTCAAAGCTTAATGTCTAAATTTTCACTCTGCAGATATATATGCACAAATTTTAAAATAATTTCAAGTCAGAATTTTTTTAAAAACAAAAACTAGATTTTGAATAGATAAGAAATTTAGTTTTGGAAAAAAAACCAATCATGCTTTAGACATATTTAAACTCCAAATATATAGAATCTCAATGCTTTGCCTGGGTTTTGCTAAATTTTATTCTATTCTTCTTCAGTTTCCAGCTGATTTTTCAGTTGTAATTTCCTGAGAATCCTATTAATTTTTTTCAAACCTGAAAATTTTCTTCCCTGAAAGAGCTCCAAGATAAGATCTTTCTCTTACTCTGAAGACTTACTCACATCTGCAAACTCAAATTGTCTTGTTAGAAATTGCTAGAATAATCCACTTGCTTTGCAGAGCATAAGAACACTCATCAAGTGCTCCAGAATATACTTCAATTAACCCTCTTCATTTTCCTTTAATCCAGCCCTGTTTTCTGTATCTAAAATACATTTATCAGTGTCCAGTAAAATAGTGACCATATTTTTGGCCCTCATTTATGACAAAAGAGGTTTCCTTCATGCAGTGACTGACTCAGAGGATGAGTTCCTGCATGAAAAAGGTTCACTGGAGGAAAAAGACTTCACACTCCATTACACAGAGACCCCCAAGTAATGTATCAGTTCACACCTTATAAAGATCTATGATATGGTTCTATTCCTGGTAATATGATTAAGTAAATCACTTATAACCCCTGCCTATTTTATTAAATAATGGACAGACTCTGGCACTCTAAATGCAGATTAAATAACTTTATTAAGAAGCTCTAAAGCACTGTCAGAATAATACAATAAAAAATATATTCCAAAACTAGCCACTGTGCATTCATAATATTTTGAATGCATCTCAAGACAACAAATGTCTTAAAAGAGAAAAGGATTTTAAGGCACTTTTCTTAAAGCAGTAATCAATATCTGTGAGTTTCTAGTCTGTTAAGAAGGTCAGCAGACAGTGTCTGAATAAGTAGATCACTTGCTGTGGTCTTTAGATATTTTTGTTTGTTCCATGGAGATTTGAAGCACTGATTGGTAACCTTTAATAACTTGCATCTTTTGGCTGTAGTTGAATTTTAAGTGCAGTAAAGAATTTTTTTATGTGATAAAAGGGCACCATCTCAAATAACAATCCCTCCTCTATTAGCTAAATGACTTCTCTTTGCCTTAGTTCTCTCCTTCCTCCTCAGCATAGTTACAAATGACTCCAGCACCCGAGAAGTAGCACATTCTTTGGGGAGCTGACTTCAGAAACTGGAACCATTTGTAATTGCCTTAGAAGCTGCATTTTCACCTCTCACTTTCTGCCACTTTCTGCCTAACTGGGGCCAATATGAATGTGACTTACTTACTCCATGGAAGTTCATTAAGTTTTGTTCAGATAAAAGGTGTAAGAACAGGTTCTGTATAACAGAGTAGTAGCTTTGAAGTTATGGACCAGGCAATTAATTCTGAATTTCAGTGGGAAATCTACTAAAGTGCTATTGCAGCCATATTAACATCAAATGAGTCTATGAGAAATAATATTCCTGCAATAAATATCAAGGAGTTAGGAATGATTAAGCAATTATTGCTAAATGTTACCTGATAAAATGGCAAAAAAGCCTTAAAGAAATTATGAAGATTTGCCAGGTCCTTACAGCATACATGGTAACATTTCAAGACTTGTCTGTATGCAATAGAGTGCAGCTGGTTAAGGGAAATGTGAATTTATAGCACACTTGATAATCAGCAGTAGCTCACAAATGCACAGAGTATAGCTGAAGTTAAGGTTGGTTGTTCTATTTTTGAGTTATAATAAGTTACTGCACATGAAGACACAGTGCTGTATCCTCTGGCAAGTCAAAGAGAAATGCACTGCTCAGTGTGAGTAATATCTGCTGATGAAAACCTTTTCCTTTACACGACTTTCCAAAGAATTCAGTATGGGTCACAAACCACAAACTTATATTGTTATAATTCACTATAATGCAGCTTTGAAATAATTGTTAATCTACTTGTCTTCCTCCCTCATAACTGAAAGCATACTGAGGACTTATTATGGAAATTCCCAGTTTAGTTTATGCAGACTACATCACTGGAGTGAGGACTGAATGTAGATCAGGAATTCAAGCAGCTACATTCCAAGTGCATCCTTCATTTCCATCGAGTTGCAAAGCTACAATAGGCTGTACTGGGTTTGAGTGAACCATAAATGAGTGCCTAGGCAAATCCAAAATACTGTAACTATTCCAATTCCTGCTGACAGTGCAGAACTGAACATCTACTTCTGTGCCTCCCTTTAGCTCATGGGTCACTGCATGCACCATGATATACATGCAAGATGTAGGCATTAACACTGCTCACAACAATTAGCTATGATTTTTTTCCTATGGAGCAGCTGGAATGAAAGCCATGGACCTAATGGGTTAGAGAAGATTTGACCCAATTTCATTCTCTCTCAGTGCATTTCCAGACTGTCAGTCTCCTTCAACATCAGCTTAATGTGTTTCACCTCATCTTATATTTAAAAATTTTCATTGTTAAGTGCATTTCATTTGTAATTAAATGTAATGAAAATAATTATTTCTCAGGATTGTCCTTGTGACTGTTTCTTATTCCCTCTTCCTTTCCTTCTCTGTTTCTTTTTCATCCAGAAGAAAGAATACAGCAGATTATAGTCAAACTATAAACTCTTAGTCAATATTGGGCTTTCTTTAATGAAACCTGAATGCATTATTTCCCTACTGAAACCTTCCTAGCTTGTGTTGTTAAAATGTCACTATGACTGTCCCAGAGACATATGAGATAGTCAATATTAGAAAATTCTAGCCCTTTGATTGCATATCATGAATCATTCCAGATCCAGAGTTTGGAATAGATGTTAAAATGTTTGATACTTCATGCATTTTGGCAGCATCATTAGCAAAACAAGAGTGACCTGTAAGCCAGAAAACTGAAAGCTGGGCATAATTTTGTTTTATTCAACCTAGAGAAATAACTTGTTTACAAAGCTGAATTATCTATTTCTACCATTTATCTGAAGTTTTTCCCATGGCATCAAAACTCCTTTGTTTTGTAGGAGATAGGAGCCCATAGCTCACCATAGGCCCATGGGAGCTCCCCAGGAGTTTGGTGCCTCGAAGCCACTGCAGAAGAAGAATAAAAAAAATAAGAAAATTATGGGAGTAATCTGCTTTCATAAGTCTATTTAATAATTTTTCTTCCTTGCCCAAAAGATTTCTGTTTTGTCTATCTTCCTTGCATGTTTGTACCTAGAAAAATAATGCAGAAACCCTACTTCCATCAACTAGGCAAAAATCAGGAAAGGATGATTGGGAACAGCCAGCATACATCTACCACAATGAGATTTGTCATGAAAGTCAAAGTATATTCCTATTCCTTGGTCAGATAACATTATCTATGAAATTTTACAGCCAAATACTTGTACTTAAATGAAAAAAATATTTGTACAATAGGCATATTTAAGTACCTCATTTTCTGCATGTTCCTTTCCACAAATTCATTAACTATAATATTTGTGAAAGTAATCACAAAAGCAGTGTGTACACAATTTGAATTAATTCATTTAAAATCAAAAGAATATTCATATAAATATGTTTGTTGTATTAATCCAACTCTAATTATTACTTACTTTTGACATCTGTGAAAATCAGATAAAGTATTAAAATAAAGTCTGAAGGACTAGTATGGAATGAACATGCTATCAAGTTACACTGTTTAGAAACTATATAAAACTTTAACTACAAATATTCAATTCAATTACATTGCAGGAAGTCATTGGCCAGTTTATTAGTATGATAAAAGTATGGAAATTACTGCAGTTTAAGAACACATAGGGGGGTACTAATATGTTAATTGCAATTAAAGCCTGATATCAGTTCCATGTAGGAAGTCCAAGTTTTCAGTGATTTTAATGAGAGCAGAAATGTTAATTAAAAGGCTTTTGCTTCATGTTAGTAAGCCTTGCTGATGAATCCAGCAAGTGAGATGACTACTGCTGAGCCCAAAGATCCAGCAGAAATGCAGTGACCACCCAGCTGGGGGGGCACTTTTGTGCCCCAGTCATTAACTTTTACTTTAACCATTAACCATTATTTTCATTGCTCCCTCATTGCATCAGTGAGGCATTGCAATGTTATCTTATTATATAATTAGTGGGTTTTGGTACCTCCATCAGAGCCAAAAATAGAAATGCTAGGAAGCAATAAATATCCAGTAAATATTACTAATATTGGGGTAGAATCACAGAGTTGCCTCCTCCCTTTTCAATGAAAGAGAAAAAACAGGACTTTCATCCTAACCAAAATGTCCACCCCAGAATTCAGTACTCATCTGGCTTGAGCTGAGTTCTTACAAAACACTCATGAACTACAATAACTTTTTTATTGTATTTCATTTATTTCAGTAGCTTGTACCTTACTATATAAATTATTAAACCTCTCCACACCAGACTGCCCTGAATTATATCACACTTGGGCTAAATATTGGTCAACATGATTGATCATGCTTTATGCAAGCTGAAAACTATGACTACGTGTTACAAGCAACAATAAAGAGAATATTGGAGGCAGCAGCTGCATCTGCCCAAAGCATTTTGTCCTTGCTGTGACTACATCTGATGGAAAGCTCTGGCCATTTTTTTATCCTGTGTATAGCCAACATAAACAAGGGTTTTTTTCCCTCTTTCTTCCATTTGTTTGTATCTCTAGTATAAAAGGCATGGGAATACAGAAGAAACACATGCTAGAATTAAAACACATTTCAAAGCATCTTTCAATAGACCCAGAAGCAAACAAAGTAATATAGAGAGGTATTGCTGGCATATCCTTATTCCCATTTGTGTTCCTACAATCTGGCCTTCACAATGGGCCATGAATATGCTTTAAATTTAGTTAAAAATTAACTTGAACTTCAGTATTCAGTTCTCCAGCATCTGCATGAAGGAGCTGGCAATCTTTGGTGAAAGTCAGGCTTTTCTCCTCCCTTTGAGCTGTCTGCCACTCTCCTCTCCACAGACAAACCAAGATGTCATTTAGGTCACTCTTAGGTGACCTATACCACACAATAATTCTGTGGTTAATTCTGCATTTTGCATCTGAGCTGCAAAATTTTTATGTAGTAGTACTTGTAAAAAATTCTATAGTCAGAGTCTTCTTTGAGCCTGGATGTAAGGAGGGGAGAGTTAGAGATTGATTCTTCCTTCCTGCCACTTTGTACTGCAACCCCTTTCTTTCAGTTGTGAATGCTGATGTGAATGAGTGCTGCAAGGTCCAAAACTGCACAAATTAAAGTGAATATGTTTTGTCATCTGCTTTACTTACAACATTAGCAACTTTTCTTCCCAGGGCTTTCATTTCCCCTTTAAAAGACACTCCAACACATATCAATAGATTGCTTTGTGACTCTGTCTAGCAGAGTTACATTTTTTTTCAGCAGTAGTAGGTGTTGAAGAATTTGAATTGAAATTTGAAGGTTCCTGGCTCCCAAGCCAGCAGGAGATGAGGTTTAATTGCTTGGAAATACATTTTCACAGCTGATACTGGGGAACAGAAAAAGTCTGTATGTCAAGAGCCTCTAAACTAATCATTTAGCCATAACATGCACCACCCCATACCTGGGGACAATGTAACTGTTAACAGCTTGAAGCTGTTGAAAAAATAACCAATGAGAAGTTTTCCTCTAATTTTCTAATGCTATTCTTCACCCTGAATAAACTAATAGAAGAGAAATGTCTTATTTTCAATTCTGTCCGTTCAAATGAAAACAATCGAGAGTTCACCTAGTTTTAGAACTGGAATTTATTAGATCTTAACTTGTTAATTAAGGCAACAGTTTTGAAGTTTCTCAGTTGTTAATAGGCTGGCTATATAAACTCTAGGGCTGTCTGGTGTATCTGGTTACACTCTGGAGACTGAGATTTGGTTTCCAGCACTAGAGATCAGGTCAAGAATTGCAATAACAATTAGCCATTAGTCACTAGATCTCAATTCACCACAACAGAAGGTCATTTCTTTTGAGCATTTTCTCCCTGGAAAGGAAGAAGAAACATAGGAAACTCTTAAAATATTGAAAATTGGGATATGGAAAAACTTGGTTACGGCTTCTAAGATAATAGGGATAAAAAGCTTATTTCTTTTTGACCTTACTGTTTTACTGTGGGGCAGGTGCTTCATATATTGACTGGGTCTAGTATAAGTTAGTCTTCTTTTTTCAAGTTTCAGGGAAATGGAAAATCTATCTAAAAAAAAATCTATCTATCTAAATCTATCTATCTAAATCTATCTATCTATCTAAATCTATCTAATCTCACCCAGAATCAAACAGGTTGTGCCTGACTCAGCACAGGCATATGAGAGACAGTGAGAAACCTCACCTGTGCAACATCCCACTTCTTGCTGCTGCAATTATTCCTTTCCCATCACTTCCTTGAAGGACAGAGCAGAGGCACAGGTCTGCCTTTTTCTGTAATTCACCATCCAGCCTTGTGCACTCACTGCTGAAGGAGCCAGAGCTTTACTGGGAGCTTTACATGCTCTCCAGAAGAAATATTTTATATCAAATCTATAAATGCCAATAAAACATGTAAGCATGAGATATAGCTGAGCTGTTCCTGATTAATTTTCTAATCCAAGTTTTTCAAAGAACAGAGAGGGTAGAGATGAACACTTAACTCACCTCCAGTTACCACTTGAGAGTATCAACTTGGCAATGATCCCTTAAAATAAAATTCAAAAAACGAAATTAAAATGGAATTGTTTTTTATAAGGAATCCCTGTGAAGTGCTCAAGGTTTAGCAGGAAAAGTGTTGTGAAACTCAGCTTTATTAAAAAAGTTAATCATTAATGAAGAAAGTGGAAAGACATAACAGGAGAAAGAGCAGATAGCATCTCAGACCAGACCTTTATTTTTTAACAGACACTAGCAGCTGTAAAAGAATTTGAAAGAGAAGCTTTAAAACTCAGAGGATGTATGCTGTGAATTGTGAATACCTAAAACTGGTATTTGTAATTAATGCAAACAGAGAAGTGATGGCTGCTGGTAGCTTTGCCAACAATCAGCTGACAGATAGTTAACTATAGAAAGGTCAAAGGTCAGGGCTTTTAATCTATAGGTTGATGATCCCTTGGGGACAGTGTGGTGTGAAAAAGAATTTGGTATGCTTGATGCTATTATAGGCAGGATCAGCCTGTCAAAATCCATTAGCACTCACT
The DNA here is from genome assembly GCA_013398595.1 of Tychaedon coryphoeus. Classification (NCBI taxonomy): domain Eukaryota; kingdom Metazoa; phylum Chordata; class Aves; order Passeriformes; family Muscicapidae; genus Tychaedon; species Tychaedon coryphoeus. The sequence goes on from WBND01000111.1 coordinate 1,118,601, forward strand.
TTTCCTTCAAATAAGCATTAAGCCAGCTTTTGGTATGATTTTTTCAAAATAGATTTCTTATCATTCTTAGTAGTCCTTTATAAGCATGAAACATTTAATTCCTAATATGCTAAAGACTGATTTTTCAGGAATTTGTGAAATGCATGCTATATTCTTCAATTAGGTCTATTTAGCTCATTGAATATATTTCTGATAGGCTTAAAGTTAAATTGAAGAGTCTACCAAGAAAAAATAGTCATCTTGAAAGTGCAGCTTGATGTGTGGGGCACAGTGTTATCTTGTGTTTCTTGTTTATAGCAAAGACCAAAACAAATCTGAATACTCTATTTAAAAGGAAATCAGAAATAATTTTAGTCCTACATTATTGCTTTCAGACCCAAAGTGTTTTAACTTGACATTTTCTCAGAATATTTTATGTGTTCTTTGACTCTCTAGATAGCTGTGAGGGAGAAAAACTTCATTTGCTTTCCACATTTATTCATTGCAGTTTCAAAAACACTTCTTATAATGACCTTGAAAGTAAAGGAAGTTGTGAAGGTCTTTTGCTATATGACATTCATTAGTAAGTAATGCAGAAAGAATGCTAATAGCATGTTGCTGAAATATGTAGAGAACTGTATTTTTTCATTATGTTAAAAATCAAGATGTGTAGCTTAAATGACAATACGGTGTGGCATATGTACTGAGAATATTCTGAAAGCCTGTATCAGAGCAAAGATCAGTTAAGAAAATGTAATAAGAGCAAAATCAAAACAAATTTCTCAGCAGAGTATGACATATTTATAGCAGTTACATAATGCTACATTTAAGTCTGATTTAAATCTCTTAAGTAAAAAGTTATTACATGCAGCTTTGAAACTGACTTCTGTCAGCTTCAGAACATGCAGCCCTCCATCCCATATGTCAACCTTTAAAAAGAGGTTTGAAAAATAGAATGCAATTTTTTGATGTTCACTATCATAACTTCAGCTGTTTATAAAAAAAAAAAAATCAAATCAATGCCTCCCAATATGTAATAAATCTTGACTTTACCTCCCCAAAGATTAAATCTGTATGTTCAGAAAGGCTCAGTCAGTCTGGTTCATTTGATGGGCAGATGCATGTCATGCAATACTTGATGAGAAACTTGTGAGCATCCTTTGGCCATGTCTACTTCGAGCTGTCAGATGGTTTTCTCTTGGGTATCTTCCCTTTTGCTGTGCATCAGACCAAAATAATATTTTATTGTTGGTCATAATTAATAATTCATTGAAATGCATCAAATGAACACACACTCACAAAAAAGGTGGATATAAATCTTATTAGGTCCCTGGATAAAATCACAGTATGCCTTTGCATTTTGAATTTCCAGGCATACATTATATCATCCAATATTGAAACAAGCTGAGAAATGTAATATAAAAATTTGATAAATTGCTTTCTGCCTGTAAATGAGAAAACAGACTTGTAAAATGTGAAATGAACCATTCTGGCAAAGAAGAATTTGAGTTTAGAGTGTAAACACTTGAGTTAATGGCTAGGGTATCTCTGAGTCTCAGAAGCTGTGGTACACAGGGAGGGTGAAAGTGAGGTTATGGAAGCTCTTCAATATTTTACTTTGAACATCCTTACAGGCCTTAATTAGACAGATTACCTGTTATGCATGGTGCAGTGTGCTGAACAGTTTTTATCTGGCTTGTCCTCAAGGCAAATGGAAGGCAAAGTCAAAAAGAATTACACTCTACACAAATAACAATGAACCTGCTATTAATGTTATGGGGGGGGAAAATGAAACCTTGCTAGTCCATACACAATTTAACTTTTAACTAACAAAAGAGTTTTTTAAATATTTACTGACCACTTGAATTTTTGTACCTATTTTGTACCTACACCCTTCAGTGCCTGAATCTGGGTGAAATCATAATAACATTTAATGGTGTAATTGCTTGGCTTTCTCTGATTTGTGTTGCTTTTCTATATATAAAAATGTGACAACATAATGAAATCTTCTTTGACATGAAAATTAAGAAATGCTTTCTTTATTTCTATAAAGTGGATATTTAAAATTCCCAGTACAATTCCATATCTCTACTAGAAAGCAGAGAGAAGCAGGGAGTGTGTTTACCAATGGTTCCAGGACACAAGTGCTAACTTGCTGTATATATGCTAAATTCCTGAATCTATTTAATCAGTTTATTCAGCCAGCCACCTACAGGGAAGGTCACCATGTCAAGCAATGCTGAATGGTATTTTGTGTGAATTTGGAACAGAAATTTTAAAGGCTAGAGGTTTAGGAACATAAACCAGATGTGCTCATTTGAAATAGTCTACTTATTAAAAAAAGGTCAAACACTTAGATCTTTTTAAAATCTTACTGTCAGACACACTCCATAGAACTAAGAATTTTACTGTTCTGAATTATATGAATTTCACTAATTTTATTAGATGAAATATGTCATCTGATCTTTCCCATAAATACATTACTTTTTTGTTTATCATCTAATATTGCATGGAAGAATTTTATTCATTCTATCAGATGAACATTTTTCAAGATAATGACTTTAAAATTCCCTTTACATGTTCTTATTTTTATTGTTCAGAATTCCTGCAAGCAATTAATTCTGGTTTACAAAACTGTTTTTTCAGTCAATAATTAGCACAGCATATATCTAGATAATGGTGTGGTAGTGTGGAGATGTGTGTTGGTTTGGGGTTTTCTGGGGGGGAGATGTCTAAAGATGGATCCCTTGTTCATAGGAGTCAAATTAAATGTCATTTAATTACGGGTGCAATTTAATTCTGTTGGTCACTCTGTAAGCTCCTTTAATAAACCACCTGCACTGACTGGCAAGATCTCATTTCTTGCTATCCTCAAATCTGTAAACAGGAATTTTGGGGACTTTTTAGAAGAAAAATATTGAAGTATGAGTCAACCAACTTGAAAGATAGGGAGAAGGAGTCAATTTTTTCCAACTTCCGCACAAAATATGGAACATTAAATCAAGCTCTATTCATTCTGCTTGAACACCCAGTCCCACCCTTCTTTCTAGAGCCCCTCAAAGGAACAAAGCAGCAAACAAAAAAGAAAAAGAAATACCTGATAGAGCAATCAAAAGCTGCAGCAGAGCAGAGAAAATGAAACACCAGCATTTGATGATATACAGCAACTGATTGCCACGAAGTGTCTGCAGTTCTGCTTTCTCAGGTATGGATCACATAGCTACTGACAATTTTCTTATTTCAACTACTTATGATCTTGAAGGGACATAGGAATTCTGGAGTAGTAATGAACAAAAAGCAAATCTGCTCTTTGGAGAAGGTATTTTGCCTTCTGCTTGAGCTACATCTCTCTGTCCCTCACAGTAACTACACAGAGGGACATCAAACAGAGTGGGCTACCAAAACCAGCCAACAAATAAAACCACAAAAACAGCTCACCAATGAAAAATTCCAAAAAAACCAATCATAACTGAGGATGGTTTTGCTTAGGTTATATTCAGATGGTTTGCTGTTTTGCATTTGAATACTTTCCACAGAGTGCTCCTTATTCATACTGAACTGCAGATGACTTTCCCTTTCTAGGTCAGAAACATTA
>WBND01000111.1:1139645-1152510 GCA_013398595.1 Tychaedon coryphoeus
AAACTCTGAAGAGATACACTCCAGCTCTGACATGCAGCAGGAAAAGCTGAAGAAAATGTTGAGATTTATTTTTTTGGTTTCACTTCAGAATTAAGTAAGTTTGTAACTGCTGTTGTACCCTGTGGGAATTTCTATCCTCATGAAGTTGACAAGCATGTTAATTAGTTCTAGCTTTTCTTTCTTAGGAGAATTCTTTAACTATACTTTGTGCTCTGTACATTTTATAGGCTGATAAAATCAGCATTTGATATTAAAAACACAGACACTTCCCTCTCAAGATTCCTATTTTGCCCTTTCATTAATGGCAGAAAGTCTTATAATACGTTATAGTTTAATTTTTAAAAATTAAACTTTTTCTCTTATGTAAAGTTGTAGACCTGAAGCTTTGTCCTGCACAGACTCATTTGCAAATGACCTAATGCAAAGAAAGTGAATGGTAATATGATGGGAGAGTTGTTTAAATGTATAAAGGGAACAGCATTTTTAGAAACATCCTGACATTATCAGGCATCATTACTGAAGTACAAAGTAGTGAAGGTAAGATATTTTATGCATAATACTCAAGCTAGAGTATTTGAGAGAACTGGTGAGCTCCACTCAGCCTTGCTGATTGTCAGTGTGTACAGCTCATCTACTTGATGTGTAAGTTTAAGAATTACTCCTTCAGCTGGCACTCCTTCACCATAAACAGCTTCTGTAGGAGTTCCCACACAACTGCCTGGCCAAATCAGCTAGATCAGCTTGAATGACTACCTAAGGTGATTGAAAATAACTAATGCCTTTTGTGTTGTGGCTTCTGTTAAACAGGCTGACAGAAATGCAGCAGTTTTCTTAAAAATAAAAATATCCTGTGTTTAAACTCTAGAAATGTTTTATTTTGATTGATCAAGTCAGTAAGGAGTCTCCTCCAGTTTAATGCATGTGTGTCATTTTTGTACTATCTTCTGTGTCTGCATAGAAAAATGACACAGGGCTGGCTTTAAACCATGTACTGATCCCAAACTGAGTGCTGTTCTGTGTGAAACTTGGCACAGCAGGTTTATATTGTCTTGGCCATACTTGAAGGATGCCTGAGATACCATCAACTATCAAGATTTGATTCCAAAGTTATTTCAATGGTTTCTAAAGGATAGCAAAGGGTGTGGAGAGAAGTTTCAAATATGGAAGATAGAAGACAAAGCTTTCCTGGACTGCTGAGATTGCTTCAACACAGCCCAAAATTGTCCATAATGCAAAGTGTTTATTTTTTTTTTGCTCAAGAGCTGTAAATATCATGGCACAGCTTTTCCACCAAGCAGATAAGTGACACAAACACTTCAGTTCAGTGGGAAATGGCTTACACCAAACTCTGTGACCCTGAATTTCTCTCCACCCACCAGTGTTATCCTGGAGGAATAAATAAACAGTGTGAGTTACATACTCCATTTCTTCATACCCTGGGTTTGGAGCTATCTTGTGCCATTTACTTTAGCTACAGCCATTGTAATTTAAGTCATCTTTTTGAGTTGATGAAACACTCTGAAATATTATGATCTGTTTATCTGGGTTTTGGAAGAGAAGTCATTCTGGCCTGATCTTGCCAGGTTAGGTACTGAATGCTGAAGTCACCCACATATATGAAATTGCTTGCAGATGGTTAAGCGTGGAGGCTGAGCTTAATCTCCCCATTTCTCTAGCTTTTATGAAACCTATTTTCAGGCATGGGGATATTTTATTTTATTACATTTACTCATCTTGATTTCTCCTGTGACTAAAGGATTCTTTCCCCAGCTGCTTTGTTCTTAATTGTAAGTGAGCAATTACTTCAGGATGTGTTACTTTTGTAGTATAAGCTATTCCCAGAGCAAAAGAAATATTGAGAAAGACAGGGTGTGCCTAGGATATTTTCAAAACTCTATCTTCACTATTTTTATCTTTTTTTTTTTTTCATGCTGCAGGATTTTTTATGGTATTAGTCTTAGCAGGGTGGATGCAATGTGATTTTCACAAATGAGATTTTCCTTTCTCAATTATGTTGTACTCTATTTATGGTTGTTCCACTAAAACTTAACTTCTAATGTTGTTTTTGTAGACTTGACAATTCCCTTGTCTTTCTGTTTCTCATGAAAAATGCAGAAAATCAGCTGCATCTCTTTATAGTGTCCATTAAATTCTTTAAGAGATTCCTGTAAAGTCTTAGAAAGATACTCACTAATAGGATATGAATGCCATATTTCAGCTGACTACTTAAAGAACTACTGACCTGTTCATTATAAAAACTGATTTTGAAAGGCGTGTCATTTATATCTTATTTATAAAACTTCTAATTCAACCAAAAAAATCTTATATAAAAATAAAATAATACCAGTAAATGCTTTATGAATGAGGATTCCATAAAAGGAAGAAGTTGTTTATAAATGCTGTACAATTTGCTAGGCCTTCATGGATATTTCTGGTCTCACAAAATTTGTGCAAAGTCATGCCATTCAGGAGGCATCAATTAAGCAATTTATTTATGCAAATGGTGAATGTAGTAAGTTAATTAGAACAGCAATGGGTGTTTGCTAGAGATTCCAAGTTTGGCAGGCTAATCACTCCACTCTGGCATGCTGCATGCCATTTGTCCCTTAGGCTTCCCATAAAAATCAGTCAAAACTCCTCATAAAAATGACAGATTGCTTCAAACTCAGGAGCTGTGTCCTGAATATGTTCTAAATAGGATTTGGTGTTTTGGGGAGAAAATGGATTTGTAATCAGATGCAGAGACCCAGGAGAGAGAGGACTAAAGCAGACAGGAAGAGAAGATTAAATGAATATATATGAAGCTTCCAAAGAGCATTTTCAAGTAAGGTATGACTCAGGATTCAAATTTCCCAATAAATGCACACAAGACCCAGACTGATGCTTTTCAATATCATACTGAATCTATTGAAACCCTCACCAAAAGGGCAAGGTAAATGTTTAACCAAAAAAACCCAAACCCCTCTATGTGTTTACCCAGCATTTCATTACTTTCCACTTCAGGAAGGAGATGATCCTAGATAAGGCTGGTAAAGAAAGTAAATCTCTCTGATACTCCAACCACAAAACATCAGTGGTAATCTCTGCTTAAATGTTTTTGAGTTTTCAGCTTCAAAGGCTGGCCACCAAACCACTGTGTTGGTGTAATTTTAATTTTTTTCATCATGCCATGGTGAGGTAGGGTAATTTTTGTGTAGTTGCTGGCACTTTAATTTGATGTCATTCATTTTATTCTTCCACAAATAGCCAGTTGATCCTTTGATTACTATTCATGTATTAACATACTCAAAATATGAAAATGTTGACTGTCCAGATTTTTTTCTCTCTGATTCACTTAAATTGCTTTTTCTGGTGCTGCATTAACTAAGTAAATTTTTCAGGTTTTATTGCCTTCTAGTACACTTGGAAGTATGGAATAAATTCCATTTTACTGCTCTTGTGTTGGCAGACACGTGTACTGAGAACATGCACTGCACACTGTCCATCCAACAATTCTGGCAGCATTCACTGAAATTGCAACACCAAGGGTCAGAGATTTGGGAGTAAGCCACAATCTACATGGCACAGTATCTGGAAGTTCAGGTTGCCCAAAATGCACGTGTGTGTGCCCATCCAAAATCATTAATTGATCCTGATGAGGTGTGGCATCAGAGGGGGAGAGGCACAGAACAGCCAGTGTCATATCCACAGAGCTGTAAGGGTGCTACAGTGAATTTAATGTGTTTTCATTGCTTCATCCATAATTTTATTCAAAATTTAATGTGGCTTGTTTGGGCCTTTTTTTGTGAAGTATCTGTCATGTTTAGGACTGCATGGAAAGACCTGCATAGATGCATGTGAGGGGTGGGGGGTACTGATGCCTTTTAGCAGCAGTTTTTTTATTCTAGATATTTTTCTTTTTTTAGTTGCAGAAGAATTCTCACAATTAGATCTTTTGCCACACTGATAACTGGCTTGCTGCTCTGATAAGATAATGGTCAAATGTCTCACATCACTCTGCAGATAAATGCAGGTTTATTTTTATGAAGGAAATTATTACTTTCCCTCATTCTGCTGGAATGGGCCTATATTTCTTCACTCTTTTCAGCCTTTAGGGTGGGCAATATATTTGAGTCCTTCCTTTCTTTCTGCAGCTTTTCAGTTTCAATCCATCTACTAAATGGGAACAACAGCATCCATTGTTCTCCCTTCTTGCATTTTTCTTTTCCTTAACGCTGATTTGTTTTAACGTCAAGAGATACTGAAGATTTTTTGTTTATTCCTGATGAAATGGCTAGTCATCAGTTCATCCCCGGGGAAGAATCACATCTCCAAGTGGAAGGAACATATCACCTTCTAAAAGGAATTGATGATTGAAATTTTGATGAAATGCAGTAATCAAAGTGAGGATTACACCCACAATGACCTTCCTGAGAAATTTTCAAGCTTCATATAAATCTCCTAATCCCACCTACAGTCCCTCTTTCATAAGTACTACGTGTTCTTATGTCACCTTCCCCTGTAACTTTGCCCACACTCTCAATAAACTTGTGTAAAAGCTGAAGAAGAGAGATCCCTTGTTGATGTGCAGTCTTTTTTTTCCAGCTGATAAAGAATATTGGCACAGAAAAATCCCTCCAGAAGTGTTCATTGCTTAGCAGTGCCTGGCTGGCAAGTGACAGCAGAACTGCAGTTCAGGTGGTGGAAAAAACTGCCTCACTCAAGGTTTGCTGATGAACACAAGTCTAAGGGCTTTGGATCCACAGAATTGGCTGTGGCCAATTTCTCTTTTGTGATTTTCCTATTTTCATTATCTTTTGACATTTCAGAGATGAAGCTTTGTTATATGCCACAAAGCTGTGGCAGTGGACCAGGGAGATAAGAGTTCACTGAGATACAGAACATACAGCCTAAGAAAATATGTGAAAAATTGAAATGACAAGGGTGGGTTGATAGCTTGTTGCTTCTGAGCTGCAGTACCTTGGCTGGAGAATTGGCTGATTGGAGACACAGTAAAATAAAATAAGTGTTGGCTGTGCCTAGAGAGAAAAAACTGAAATAGTTAAACCTCCCAAATCAGGGCTTATAACAGATGGATTGACTAATTCAGCTTTAATATAAGAATGCTACAGATGAAGTATGATTCATATAGTTGATGAAGTCTCCTTTTAAACACATTATCCTGGGCTTGTATAATTCAGTAAATAAAATGAAATGTAAAAAGGATTTCCATGCAAGTGCCAAATAAAATGCAGCAATGTCTAATCAAATACTATCATGTTCAAAAAAGTAATATGGAGGAGAAACTAAAGACATTAAGAATTAGAAAAAAAATTTATAAATAAAAAACTACAATACTGACATCACTTAATCAGATTTATTTTCTACTGCTGTTAAACAATCTCATATAAATTATCTCCCATTATCCAAACTACTCTCTGTCTTTTGCACTGATACGAATTCCCATCAGCTAGAGAATTGACAGGGTTATATCTTGGCACTTCCTTGACAGTTCAAAGAAAGTTTGTTGCCTGGTCTGTCAAAAACTAGAGCAAAGATCTATGTTTAGACCCACATAATTTTACTTGTCTCAAATAATCATCCTGCTGTACAAGTCCTGTTGGAAAAGGTGGTGATAGAGCCATCATTTGCCCTATTTTCCACCCTTTCCATCACACTGCAGATATTAATAAAGCCTCAGCTGTGCTCCAAAGCATTTATTTTCTTCTACAAGCACAATTCCTACAATTAGGAGTGACCCTGGTGAAGAAGGTTTCATTGGATGAGTCAAAAAAGGCAAATTACAGTTCAAGTTCTATCACTTAATTCTTAGGTATGATGAAATAAATTCAGTAAAACTTCTGTCAGGTTTCTCTAGCAGCCTTGTTCTTCCATCAAACTATCCACAAGGAATGCCACATCAAAATGCCACTCTGTTTGGAGCAGCCCTATTCTAGCCTGTCAAACTCTGCACTTACATTTGCAAATTAATTTTGTTGGACTTGGAGTCATTACACAATACCCTCCCAGCATAAATGTCATCACAATGTGTTGTTAATGGATTGAGTTTCACTGGAGTCTGTGATCCAAATCTGAATCTGACCTTTTTTCTTAGATGCACAGTATTGCACAGTGCTGAAACAGAACAAGTATTTAAGTAAATAATCCTTTCAAGCACAGGAAGAAGTACATTGATTTTCCTCTGGAAAGCAAAAAATCCAACAGAATGTGACTAATTTTTACACATCATTTAGAAAAAAGTTCAGTTTTTCTGTGTAAAAGTTATTCCTAGAAATGAGGAAATATTTTCTGAATAATGTGTTTTGAAAATAAAAAAGTTATAAGATAAAATACTTTGATTAACCAGTATCTAAAACAGAGGAAGATTTGTTACTATTCTCTACAATCTAGTTCTGAGAATATTTGATTTTATTTCACAGGTAATATGTACTTAACTTCTTAGTTGTAGGAATACTGCCACATTTCCTTGTGTCGGTGATTTTATAAAAGCAACTTCTCTTAGGTGCCAGATGAGCATAAGACTTGCAAATAAAAATTTACAAATAAAATGACAAGGTTTTATATATTGGCTTTCCATTTGTTCATTTAAGAGAGCAATCTCCCAGCTGAAAGGACCCTCTGTCACACCACACTGAGAACAAAACAAGGAACCAAGCCCCCAGGAGCTTTCTGAAACTTCCTAATTTAATAAAAGCTGCTGGAATTGACAAATTCAAATGTATTTTCCATGGTCTCTGTGCTCTTGTATGAGAGCACAGAGAAATAAACACATGAAATCTTTCCATCAGAACTTGGTTAGCATGGCCTAGATTTCTCAGGATAAATACAGCATGGCTGGCTTCCTACTCCTCAGGAGTGAGTGCATTTACATACACAAATATTTCCTAGAAGGCTCCTCCACTTCTTATTTATTTACAGCTAATATTTGTTGCATATGCCCTTTTCAGAAGCAACTTGATGTTCCAAAATCCTTTCTGAGTGTAAAAATACAGATTAATATTCTGCTGTATTAGCACAGCTGTGACCATTGGTAAATAAATAAATTATACAGGTCCCTCCCCCCCCAGTACATTCAGTGGAGCTCTAAAGAAGTGCTTTTACTCAAACAGAAGAACTTTTAAATAACTATTTCTATTGCCTATGAGAATGAGTCCTGTGAGAATAATGCTGAGAGCTAAAACTTGTTTTGCATGACAAAAATCACAAACATCACAGAGCTCTCTTAATGATCCAGTCACATTGTGTGTGCTGTCCATAGGAGGAGGGAGAAAAAAAAAAGAAAAAAAGAAAAGACAGAGTAATATTATCCTAGTCCTTTTGAAACTATAGCTTGAATACATTGATTATTAAGAGTGTGCAGTAATTCCTGAAAATTAACATTGACATATATAGCAGAGGAAAGAAGGAAAGCCCAATAATATTCTTCAGAGTAAAATTAATGCATTTCTCAAATAACAGAGGCTGCACCAGAGGAGGTGCAGGCAGCTGCCTGATGGGCCAGCTCAGTTTGCTGTTACCTGCCACTGCCAGGGCTCCTCCCCTTCAGAGCCCATCCTGACTGACTGCTGGTGTTTGGGGAAATTGCTTACACACCCCCAGATTAGCTCCCACAGCCACTTGCCATGTCTCTGATTTTCTGACTAAAACCACAGTGGAATAGAAGTGAGTAAAACCCACTTGCTAAGAGGTTACTGCAGCTGGTATTATCACTGTTATTCTCAAATATTCTCATCATATTAGCATTAGCATGTTAGTTGCATTAAACAGAGCAGGATGGAAATCTTCCTGAGCAATATAAAACAGCCACATTCCACTGCAGCACACCATTCACCTTCTCTTAGCACCACACCTGCATGCTCTCCACTTTCCTTACAACAGTGAGCTGCAATGGCTGGATCAGTTGGAGATGCCATATAGCTTTCAATATTGTAAATTTTTAAGGGAAGACTGGCAAGATGAATCATCTTGTCAATACTGACACATTTGTTGATATTGCCTGGAAGAGTGAAAGGAGACTTGAGATGCCTTTCAATCCATTTTGTGATTCTAGGGCATTTATTAAATTAATTGGTTTCCCGATAATCTGTTTGAAATGCAACACTGACAAGTATTTTAAAGGCATGATACTAGAGTGTATTCACTAAAATGTGTTTAAAGAGCACACAGCTCATTTTAAAAAATGTTTTCTCATACCCAGGGCCAACAAATTTTTCAAGAGGACATGAGAAACTTAAAAGTTATTACCCCTTGTTCCAAATAAAATATTGCATAAAATCCTTGCAGGGTTTCTACTGCCTGTGTAGATAATGGAAGCACAAGAGGGCAAGAAGACCTAATAGACTTTGTTTCTCTCCCATATAATCCACTCTCAACAGATAAGCAGAACATAACCCAAAGTAAGTTTATTGTAAATAAATCTAAAAGGACCTATTTTTTGTCTGTCAGAGGAAGATAACCTTTCTCTAAAGTCTCCTTTTTAAAATGTTATAGCCTAAAGAGCAGTTTTCTCTTAATATAAATTTTGATCTTTGTTTATAAATAACATTGCTCAATAGTGAAATATTTTTAAAATGCAATTTAAGAAACTATCCAAACTATGGTGGCACTTAATTCATCACAACTTTCCAAAACAGTTCAGCAGATACGAGTGAGGAGGAAATCTTCCTGCAAAAGAATTTATTCACTTTTTGGAAAGAATTTGTTTTCTGTGTCTTTTCTCTCATTTATATGCTGTGAGACCTGACATCTGTCCCCGTTGCTGTCTCCTTAACTTCAGAGTCTTGCAGTCTGTCACAGGGAAATTCCATCCCAGGTGCTGCCCCTGTGCACACAGCTCATGTTACATGATATGAGGTTACTTCATTCCTGTAATTTTATTGCTTAAATAAAAACCACGGGTTTTGAGGTTGTTCCTGAAGCATGGTTGTTTTTTTTTCCCCCATCATGAGTAACACAGAACCAATATTTGTTCTATAACTGGTGGCACAACTGCAGATGTGGTCAGCACTGGCTTACAATCAGCATGTTGTGTTACAGTTTCATGTAGAGTAGGAACAGTAATTTGCTGGGAATATTTAATTCAATCCAACAAGAATCCTGTGCAAGTCTTCACAGAGACTGAGCTTGATCTTCATTCCTCTTTCCAGTCAACTGCTGAAAAATCATAACAGTGAAAAAACAAAATAAGCAATTGTGTACAAATATTTCAGTGCCTTGACAAACCTTAAATGTAGAAGCTAATGTTTAGCAAGGAAAAGCATCTTTCTTACTTCCTTTTTATGCATCAATTCACATTTTTCTCAATTAATGTTGTCTCTTCTGCAGCCATTTCTGTACCTCTGAGTGGTTCTTTCTGGGGCACACACAGACATTCTGCCAAGAAATAACATTGTCCACCACTGTGACCTTGCCCAGCTCCACTGATTTTAGTAGCACAAGGCTGATTTAGACCATCTGATTAGCTGACCCTTGGAATCTTACTTTTTTTCTTTGTTTTTTCCACTGTATGGCAGATAATTTTTCTTTGAACTTATTTTTTGACCACACATTCTGACTAAATAGAAAATAAGAACTAATTTCTTCAGTTTCATGCCTGAGGAATCTTTAATATGAGAATATTTTTGTTGAAATATTTGAACACATTTGCCACACCCTCTCCTTCTCTTAATAGCTCACCTCCCACTTTAGAGCACAAGGTCTTAATAAATATTTTACCTGGAAAAGTAAAAATCGAATGTCATGACATGGTTACTTGCTAATGATATTAAAACTGGTAGAAATGTAAATCCTGGTGGATTTTTAGTAGTGTTTATTTTGGTTATTTTTCCAGACTGTAAGCAGGGACCACTAATATTGTTGCTAATGAATCACATAAGAAGGAAATAGATCCTAGTTTCATTATATGTAGAAAAAGGGTCTCATATTTATATCTGTTGTCTACTTTTTGTGAAAACAATGTAGGAACCTTTTCCTCAATTAGGACCTGGTAACACTCACAGTCATGAAATGTTTTTTGGGCACTCAAAAGCATGTAGGAAAGGGCAGAAGTCTTTAGTGGAGGTGCTCATTGTTAAAAACCACTGGCAGCAGAGCAGAAGGATAAACATATCTTATTCAGGGGTCCTTTGGGGCCCAACTTACTCATATTAAGACTATATAAATCTGTCTTCTGGCTTCTTTACCTGATTCATTGGAATACCCTAAGTACTTCACAATTCCTCACTCATTAGCATCTCACAAGATGCCACGAATTTGCCAGGTAATTTGTCTCAGAACTGTAACAAATTTGGATCTCATCCCATCTGAAAATTAAAGGACAATGAACCCGATTTTTCTCTTGACTTAATAGAATGTAGTTTTCAAAGGTTGTGTTTATGCCTTTTTGACCAGACAAATTAGTCATTATATCTTCTTAAACAATTCATTAGTTACTAATGGCTGCAGTGACATCTGCTGATGACAGTGAAGCTGATCAAGTAAGGCTTTCAGTGCTGCTAAATGCATGCCCTCATAAATTCCTGGGTTTCCAAAGAGCATAGAAGAACAGGCAGAAATTTCCTCTTGAGCAATAATTTATTTACCCAGAGTTGGAACCTCTAACTGTTCTACCAAAACTTGAAGAGAGGAGTGTACATGTATACGAGGTCTGGGAGTCCTGTGTCTGGGAGCTAAGGGGAAAAGCTGTAGAGAATTCAATTCACATTGGCCACCTGTCTTCACATCCTCCACCAAGGTTTGAGAGGTCACTCTTTCCAACAGTGCACACCAGGAGACCAGAAGGAGATGGTCATTTTGGGGCAGACTCATCTCCACACACCAAGGACTCTGCTCAAGCATTGCAATAACCCAAAAGCCTGAAAGACATTAGGCACAACTTGCAGTTTTGCTAGATTGCTCCTATGCTGATGGTTTTAACCTTTTTAACCTACACATGCAAACCCCTATGAGTAACATCAGAACACTGGGTAGAGAAATGTTTAATTCTCTAAAAGCTGATCCATACTGAGTGGCAGATCTGGTAAAAACTAGTTATTAACTTCAATTGCTTCTTAGATGTCTAAACCACCATCCACCTTTTCCTTATCTACAAGACCTCCAGTGAGCAGTGGAAAAACATGGCACTGAAAAAAGAAAAAAAAGGTGGAAGATGAGGGAAAGTATTTTGCTTGTAGCATGTAAATAAATATGTATATCCTTTTGATTTATTTCCCAAGTTTATGACAATTCTCACTCCTCTAATAAAGCACATGGCCTCAGAGTAGTTGAGTGTGTCAAACATCTGACTGCAAAGGGTACTGGGAGAGAGGATGTTGTGCTTCCCCATGATTGCAGCTGGTTAAGTTATGTTTCAGGAGAGAATGGACACATGCTGAAACCAGCCCTTTTGCTGCCATTTACCAGCTGCCACAAGGGCTGCAGATAGATTACAAACCCATGTGGAGATTTTCTAAATATCCTTAAAGCATAACACATACTTTACCTTTTCCAGCAAAAGCACAGTGGACAAATCTAGCTCTTGGGTATAGCTAAGCAAACTGACTAATCCTGATTGATTGATTGATTGATACTAGGATTATTTCTTTCCTAACACCTTCATATGACCTCAAATTATTAGAGGGGTAAACCAGTCTTCATGCCCTGTGTGAACGAGGAGATGGCATTTGAAGAAGCTAACCCAGTACATGCTGTTATGAAACCTTTTACTGCAGCAAGGTTTTCTACATATGAACAATGAATTTGTGAGCCAAACTCCAAGAATTTGTTCCCATGCTAATATAGGGATGGAAATGAAGCCCATTTACAGGCTTTGATATCTGTCCTGCACAAGAAAAACATGTTGCTTGCATGCTCCAGTTTGACAAATCTCACTTCTTGCATTCTATAAATTGAGCCTCTAGCCAAAGTATCTTTGACATAGATGCTTTGGGTCATGCAACCATTCATTTTTAATTTTCCAATTTTGTTTTTTCAATTCAATAGATTTTTATTTCAAGATACTTTATTGCAGTCAAGTTCAATATCTCCATTAGGAAAAGTTTAGTTGAAATATCTTGATAAAACTCTGCTTTAGAATTTCAGGGAGAGAGAGGTATTTTTATCTTGAAAATACTTTCAATAATTAATTTTTTGTTTTCAGACAGATGTTCAAAAGCATTTGGTAATTTTCAACATATTAAAAGTTTTAAAATTCTTATGAAATAGAAAACCAGTTCCTATTCTGCTGAATTTTGGAGCATTCAGAAAATAATTCCACTAAAAAATTTTTTATTGAAAACCCAGTAAGTGACCTCAGAGAAAATCCCTCAGTATACTGAATTTCCTCTTGATATAGCAGAGGACAATCAGATTTTTAGAAGAAGAAAGAAAATATCTATTACCTGTTCATGCTGCTAATGGTCACATCCACAATCCAATGCATTTAAACAGTTTCTAGTGATTTAATAATTGCCACTCTCTTACAAAAATAGCAATTTTCTCATACTCCTGTAATACAGAAGTAGTTTTCTAGTGTGAATGTCTGCATCTGCAATTATTCATATTCAGTGACTTGAATTTTTATAAAAGGTTTTTTCAACCAAATCATTTTAACTCAGTTTGTAACCCTGCTTTGCAATTTAAAAGTTGAATTAATGTTTCTAGACTCCATTTATACTATGGGAACTATAACGGGAATGATTTCCCAGCCCACTGAATTTGCAGTCGAATTTTCCTTTGCTTGTTTCTCTCTAAACTCCTAGTCCACAATGCTGGATTCACCTTTCTTCATGAAAATAGCTCTTGCACAGGGATTGCCTTCCCAATGAGGAGGGAGGGCTGCACACCCTGCAGCAGCCTGCTCCATGCTTAACAGTGCTTCCAAAACCAA
>WBND01000111.1:1153276-1164411 GCA_013398595.1 Tychaedon coryphoeus
CTTTTTTCTTTTATGATAAAAGAAATATATAGCATCTATATTCTATTTCCTTTTCTTTATCTGCTATTCAAATAGTCCTATTCTGATCCTAATTTAGTCCTAAATAAGTAATTATTTTAGAATTCAATAGTCTCATTTTGCCTAAAATCTCACTCATCTTGCTCTCAGGTTTGAATTCTCAATTTCACATCCTATTCACAAACTAGAATTACTGTTGTCGTGTGTTCAGTCCTGCAGACTCTACAGCTATGGAAAATTGGGATAAGACAGATTTTCCAGTGTGCCTCTGCCCCAGACAGCAATGCTTGATTAACTGCTGTGGATGCCTGGCTGAGATGTCACTTGGGATTTGGCTGCCCACTGCTCTTTGCCAAGTGCCCTGCAAGAGCAGCGTTTGCCTCAGCAGCATTCCTGGACAGCAGCAGGCTCTCAGCCTGCCTGCACAGCAGAATTTGTGCCCCTTTAAGGGCAAAATCATCCTGTTAGATTTGAGCACTGATCTGGAGAGATAAACAGAGCCAGTGGTGCTGGGGCAGTCTCCATCCCAGTGCCATCCCTGAGGCCCTTGGTCGTTCAGCAAGGTCAAGCCAGCAAACAGAAACTGTGCCAGAATCAGCTTTAAAGCTATCCCTAAGGCACAAGCTCCATCCATCTCCTCCATCCACTGAGAAAGTGGGTGAAACTCATGCAGGATGCTGCTGAGAGAGGCTTGAGATACAGGGAGCACAAGTGAGAAAAGGGCATTTGTTCCTCTCCTGCTGAAGGTTGGAACATTTCACGTGTTGTTAAAGAAGATGATCAAAAATGCTTATTGTTACATTAATGCTAATCATGCAATTCCTTTTGATTGTACTAAGCTTGGGATGATTTTTATAATGCCTCAAGTAATACAGTATGAGATGGTTGATTATATTTTAAGAATGTAGTATTTACAATACTTTATACAACCACACAGCTGCCACATTTAGGTTTAAATGTCAAGATTTCATACCAAACTAGCTATCTTCTAAGACATGCAGTACTTTGGAATAGTTCTTGTTTCTGTGTTATTTAATGAGAAAAAAAAGTCATTAAAATCATTGCATGTAAGGAGGAGAAAGTGTCTTGCAGAATGAGCTGGAGCACCAGCTAAACTGGGCATGAGTAAAGTTTGATTTTTGATTGTGTGAAAATGCAGCATTCACAGGAAATGCCTTAAAATCAGGCTCAGTAGCTGGCTGAATCATATTGTCTGATATCCTGACCATGGGCATCTGTAAGTAAATAAACAGCAGCAGCATAGTGAGACTGCAATTAACCTTCATGTGTGATCAGAACAGTGTGACAGAAAAATAAGATTAATTTTATGATAACCTGAGTAATACACTTGTAGAACATAAATCTGGTTAATAACAAACTGCTCAATCTAGTTGGCAAAGTGACTGAAATTTGAAGAGAAAAACCTTTAGATGGTTTTATGCATTTTTATCACCAAGAGTAGCTCACTTATGATTGTGATGTACTTGCTCTCCCTAGCAATTGGCGAGTTAGGACTGATAGATTATTTAATAAAACTTGTATGATATTAAAGATGTAAATTAATTAAGAGAAGTTTCAGCTTTATAGAAACCAGAACAACTCTCCTGTTCTTATAGGAAGAATTTTAGAGTCTAAAGCTTCTCCCATTGAAATTAGCAGGAAATGCTCCACAGACTCTAGGAGGCAAAGATGTGGCACCATGACCTACTAAAATCTGTCTTGTGAATGCTTTAACCAGTTTACTTTTTTTTTTTTTTAATTGAGAAGAAACAAAAGCAATATAAAGTTAAATTTTAATCTGCTATAAATTGTCCTGTTGGCTTTATTAGAGCTCTGCCAAATTATACCTACTGATGATTTGGTCCATGAGCCTTAAACTGCAGGATAAAACAGGAACTCTCAAAATGTAGAGGTAAACAAAATCATTCTTAGTCAGTAATTAGTCTTCTAAACTTCTAAACTTAATGAGCTGCAAGCAGCTGAACTTCCTTCATTTCAATGCATTGCTGCTCATGTTTCATGCTACTTTATTAGATTAGCTTGCAAATTAGCTTACATTAATGAAAAATGATTAAACTTAAACCAATGGAAATTGAATGGCTTAACTGTAAAGGCATTTGAAATTGCTTTTAAAATTAACAATGGATTTATTCTCTGATCTTTCCATTCTTAAAGTTTAGCAACATCTTCTTTTAGTGGATGCATGGGGTCCAGAAATGGGTTAAGGGCACCTTTGTGAAGTGACATCTCGAGCCTCTTCAAGCTTTTCCCTGCCACCTTCATTGTTCCAGGCAGGCTCAGAGACACTTCAGCAGCACAGAACAGCAATGGCAAGAGGGCCATTGCCACACTGTGCCTGACTCAGGCCCAGGCAGTGCATAACCTGTTTTTTCTGCACATATGATGCAGGTCAGCTTAGAATAGTAACCCAGAGGGTGATTTCAGAAGAACTTATGCATTTCTCTTTTATGTCTGTGAACTTCGTGAATTTTGCTTGGTGATGCGCTAGAAAAGGCAGAATTCTCAACTTTACTTGAAAGAGTTTGTTTGGATTCCTGTCGTAAATTACATTGTCCTTATTTGAAAAAGTTAAGCAACATTGAACAGTATGCTTTTAGTAATGCAGCTGAAATTGCTGGGGTTTGCTTTTCTTGTGTATTTTGAAATTTTTCCATTCTATTTTAAGTATATCCACCTGTTACTAGCAAAACACGCCACACAAATTACAGCTTAATTTAATTTATGGTATGGAAGGACCACACATTAATTCTTCAGCTGATTTATAGGACCCCAATATAAATTTGAAATGTAAGATGCCTGCAGAAAACACTGAGTTTACCAAAAGATGCAAACCTAATAACTAAGCCCCTATGTCCAACACTGCTGTGCCACTGTGGGATATTATATTAAATAATTTCTTTGTTGAAAGCTGGGTGTTTCCTTGACATGACACTCAAAAAAAGAAAGATTAAATGAAGTCTAAACAATGCCTTATGGCACTTTCCTGCAATTAATTTCATCCAGACTAAGGCATAAACCTTAGGTGATTATCAAGTACTTCATGAACAAGCATAACAAGAAAGGAACTACTACTTCATATTGCAATTTACTATTATTTATCCTTCAAAAATAAATGGTCAACAAAGAAATAATGTGTTTTGAAAACACAATATAATAGGGAAAAAAGCACAGAGTTGAAATAATAATTAAAGGTTCATGCTTTTAAAGTATCTAGATTTCATAGAACCTTAAAGATATTTATTTCATTATCTCTGAGATCTAGAAGATTGTATTTTTTTTCCCCTGAATAGCAAAGAAAATAAGATAAGAACTGTTAAGAACTGAGAATTGTTAAAGCTACAAAAAGTCTCTTTGTGTTTCCTTTTGAGGGTAAAGGTAATTTGTTAAGAAACCTCCCTGACAGGATGATGAAGCATAGTTCTTTTATTTTTTCCCCACAGTTTATGGCCATGAGTGCAAAAGAAAGCTAATCTTACTGTAACACCTTGACTGACAATTTGGTTAAATAAAACCTCAAACAAAGAAAAAAACACCACCAACAACAAAACCAAACCAAAGCACAAACAAACAAACCAGGAAATCAGATCTTATAATGGCACCTAATTGGATTCTGAAAAAAAGTAAAGGTATCATCAGATAGTGAGATTCAAAGAAAAGCACAGCACCTCAGCTATTGCAAAACCTCTCTTAAAGGATGCTGTCACGTGTAGAATTTATTTGTCTCCACAGTTGTACTGAAAATTTTAGATTTCCTATCATTATATTTTATTATGCCTCATAAAATTAATAAATGTTTCAAATGTTTGGCATAGTCTACACATCAAAGCCTTCAGGATTTTATTCTGTGCTTTTAAAATATACATGATAATGAAATTAAGCAGCTGAACAGAAAGAATTTATTTGATTCAGCCTTACACTGAAGCCCCATGAGATGCATTGTGTTGATAACACATACTGCATCGAGGCAAGAGCTTTCCAAAAGCCATGAGGTCATCACAGCTCTCGTGATTTTCAATAGATATTCAATTCTTTTACTTAAATTACTGGTCAAGCACTTACTTCCCTGCTTCTCATCACTGATGTCATGAACTCTAGGTAAACTGGGATGGCATTTTATAGTGCTTTTACTCCTTCAAGATGAAGTTAGCAATTTTAAGTGTTTCACATGAAATTTATTTGATTTTTAAAAAATTATGCATTGCCTCCATGCTGCACAAAATTCCATTCACTGGAATGAAGCAATGATGGCAAAGTTTCAACTATTTTTATTTTTAAGAAGCTAATTGGTAACTTGATCCATAACTAACTGCTCCAAAATAAATAGGGATTTAACTGCAGAACATAGAATAAACACAAATTTCCTCTAATAGCTGCAATAGCAATTTTAATGCATAAAGAATGATTTTTTTTTTGTGTTCAAAAAGTCATCTGGAGTTTTCAGAAATGCAAGGTGATAGTATCATACTAAGTAGCATTACTTTGTGTTGAAATATATAACATAATTAGGAAATAAGATGAAAATTAATTTCCCCGTGACAAAATAATGCATCTGTCATAATGGTCTTACAAGTTCTAGCATTTAAGTTTTAATCTTTTAAAATTGCAGGCAAAGTTAAAACTTGCTCTGTAAAGCACTCAAAAATTATTCAGTTCAGTGAAACACTGAAACTTTCTGCCAGCCTTATTAAAAATGCAATCAGTACCTGGCTTCATGATTGAATCGCTTGAAATAAATCATCAGCCATGGACTGGAGTGCTCCCTTGCTCAGCCATTTCTTATTAGTATTTTGAGAGCATTCCATCTCCACACAGCTTCAGAGACAGCAAAAGTTAATATACATTTCCTTCTACAGAACTGCTGGGAGTTCAGCATATATTACATTATCCCCCTCAAACAGATAAAAGTGGTAAAGGCAAGGATTACAGCTCACAAAGGAGTGGAATAAGGTGCTCAACAGCTGAGGATGAGGAGACAGCCAAGCCCTGAGCACTAGAGCATTTCTGTTTGCCCTGATGCCCTGGCAAAAGGTGGGCTAATG
This sequence comes from Tychaedon coryphoeus, assembly GCA_013398595.1. Classification (NCBI taxonomy): domain Eukaryota; kingdom Metazoa; phylum Chordata; class Aves; order Passeriformes; family Muscicapidae; genus Tychaedon; species Tychaedon coryphoeus. The sequence continues at coordinate 1,158,355 of WBND01000111.1, forward strand.
ACATCAGCTTCACTTTGTCCCCAGCAGCTCTGTGGGAGATTGCTTTCCTGGGAGACTCCCTGCAGAATTCAGGTACACATCCCTTCCCTTTTCCTCTAATCTGAGATGAACATTTCTGATGTGCCCACATGGAAGGGTTTATACAAAAACTTCCCTCTCTTATTTTCCACCTTTCCAGTTGCCATTGCTTTTCTTGGAACAGTACAGCCTCCCAAATATAGTTACAGCTCAGTGCTAGCAAATAGCTCTTAAAGATGAGCATGACCACTGCTTGTATTTAAGTCTCTAGCTTAGATGGTAAAATTTTGAGGTGAGGCTTCCAAAGACATTTCAAACCTGCCCTAAACTTTCTATAATGGTGCCTTTAAGTCTAAGCATCTAAAGAGAGATGGTTTAAATATATCCTTGTATAAGCTATCCCTTCATCATAGAAGCACTCTGGAACACTCTGTTCAGGAAATTTAATCAACTTAGTTTTCCAGCCTTTGTAAAAATGTCCTGAACATCTTATGAATTCACTTTTAGATTTATTTTGCTAGGTCTTTCACTTTGTTTCCTCTATAAATATCACTGGGCTCATAAGTATCTCCTGTTTCACTCAATGTAGACATATTAAAGATCTGTCTGTATTTACAACTAATCATAATGTTTACATGTTTTCCTGATAAGGATATAGACTTTCTCTCCCTAATAATGGCTTAAATGAGCCAACAATTATTAATGAAGGTACATCTGCTTTAGTGAGTGCATGGAGTAAGAGTTTCTAAAGAACACTAAATGTCTTCAACTTGAGTTCATGGACTCTATTCCTGAAACTCAAGGAAAGCTGCCAGAAAGAGTTCATTTATCAGACACCTGCAGTCCACAAGTAAACTTCAGACAGTTCATGAAGAGGGAGCTGTACTCCCAGATGCTAAATTTCACTGACTTCAGTTGTTATTTCATCCTGCTGTCTCTCATCAACACATATGATGATTCTGATTTTCCTATCTGCACTCCCTTAAATGAACACATACTTACCCACAGGGTGCTACAAAGAAGGGAAAAATCAGGGCTGTTTCTGCAGAAGTCAGCAATCATAGTATATCCCTCTCCTTCAGTTTAGCAAAACAGAGGAAGATAAAGAACACTTAAATCTTCTTCAGGGGAGTCTCAGCTGCCTTCATCAACCTTTCTCACAATACACCTGCAGCAGCTGGCACAAAAGTCATGTCACAGATGAAAATGATTCTCACTAAACGATGCTCTGTGTTCTGGCTCTTGGTGTGTGAACTGCCCCTTAGTAGATGCAGGCTATCAAATAAAATGGAGGAGCCACACAGTCAGGGGGAGAATTGCATCCTCTTTTAGAACATCCCTTCTGGCTACGTGTGATCAGTCTGGCTGGAGCTGGGGCCTGTTAATTGGAATTTAGATATGCATCCCTTCCCTTTTTCTTCTCATCTGGCTCATACATTCATGACATGTCCACGTGGAAGGGTCTATGCTCAGACTTCCTTCTGTTATTTTCCAGGTGTGTGTGGAAGGCTGGCCATGGGCATGGCAGCAGAGCAAGGCTGGAGGGCAAAGCAGAGGAGAATCCCAATGTGACGCCGCGGGGCCGGCAGCACGGGCAGCTGCAGCCGGCCACAGGGAAGGGCTGTAAATCATACTCAGAAGGAGATTGATGATGTTTGTGGAACATGCTCTCAGGGTGCCAAAGAGGTGTTTGTTCCTGAGGCTTAAGAATTATTTTTGTGGAAGGCTTTTATCATTAAAGTTGATGATGTGCCTACAACCACGACAATAAAAGAGCGATGCTCGCAACGGAAGAGTGATTTGTATCCTTTTGCATGACAAAAACTTTCATCATCCATCCCTTTGGCAGTTATGATTTGTTAAAGTTTCCTCCAGGGTGTTTGTAACAAAGATTTGAATTTATTTTTTGTGTGTTTTGCATATTTATTCCTCCACGTATGAAATCTCCAGTATTTAACTGATCTAGCTCATAGTTGGTATCTAATTCACATAAGGGGAGACCTCTTAAACTTGTAGCATTGGTGAGCAATAAATTCATTCATTGTAAGAGACTCGTTTGTTTTATCAGGTATGAATTAAAGTTGGTTTTGATATAAGACAACTTGGAGAAAAAAGCTAGTATGCAGCAGTCCTATTAATTGAAAAAGTTAATTTACAGTTACTTATATATTTCACCATTATTTTTTTCATATTTTCTAGCCAATTATTGAGAAATTCTAAAAATCAAATAAACACATCAATATATAACATTACAGACTTATTTGTGATACTATACACACTTGTTCAAATATACACTTGAAAACTCAAGTACACATTTTACATGTGTACAATAAAATGATAAGAAGGAGGATGAAATAAATGCCAGTATTCTGTTCTTACAGATTTCTTGCATTTCTATTTTATTATTTTATTATGGTAATAGATTAGTAAGAGTAATTTTTGGTAAATCAATATTTTTCTGCATCAACTAATGTAGGTAAGTGTGGGAAAGTCAGTGTTAGTGTGAAAGATTGCCTTATTGTACAATCAGATATCCATTATGGTGGGTCACGGTGCTGTTTATTTTATGTGCACACTTACTAATGTGTTTGCAGGTCTAAAAGGATATAGCATAATAAAACATCAAGAAGGATATAGCATGCTCCAGTGTAAGCAGCTTCAAGAGTCTTTACTCATATCCCAGAGTTTATACATGGCAACACATTAATCATAGTCACTGTGACATTCAATAACTTGAAATTGTGTAAAAATAGAAAAAATTAATTGGGTAAATTGTTGCTTCCTTGCTGCCATTTGCTAAAGTCATATTGTACAGATAGCTCAACTGTGTTTTCCTAAGCTCAGAAGCTCAGGTTGATTGAGTGAGTGTTGGGTGAAATGGCTGAGCTGAAGTTCCTTGGACTCTTCCCCCTGACAGGGATGCCAGCAGGATTTTAACCTGGCATTTTCTCTGCAGTTGTCTAGACCTGCCTTAACCCCCAAAATGTTTTAAATTCTGCAGGGCTACAGAAACCTAGCTGCAGCTCTGAAGCACATTTGCAACCCTTACTAAAGTCACACTTCACAGTTACAGATTTCCATGAAACTGAGTTTTAGAGAAAGGCAGGATACTACCAATAATAAAGTATGTACAAGGTACTGTTCAACATCAAAGAACAAACTGATTTAGGAAATTCTTCCACTTTACAGCTGCTAACATCTCTTAGCATTTTCACAATATTTAAACATCTAGACCAGCAAAGATTTTAATTAAAAAAAATTGGCAGGATATATTACTGTGGTTAATTCAACACATTTCTATATTCATATCAGCCTGTAGCACATTATAAAGTTTTAAAAATATTTATCACGGTGAGTTTTTGACATAATCTCAAAGATTCAGTAAAGCTTCTGTTCAGAGGACACAAAGAGTCATTGAATATGTATTTAATTTGATTCCCTACAAATACTACACCACATAAGCACCATCAGCTGATTAAAAGGTTTTCCAGGGAAAGTTGGAAGCAGAACAAAGAAGCACTTCCCTTTATAAAATAGTTCAGATTGTGTCAAACACATGAAAAAAAAAATTGAATTAGTGAAAATACTTTAAGTTGTATTTCATCATAAGCAAAATCTTGAACTAGACTAAGATAAATATATGCATATAATGATAAGCACATTGCTCTCTTTTTTTGCTGTGACACATTAGATTTTATATTCAAATAAAATTTTTCTCCACTTCAGGATCCTTCCACAAATACTTAATAAACAGGATCCTCCATATAAAAAATTCAAAACTTAGTCTTAAAACTGGCAATTTCTTCTTTCAAAAAAGTCTGTTTAAAAAAGGAAGCTAAATAAATAAAATAAGGTCAGAATTGCTCATTCAAAGAAATACTATCATTTCACCTTTAATTTTCTGTTCAAATCAAATATTTTCCTGGTGCAAGGGATTCTTAAGAAACCATAAAACCATTTTTTACTTCAAGTATTTTTTGATTTTCGGTTGAATATTATATACTTTAGTCAAGCCAAATTTTTCTTACTAAGAAAATCTTTTAATAGGATATATGCAGAAATTACCAAGTGCAGAATTCCATGTATGTCTACAGAAGATTACATATATAAAAACAGGCAGTGATTTATACACTGAACTTTGAATCACATAAAAAATAAAGGAGTGGCCATGAAAGTCGGTTTCTGAAGCTTTCTGCTAAATGGCATTTTCCCACAAGTGGAAAAGAATGCTTGAAAGATTTCCATGTCATCTCTGCAAAGAATGTTTTCTGGTTGTAACTGCCCATGAATATGCTGATTTAATCGATAACTTGAAAAAAATGACCAGTGGTTAAAAGTTTCTGAAATGTATTCTCCTTTAGTATGAGATATACTTTCATCTGTGAAAATGCTAAATTATTCTGACCAGGTGTCAAATTGTCCATGAAATGTCTGATTCAAAGTTATAGATTACTTGGACATCCCATAATTCTTTATTTCAAACCACAGTTTTAATATTTAACTTCTGCTCTGAAAATACTTACTAATAATTAATTTGTCTGGGGTGAAACTCTTCCCCAATTCATCTCCTCCATCTGCTTGCACATACTGTGAAATTATAATCAGCTGTAATTTGTGACAGAGACGTGCCAAACATTTCTAAAACAATTTGGAAAGTGACAGACTGGAATCCTTGCCAACTTGCACTCCATGCAGATGCTATTTCTTCTTCTCACTTTCCTCACCAAAGCTGAGTTTAAAAAAAGAAATCTTGAAGTTCTGTTAAAACAATATTTGTGGAAACCACTCCACACTATTTTGTTTTCCTCCTGAGCTGTAAGAATTTAGGGTCTGAGTCCAAAGCTCATGGGAATCAGTAGAAAAATTCCAGTTGATTTGGCTGCATTGGCTTAGATGTTAGGCAATTCTTCCACAGATTCCAGCTGAACCCTCTAATCATAGACACAAAATGCACTATATCTTCTCAGAGCTTGCTTAGCTATTCATTCACCCCATAGTCTTAGGGTTAAAGGTGGATTTAGAAATATTACTATCACTCTTAAGATAAATAGCTAGAATTTGGTAGTAAAATGAATGCTCTGGGTGTCTGCAATGGAGAAGTTACCAATTTTTTCATCTTGTTACTCTTAATTTCTCTTTAATTTCAAAGCATAATATACACTTTTATTAACAGAGGTAGATTAGGAAAAGATTAAAGAAGTGGCTAAAAAATATCATCAAACAACAATAGTCTTATGGATTATAGGAACTATGTTCTTCTCATATGACTGAATTATTTTGAAGTTTCCAGTTCAGAAAAACACAAACCACTTGAGGTCACAAGTTTCAAGTTACCTTAAACTGTACAGTTGTGAAGGGTGAGCAACATCAGAAGTTAATCAGCTTTTTTCAGAGCCCAAAGCTTGCAAACTCTGATTCGTGCCCATTGATTATTTGAAACTGAAATTCAAGCCTTCCAAGACATCAGAAAAGAAACCATTCATATGTTTGAGATGGTTGCACTCTTTCTAGCACATCATGTGACATAGAACTTCTGCTTTGTGATGGTTTTGGAGATGATATAACATAGACCTTAGAAAAGAGTATTTAGACTGAGCAGTAAATCTTTTCCTTCAAGCGTAATTTCTGAAATTATTTTCCTTTTTGGCTAAAAAATGCATTTTTTCGGAGGGCTATGTATGTATAAAATAAGAAAAATCTGAAATAGTTTAAAAATGCAACAGAAAAATCTTGTACTGCTCTTTGTTTGGGCCTACAGGTTCAGTCAAATGTTATCTTCTCAAACTTTCCTGTTAAACCGGATTTTACACCTTTTAATTCCAAGCAGAATGCAAATCTAGCATGACCAAAGGAAAAACATCTGGAGTCCTAATGGAGAGGAAAGTGCTGGATGCTGTATCCCCAGTCCCCACCATGGCAAGCAGCTGTGCTGGCTGGACACTGGGCTGGGGGCAGGAGGGGCCAGGGGGTGGCAGCAGCCCTGGGTTACTCCTTGGGATTATGCCCTGGGTTATTCCTTGGGTTATTCCTGGGTTTATG
>WBND01000111.1:1165100-1186615 GCA_013398595.1 Tychaedon coryphoeus
AGAGCTGCTGCCAGCTCTGCCTTTTTATCTGCAGGAGGCCAGTCCTGCATCTCCAGGAGATAATACAGCACTTTCTGTGCTTTACCTCCCTTTGTGGAGCAGCCATCCCAGCTGTCTGATGCACTGGGAGCAGGAGGGAACACAGTCTCCCTTGTTGCTACTGTCACTGTATTTGCTTTTAGGGGAACCAGGCTGCACACATTTCAAGTCATTAATTTTATGTGCAGCAAAGCGTTTCTAGTACATTGAGAAACCTTGTTTATTCAAGGTGTTGGTGGTCTTTTCAAGGTAAAGCTCACATCTACAGAAAAAAAATATTTCAGACTTAAAGGTATACTTAAGGACCCTTCTAAAATGAGGATTTGATGTACTAATAATGCATTAGGTGTGACATTTACTTCATTTACAAGATTGTGCAGTAATTTGAACCAGAGGCAGACATATAAGAAACAAATAAATGGAGATTATAGGAGAAAAGCTGGTGTATGAGGTTCTTTCTGCCAAGCAATTTAGCTATAGGACAGTACAAGCTTGCCAACATTTTTCAGAATTATTTTCCCTCTAAATGCCATGGACAGTGTGCTAGAATTGATAAGGGGAACGTAGCATTAAAACCATACCACATGCCTTCCAGTTGCCAGCAATCAAATGTGACAACTTTTCACCATATGTGTAAAACCAAAGATTGTACAAGGAGTACAAGAATGCTGTGTTTATCAGCAAAGATGGCAAAGAAAACTAAACCAGATATTTGGGAAAAAAATAAGGGCTACCAAAGCAGCATGAGGGATGAAGCATGTGAAAGCAGCTTCTTTAACTGAGAGGTTAAAACATATATCTGTTAGATTTTATTTGCCTGATCTTATTCCATGTTTCTAGTTCATTTACTTTTCCTTTCATCATTTTTCATTTACTCCTCTAAGATTTAAGTCCAAATCACACTTGGTTTGGGAAGACTAAGTCTTCCTGGTGGGTAAAATTTTTGCCATTAGGTATCTAATGCCTCTCATTTCTAAAACTATGATTTTTTAATTTTTTAAAAAATTTTCTTAAATTGAAAATTCTTATCTGAATCAAAAGTAGTCACTGATGTATCACTAAATGTGACAGGATTTCAGTGGCAACAAATCAAATCAAATTGAAACCCAGGTCCTCTAAGATATTCAGATACTTATTACAGTGAATAATCAAGTTTACTTTGAGAACTGGGGCTTCTGTTTTTTGAAACCTTAATTTTATATTTGCAGGCTTTTTGGTACTACTGCAAGGGTTTAACTCTACTTTCTGTTGGTAAATGAAAGATATTTCTCACATGACTCCAGGATGTGGGGCTCTTAAATTCAGAAATGTACTGAAAGGCTTAAGCTGCATTAAGTTATCTGGACTGCAAAAGCAGTCTGACAGGAAAAATTATGTATGACTGTAATACTAGCAGCATAAATCAGCCTTTTCCTTATTCTAATTCTTTCAACATAAATTTATATTTCTTATCAAAAGTTTTTCAGATTAAAAAATATCAACCATATCTACACATTCAACACAGTATTACTTTTATGCAAGATCAAATAAAGCAAGAAAACAAGAATGTCTTACTAAGCCAGCAAAATATGTGTGTCTTGAACAACTCCACTAGGTCAGGAAACAAAACAGGTATTTCTCTTAAACACAGAAAACAAGTGCACCAACTTCCACAGCCTCATGCACCACATTTACTGCTGTTACTGGGCCTCCTCATCACCATTTTTTGGCTTTTGAATTGCACAAATATATTAGCTTTTATTTTAAATAATTTCTATATGAAACAGATTCACAGGCTTTTCCTAATTAAACAGTCGAAGAGAAAAGAAACAATGTTTTATGGCAGGACCTACTGCTTGTCTTCTGATCTTCTGATTTATGAAGAGAAGGCTTTCAGAATGTTGTCCACTACTCTAGTTGCTACAACTAATTAAATTTTAAGATTTCCCCTTTTCAATTTCTGTCAAGGAATAAGTTATGGGAGTGCCAGCTCTAAGGGCTCTGCAGGTGGGGAGCGCCAGCCCATACCTGCCCTGGGGTAGTTCTGTGCTGGGCAGCTGCTGAACATTTACTTCAGTGTAGGAGAATTGTGACTTCCTTGTGGCATGCCAGAGTGGGAGACTGGGATTGAAATGGAAAAATAATAAGCACAGCATTTAAATTAATTATTAGAAACAACCTGTCTCAGATGTGTGAGTAAAAATATTGAGTCAAATTCTGATCTCACATGCCTTGGTGTAAATCCAGAGTAAATACAATGTATTCACTTTATATTAAGATAAAACTCTCAGTGCTAGAACTTTCAGACTTGAATTTATAACTGGTGAAACCATTCACACCTCATCAGTCACCAGTTACATGGTTTACTTTCTCTAGTGGATTTTCTGCCATCACAATCAGCTTTGTCATTCCTATCTCACTGCCTATGAACTCTGTTTATATTCATACATAAAAAAGACCATCTGGGCACCTATCCAGCACTTCCTCAAGAAAAGACAAAAAAGACAAAAAGCAGGCTGAGCTTGGGCATCTCCCTGTTCTGAGAGGAGACTGGGCAAACTGGTATTGCACATGTCTGGGGACTCAAGCACAGACTTCAGAGCAGCAGCTTGTGGAGGGGATAAAAAGCCTGGCTGACACATCTGACAGGGGAGAAACTCTCTCAGCTGATGCACAGTATGACTGCACCAACCAGTTACCACGGAGTAACTGAGAGACTTAATTTAGGGTTTGACACATGAATGGAGAGGTGAAGCTTTAAACATAAATCTGGTGCAAATCACACGCTGAAAGCTTCATACAAACAAGCAGACTGTACATTTGGAAGTGTGAGAGGCGCTGACAGACAGGCATCTGAAAACATGATAAATGGAGTCTGCATTCATCCAAGGTGAGAGTGACTATTATTGGGCTAAATCAAAGGAGCTCTGAGAGTGTTCTGAGTTCTTGAAGACAGCATGGTTTTGGTTTGGTATGGCTGACCTATTCTGGAGTTTATAACCTGATCATAATAGCTTTTTAAATTATCTTTTCCAAAGCAAATTCCCATATAAGCTCTGCTGCTCCAGGTAAATATAAATATCTTGACCCACTTGTGTTTAAGGGGCTGGGGTTTTCAAACTGTAAATATAAGATTTCTACATTTATTGATGGAAATGCATAACTGCACAGTTTACTTACACTACTAAAACTCTTAAAATATATATCTATTGTAATCTCCTTGCAGATATGTAGCCACACACTTTATCAATAATCACATTTTTAATATTTTTGTATCGGTATAAATTCATTCATAGAGTTGCCATTTCAATATTTGTGTTTTAGCTCACAGGGAATATCAACTCTGGAGCTGAATGATGCCTACACAGAGCAAATTTAATCTGTGCATCGATGGAGAAAATGCTTCATCTATTTTATTTCATGTATTGAGAGGTTAATTAGAATATACAATCAAGCTAAGAAAAAAATAGAAGAATCCTATTTTCCTTTCAATTGTACCAAATACAAGCCTGTGGGCTTGGCAATCACACATACCCTTTTGACAGGTGCTAAGCTAAAAACTAACTTGTAATGCAAGGGTTTGTATTTAACTAACATAAACATATTCATTTTGTTTTTACACAAAGGAAAAGAGCAAGCCACTATTTTGAAATTTTTCTCATTCATGTAATTTGTAAGTTGGATCAAAGTTGGCAATGTCTTCATTCATTCAGCAAAGTCTGAATACACCAGTTCTATGTTACACTCACATTATCATACTTTATAAGAGGCTAACAAGAAACTGAACAAGGCAGAACAAATCCCAAGGGTATGTGAAACAGCATCTCATAAAGTCTATTAGGGAAATGAAACTACCAAGGGAACACTCTCAGATAGATAAATAACTGGTTAAATTTTAAGTTTTTATACAGAGTGAGAAGGGTATTCCCAAGTGGAAGTTTATGCTGTTCAGTATATTCATAAATGATCTGTAATAGAGGGAAATAGTGGGGTAGCAACTTTGCTGATGACACTAAAGATGTGCAAGACAGAAAAGGTTAGATTCAGCCATGGAAGGCTTCAGAAGCTTCTAATATCATGAAAGGTCAGAAGATTAAAAACAATTTGATAAAACTAAAGTAAACAAAAATGGATGCATGGGGGGGAACCCTTAATTTTGCTTATGAAATAGCTGTTTCTGAAATTACAATTGCTTTCAGGAATGAGAATATGCACAGCAATGCATTTGAATATTTTTTTTAAATCAGGCTAATCCTTTTAAAAAGTAGTAAAAAGTCATGTAAAGTATAAGAGATTATTAGAAAGGAATAGAGATAAAACATAAATTAACATCCACCTCTTAAGCACGTAAGGCTTTCTTTCTTCCTTTTCCCCTTTCAGAAACTCCACAGTGGAACTCAATGTGGAGGAAGGTGAGAAGGATGAACAAAGGTGTGGAACAGCTTCTGGACAGGCAAGAGTCACAATTAAATAGACTAGAAGCATTTATCCTGAAAGGTTGTGGAAAGATCAGTGAAATCCTGAGTAGCATGAAGAAGGGGAATTAGTAAATGATTGTTCATTTTAGAGTAAAAAAAAAAAAAAAAAAAAGTGAATTATAATAGATAAAATTAGCAGGTGGCAGGTCCAGAACAAGCAAGAGGTGCTTCTGCAAAGAATATGCAGTTAAGCTGTGACACTGCTGCTGTAAGATATTGCAGATGGAAAAGTTTGCATGGTTGCAGATGAATTCATGACAGGAAAATCTGCTTAGGACAATTAAATGCAGACACCATTTCTGCAGTTCAGGAGCTACCTGAGCCACAGATGGCTGGGAAGTATTCTGCAGAGTACCCAGCATATAATATCCCTATCTACTTGTCCTGCTCTCATGCACTTTCATTAGGCAGCTGGTCCTGGCAAGTGCTGAAGAGAGAATCCTAGCCTTGACAGAGGTGTGGTCTGCCTCCATATGGACATTCTTATGTTCTTATATCAATCTGCACATGACTGGGGAAGTGGGAAATATATGTGCTCCTTTATTTAATTTAATTTCTTTCTTTATTAGCTCATTCAAGATGCTCTTAAGTTGAGAGCTTCTTTGGAAGAGATGCCTTATGAAATCAGGGTAGAGAACTGGTAAGGCCTTAACAATACACAGTAATCAAATATTTTATTTCCTTTAGTTTTTGCAATAGTGCATAAAATCTCATTAGTTTTGCTGATTTTTAATATTTAAAGACTTCCAATGATTTTGCTGGTAACAGTGGGTTTGATTTGAACAAGTCCAGGTCAGGAATTTTTGCCTCACAAATGTATGTACTGTTCTGTGGGGATAAATTCAATCTTGTTTAGTTACATTTCCAAAATTGAACAATCAGATATTCACTTGCTGGTTTTATCCAAATTGGCATCTGTGTAATTTTTTTACATTCATGCATTCACAAAGAGAAAATTTTTGGATGGAATGCAACGACAAAGCTCTAAATCAAATTACTTTTCCAATAGTATTTTTTATACATATAAAATTTTGGCATTCCTAATTTTTAGTGGAAAAATAAATTATACACAGCTTGAATTTAAACATATAAGAACATAAACATGCATTATCCATAAACAGGTTTTCCTACAGAAGTCCATGGGATTACTTTGGACTTCCTTGGTTGAGTTTGTACAACCTAAGAAACATATACACATCTTTAATAGCATAAATATTTGTAAATCTGTGAATCATGAACTTGAAAAACTGCAAGTCTGCTTAATAAGCATAATTTGAGAGGCCAAGGTTGAAACACTGTTTTTGAACTTGTACCTAGCTTCATGTTAGTATATAAAATTGCTTTCCATATATTTAATTTCAGCAAGAATTTTGAATAAAATACTTCACTGAAAAGTCAGCATTCGTTTAAAATTTGAAATTTAATTAAATTTTAATGATTTTTATCCAGGTATATATTGATAAATCTTTAGAATTTGATGGAATTGAGTAAAATTGCCTCTACATAGCCAGTTACAGACGTTATGTCTTATCTAATTTACTTAAAGTGAGCTAAAACTAATTTGTATGGGCAAATGGTTCACTTTGATTGTATTTTCACATTAGGAAAATCAGATAGGAGGGTAAAAATTTAGCTTTTAATGAAAAGGAATCTTGGTTTACTTTTTTTTTTGCTATAATACAGAATCCTTTTGAAATGAGTTCTGATCATCAATTGTGTCCACAGACAGTCACGTAGGTTTTTAAAATGCATCATGAAATTCTATAAAAGTTAATTTTGCTAACTGAAATCTTCAAGAACTGTAAATACAATTATACTTAAGCCACAGCAGAGAACTGAGGATTTTTATGAAAAAAAAACCTACATCCCAGGTGGATAAACTATGAGGTTAATGGATGGTTAGAGCACTACAAAAATGGAACCCGAAATCTGCCCAGGAGAGCAGCTTGTTGCATTGTCATTGTGATGGAGGACTTTTGGGATCTATTCTCTAAAATGGCAGGAGACAAGTAAATGGTCACACACAAAGAGAAAAAGTGTCCAAATGGGATGCTGTTGAAAAGATTTGGGAGTCAGAACTGGAAAAAATGAAAAAGCCAGGCTGATTTTGCCCGGCCTCCTAAGCCAGTGTAGCTGACACCAATTTCTGTGCCAGAGGCATGAGACAAAGAATTAAGGTATAGCTAATTAGATATATGATATCTGCCTGAAATGATATAAACCCATTGACTCCTAAGCTTATGACCAGGGTGGTGATTGCAGCTTTCCCCTCCAGACTGTGTGGATTTGAAGTCTGGTTCCACTGCCAAGAGGCTTTAGCTACCTGAGCATTGTGCCCATGGCATAGCCAATAAACCTTCAGGACTGCAAGCCTACATCTCACAAGTCTGGAAGGCTTTGCATGACTTGGAGCATTTTTTTTCTCTAATGCATGGTGTTTGTTCTGCTGGCCTGCATTGGATGGGCTTTAATTTATACTGGTCTTCTATGTCCTCAGAGTGTCACTGCTGTTTAAGCAAGACATTTCAATCCCTGCAGCTTTTCAGAGGCTGAAGATTTTTCATAAAATATTAAGCTAATTTCAAAGCATGAAAAGCTTGTAAAATGCCCAGTGGACAGATTAAAAACAAGAGACAAAGGACTAGCTCCTATCTATAAATAGTTTTCTGTGCTTTCTTTGCCTTGCTGTATGAGGAAACATCAGCAAAACATGAAATTCTCCTTAAGGAGATTTAAGGAGAAAAATGCAATCTTGTTTCTGGACTAGCACTCAGTGCACACCTCTGTGGCATGATGCAGAGCTGGGACAAATGTGTGAGCTGTCCCAAATAAGTCAGCAATAGATCTACCCTAGCCTTAGTTATCCTTTCAGCATTTGAAATTCTTAAAACTGCTCTGCCTGGGTTTGGTGTGTCCTGTCCACTTTAGGCATTGATGGACTGGAGTGATTCCAAGCAAGGCCTGCAGGGCTGGTTCAGTGCTAGAAAAGCAGATTTACAGAGGGGTCTTTGACCTGTCTGTGGCTATGGCAGGGGATGCAGAGGACAGGACAGAGGCTTGTTGGAAATGCAGAACAGATCAAGAGGCAAGACCTGTTGGAACACAGGAAATTCCAATCTCATATAAAGATGAAATTATTTTACCATAAGGACAGTCAGAGCAGGAATCCAGAGGGGCTGTGGAATCTCCATCCTGACAGAAATTCAAAACTGGTCTGAAGAGTGCCTGTGCAACATACTCTGATTTAAGCAGAATTTTGGACAAGACCTCTGGAGGTGCCTTCCAACCCAGTTTATTCCATGCCTCCATGTACTCCACTATCCCTCTCTTCCTCCCCACCTCAAAAAAAAAAAAATAGAAAACAGAGCATAAGGATCAATGTGATTTTTTTAAGTACTTTTTTTGAGTTTATAATATGTTAGATTTTGGTTAACAGGTGAATGAATTAATATGCCAAAGTATTGTCCTAGTAGATCAAAGAGTCTAAAGAAAGGTATTTCTGACTGATTGATCCAATTAAATAGTACACTGAACTGTAGAATCTGAACAGAAAAGATTTTTTATTTTCCACAGAGGCTTGCATATGCCCTGAAGTATTTTTGAAAAGCGTGTTTCATGCAGAGTGGCTTTTTGTTTAATGTCCCATAAAATTTAAATATATGATTAATATATTATAATGATTAATAAACTCTGTTATTATCTGGGACTGTTCAATGACAATGATTTTATCATATGAACGACTGAAAGAAGTGTGTTCAGAACTGTGCATGCTCCATATCTTTTCACAAAACCCTTCTTTACAGTAGAGTGGAAATTGCATAATGACTGGCAAAGTGAGCAAAAAGTGCTCTGGTTTGCTGACTGGAGAACAAGAGGCAAATCTTCCACACTTAAGGGAAGGCTGCAGCCATGGAACCCAGCAAGGTTCCAGGCACAATAAAAGGGAGCTGCCCCACAGCCACGTTGCAGCTTGGATAAAAATGAGAAGTGTGCTTGATAGCTGCACTCAGAAAGCTCAGCAGACACCAATGGCAGCTTCTGATGAGGATGTTGAAAGGAAATCACTTCCAAAGAGGTCTACACTTTGTGAGCTGTGCTGGTGCATCATCCTTCACTGCCACTGCTGCCTGCCTGCCTCCACTTCATGTCACAGAGTTGTGAATTGAAGTGTTGTCAATCTTTTGCACTTACATACAGTACACACCTTTATTGTAGAGTATCTGACAGTATCTTCATTCTAATCTCTTTAGATGGATCTATGGAAACTCCATTCATCAGAAAATATCTGCTAGTCTACACATAGGTGACACATAGAAAGAGTGGATATGACTTTATTATGATTACTATCATAAATAGTAGTTTATAAACTATAAACTCTTAGCATTTCTAACAAAATTCAATATAGAAATGTTTACTATTACTGGCCTTCTTAGTCCTTGCCCAATACCACTGCAAGTGCTCACCTCTGCCTTTCCATTGCTGTCCTGCCTGTTCCCCATTTTTGTCCTGAAAGCTAGAGCTTAAAAAAGCCATGATTGCTGCTGCAGGTGGATATTTGCATTGCATTGCACAATGTGGGAGCCCAGGACCAGGGATTTCTGACCCAAACAGTGCCCAGCAGGGGACAGGCACAAAGACCCTTCCCAGCTTGCTCGTGCAGAGCAGGACCACTCCTCATAGCTGTGAGTCAGTGCCCTGACAGGGGGAGGGCAAAGGGAAACTGCAAATTCCCCACTGAGCCTTTTCCATCAAGGCAGCAGGCTGGGGATTTTACCAACAGGCTGGAATTTTATCAACACTGCAAGCCCCCACAGCACAGAGAAGTTGCTGGTCCTGTTCACACCACACAACCAGGAGTGGATTAAAGCAGCTTTTGTCTCCTCATATTCTTTTTGAATGTACCCAGCCCAGCTGTGGCACAACTGTGGGTTTAGTCCATTGGATTTGTATCAGAACAAAGAATGGCTGCCAACTAATCATTTAAAGACTAGGCAGGCTCTGGGATGGAGGCAGACAAAAGCTCTCTAGTGATCTTTATATACCTAGGTACCAGAATCGAGCTGCTCATTAATCCTTCTCTAGAACAGCCCCGTAGTGTGACCTACATCTTGTGCTAATAATGTTTCTGTATATGTAACTTTATTTCATGCATCCTGTGCTGAAGACTTTGGTGTTAATAAAATGTATGGCTATGCTAGTTTTGATTGCATCATTTGTGGTGCATTGTTTTAGAGGCAGGTTACACAAGAGAGAATCATTTCATTACTGATAAAAGTGTTCTGACCTCATTAGTTGAGCAAACAGGAGATTGTTTGAACCACAGGCCCCTGGGTATAGCAAAACCTTGTCTCAGCCTAAAACTATCTACTGTGGGAGTGCAGTCTGCTCCTCAGAGATGTTCTTGAGACCTTGGGTGTCCTTTTAAGCCTCTGGCTGAATAGCAATTGCTGAATGGACAGGGCAGTGAAATATCTGAAATTAATGTAAGCCGTGTTAACATATAAAAGAAAAAATGTTGCAATTGAAATTAGGTCTCTCCTTGAATGGCAACTGATTTGCAAACAAATGGAGAAAAATGTCCACCTAATTCTGGTGCAGAGGCCTCACTACACGAATTTTGTTGAAAGCTGGCCTTGCAGGAATGAATTTGTCAAATGAAATTGCAAATGTTTTTCAAAAGTCTTTACCATTTTGCTCAACCCTGCATTTTACCTGATCTGTAAACCGGAAAATTAATAAATAAAATCATAATGTTTATACCTAAAATCAGTCCCTATTAAAATTTTACAGAGTATTTAAATACTTATAACTTTTTGAAAGCTGTTGAATTCTTTCATCCTACGGTAATAAATAACTTTATGTTTATTTTGTGTCATTAAGAGAAGAGACATGTTTACAGCGGCCCATTTCTCTTTGACTTAAAATATTATATTTAAATCTAAACAGTTTGGAATTAGGTCTCTTCAGAGACAAAAAACCCCAACATTGAATGCTATAACAACTTCATTCAGGAAGCAGGTTGATTCACTCAAGCAAACTGTGATGCATAGACTTTTACATCCCACTGAGCTATTCAGTTGTAAGTCTGAATAGACATAGATTTTATTTTATTCATAATATATGACATCAACGATTTTTAAAAGATTTAACAGATTAAAATAAAAAAAAAATCTTATGACAGCACTGGAAAAAGCCATGTTGCAGTCACTCTCAGGGTCCTGTTCTGCCAAGATCTCACAGCCTCAACTGACAACATGCACTGAACAAAAGAAATTCAGCTCTGTGAGGTCTGGACCTCTATTAGAGGAAAGGAAATATTCTTTTTTTTCCCATGGAAGTCAATTGGTCTTTTTTTGTTGACTGTAGGTGGATCGGGAATGTTATCAAAAGATTTTCAAATCTACTTCTCAGATTGTGTGTATTTTATATTTTTGTTTATATAGGTAGGACTTAGTTAAACATGTAGGAATACAATGACTACCATAGCCTTATCAGCTGGCAATTTGTATCATCACATAATTTTATGATGACCACTGCTCTCTGACTTCTATAAAGGTAAAGCTGTAGTGAAAAAATATAGATTTATCCATCTATACTGGACTTTTTCATTAACTTTGTCCATTAATAACTGCATTATGACCTGAAACTTGACCAGGCCTATACCTTACAGTTCTCACCCAGCTGAACTATGTGCATTTTTGTAATCAATGTGCAATAAGCTTATATGCCAAGATGAATGATTCAGCATAAAATGTCTATGTTCAAGCAAAAATATTACTCCTGCCTCTCGTCTTTGTTAAGATTTAATAATTCTAAATTCTTTCTCCAGACTATTCAGAAAAGAAAGATGTCAATGAGCACTCACATCTCCATGTGATGCATCAGACAGGCATTAACTAGCAATGTGAATCTAACTTATACCTTTTTTTGACTCTTGTATGGGAAAGACAAAACAATCATCTCTAACTAGTCTGCAGTTATATGGGAAGAGAGCATTTCCAATCCTAGAAGATGATAAAAAAATACCAGCAGCAGAGCATAACAAATTCATTACTGGGGTAAGAGAAGGTTCTGCTGAGGAGGGTAAGACAAGAACACCCAGGTATTGATCCTACCACAGCCCTTTTTCCTAAATATTGCCTCCCTTAATGTGCCTCAAAAATGAAAAAAAAAATAGTCCTCAGAGGTAAGTATGCCTGACTAGACACAGCACACCAGCCCTGAAGTTACAGCACTGCATTCTGTAAATGGCACATCCTGATTTCTAGTAAATACCTCAGCCACATATGAGCAGGTTAAATTGCAGCAGAAAACCAACCAAGAATTGCAGGCCAGCTGTGAAGAGCAAATGGAGTGATAAGATTATTACTGTATTGAGGAAGCAGGACAGAAAATTGACACCAGGATTTGTCTGTGACCAGAAGCTGGAGAGACCCCTGTGTTGGCCATTGACTAATATTATATTTCCTCATAAGCTTCATTTATTTCTGCTGTTCATTGAATTGGTTCTTACCAAGATTTTGAAACGGAAACTTTTGTAATGTGTTGCTGCAGCACTGAAAGGTGTCACAGAGGGCAGCTGCCCTTCATTTTGCCAGAGAGTAGAGGATGGTGGAATTTATGTTCTGTTATTATTACTGCTGTCATTTCATATACTGTTGTTCTAAAACTTAACAAAAATCCTATCAGGAGGTGTTTACCTATCAATTTTCAATTGATAAGTTTCTTTTACAATATCTGAAGGCAAAGGAATCAAAGACTGTAATCTGCCCAAGAAGTAAGACAAAAAATATTAAAGGCATCATACTTTCATTTTTTTAATATTTACTTTTGTTTGTACTCTCAAACCATACAGATAGGATAATAAAGACAATTTGATCAGAGAAAAGGCAGGACACCATGTGACCTGTGACCTGTAAAAATATTGTTGACAATGTTGCCTTCACCATTACTGATTAAAATGGCAATATCTTGGTACTCTTGGTGCAGGAAACCAACTCTGTATCTCAACACCATGTGTTTTTCTGCCTTTCTCTCAAGATCTCAACAAGTACATTTTTTAAGCACATATTTTACCATTCTTTGCATGTTTTGTAAACATTTGCAACGATACCACTTGTGAACATCTTTGATGGTGCTTTTTAGTTTTGCTGCAAAATGCTTGAGAACTGGAAACCATGCTGTGTGCTGAACTCGGTTCACAACTCACATCTCCATGTGTTATTGTTAGTGCTGGGTAGCAAGTGGATTTATCCACATCTAGGAGGTGTAACATGGCATCTGTTGAGTCCATTGCCCTCCCAGGGAAGCTAGCATGGGGAGCCTCATAGCCAGAAAATTTGTAATTAAGTAAGGCAAGACATTAATTCTCTCTTAAATCCATGCACATGCTTTTTGTGGAAATGAACAAGATGTGTAGAGAGACAGGTTTTCTCAATTACCAGGGTTAATATTCATGTGCAAATACAGACTCAGCTAAACCCCACACATATGTCGTAATGTCTACATTCGTCATCCTTTTTTTTTTTTTCTGCTGGGTATACAATATTCATCCAAAATACCCATAAAAGACTGACTGCAAAACTCACATTTTATAGCCTTCCCCAGGAATGTTTGCATTAAATTGCTTTAGACTGAGAAAGTTTCATTGTGATCAAGACCCAAGAGACATAAAAGGAACATAAAGTATGGGTCATAGTGTGAGTTTATAAGCTAGGCTTCTACTTAATTTATATTATAGTGGCAGTGTAAGAAGTTGTGGTTTACCAATAGTACAGCTACACCTTGAGTTAAATACTTCCTTTCCACTGGCAGTTTCAGGTGCCTGCCTCTCGTGGAAGAGTTAAATACCTTATGTGTATGCGTCCTGTAATTCATCATTTGAAAAAATAAAACTTCATTATCAGACATCAGAACAAGTGCTGCTGACATCTCATCTGAAGAAGCTGTGCCTGTATTTCAGTGGCAGCTTCATTTCAAGTTCCTCTTTGTTCCTGGATCAGTGCCAGTGCTCAAATCTCTGCCTGAAGCTGGCACATGCTGCTTCTAAGAACATCTCTATTGAAAATTAAAGTGTGCCCTGTGATTGGATCAGATTGGCTAAGTAGAATTCTATGGTTTATAATTTCTTTAGTTGGACATCAGAAATCACAATTAGAAATACCATAAGATTAATCTTTTTTAAGTTCTGAGACATATCTGCTCAACTTTTGAAGCATAAGGATATCTTAACAAAAGAGGATAGACTCTAACAGATAAACTAGGTTCCATAATCTTTTACTGTATCTGTTTGGTGGTGTTTTTAAAAGATTAAAATGACAGAAAAAGCCTTGATCAAATCCAGTAAGCTCTGGAGTTTAACCCAGATGTCTAATACCACAGTACACCATCCTGGTCAGAATATCAAGGGGAAAAATCAAAGCAAAAAGCATTTTGTTTTACTCATTTGTAAGTCAAACTCAAGTTGCTGTGCTTTTACTGCTTTAAATATTTGCTTTCTTTTGTTTTCTTTAGCTTTGAGTATTAATTTGCATCGTGTCTCAATTACCTTTCTCTGCCAGTAAATTAGACTTTCTCAAATAAAACACCTATCATAAATATGTTGAATTTGACAAGGGATAAGTTCTGCTCAAAAAAAAGTGGTGACATATGGTTTAATATTCCTCAAATTTTCTGATCAGGATTTTCTTGAGAGATATATTTCTGTTTTTCATTTTCACTACATCTTAATAGGAAATACAAAATGTCAAAGCCTGAATGGAAGGTTTTGAATCAAACAAAAATATTTTTCATAAAACGACTTCTTTGGTTCTCCTTTTTATTATATTTTGAAAAAAGTCTTGCTGAAAATTAGAAAATTCACTCTTTATTCTTAGTTCCTATAGAAGTTCAAATGTTTTTACACACAACAGTTCCTTCTGGCATGATCTCCTACCTTTTTCTGGCTAAGAACTCTTTTCTGTCCAAATGTACAAGCTAGGTGGCAGTTTCATCTGATTAAAATGCATAGAGGTGCTAAGTGTGGCTGCTCATTTACACAAATTGCTGCTCTGTGTTGCCCTCTGTAGAAGTTGTGAACATGCACCATATGGGGAGGGGAATCAGGGTTAAGGCCACGTCTCCTTATTATTGATTTAAAGGTGGACCATGGTTCAGTGAGACTTTCTGGAGCAGGGTAAGTTTCAGCTATCTTGAAATTAAGTGTACTTATGCCACCTATGCTATATTAATCAATGATAATTAATTCAAAACGTTATGTTGGTCTGTTACATGGATTAGAATTTCTTAAATATTTTCTCTAGAGTTTTCACAAATACTTTATAAAAACTCTTAGCATTCAGGTAATATTTATGCAATGGTCCTCTCCTTCACACTGTATTTTTGTCTGGGCAGCTCTGCTGAGCTTACTGTGATAAATCTGATTTGTATCACAGCTAAATCTCTCCTCACACTTTGAATTCTAATTGCTCAGAAGTAGCAGGATCTGGCAGATTGTGTCCAGCCTCTTCTTGCTTATAATACTCTTCCTTTCCTTCTCTTCACTCTTCCCCTCCTCCTTAAAAAAAAAAATATATATATATATAAGAACTGCAGGGTAAGGTGACCCTGGCATAATAGGTGTTAGAGATCTGAGAGCAGTTTTACAAGGTGCTGACCATTTACAAAAGTAAACCATAAGCATCAATAAGAATTGAATTGAAGGATCTTACGTTATAGCAACTGCTTGTCCTACACAAGTGATAGCTCGTGGTTTCTGAAACGCCCACTGCAGCATTCCTGCATTCTCAGCACTGAGCAGGCTTTGCACTACACCTTTGTACTTCCTAGGAGGAAGGAGAGAGGTTACAGAAAATAAAGGGCACAGTAGCACTGAAACGACCTGATGAAAACTGAACATACAGCTCAGTCTGGTTGGCAATGAACAAGTTTTGTTCTTGTTCCCCATCTGCAGGAGGGAGCAGGAAGCATCTCCCTGCCTGTGAGATCATGTTAGAGATAAAGCTGGAAATGAAATTTCATGCCTCAGTCCCAAGAAACATTGAAAATAAGGGCCATAAATTTGTCCCCAGCTGATCCAGGTACAGCCACACTGCACACTTCACCAGGATTGTTATCCTACTCTATTTTTGCAGGTGCCTCATAAAATACTCCCAGTGTTGTCCTCACTTGGCTGCCCCATACTCATGGTTTGGGAATGGACTCCAACTCAGTGCTCCCACTAAAACCACCACTTTGCTCCCTCTCCCTCCCCCTCCAGCTGGAGGCACAAAAGACAAAAATCACATGTTGAGATAAGAACAATTTACTGGTAAAAACGAGATAAGAAAATGAACAGTAACAATCAATCTTATTGACAAAAGGTATGAGAAAAAGCAATGGTTTACACAGACCTCGACAATGAGCAAATACTGGACTGCTCTGCCTACCACATTTTCTCCACCAGAAGGAATACTCTTTTCCTCAAGGAGAGTCTCTTTTCCCAGCTCCTGGCAGTGACATAAAGTGGTATCAAATAACATTTGGGTTCTGACTATTGGGAAAAAAAATTAACCCTCTCCTGGCTGAAACCAAGACAACCTTCAAAACACAATGATCTCACTACCTCATGATGAAAAGAGTGTCATATTTTGTCATAATCCTTGGTGTTAGTAGCAAACACTTCATCAAGGAATCTGGCTTTTAGGCAACAGCCTTTTTCCATCACTTTCTCCAGGGCCTTTTGGCCATATTTGGAAGCCCCAAAGGGCAAAGAGAACATGCTTGCTTTAGATCCAGTCACAGAAATAGAAGGGTGCACTGGAGGAATTTGTTGGATCCATCCTGAGACTGTTGCTTCAAAGGCAATATCCCTGGAGGGCACCTACAAGCAGAACTGATTTGTGTATATGCTGATATGAGAGGGAAAGTGATTTTTAAACACTAAGGAAACACTTCAGGAGGCAAGTAGCATAAACTTTTTGCTTAGCAAAGACTTTGTTTAATGTCCAAGACAGAGCATCCCTACAGAAGTAATTTGAAGGCAAATGTCTGATTCTTGAGGCAGCCCTCAGAGACCAGGAGCTGGTGTTCTTGTGGCCTTGGAGCTGCCCAAGATATTTGGGTTTTCTCCTGGACCATGTGGACACTGTGAACATGGGACACCTGATGGAATAGGAGTGCTGAGACTCAATCTGCCACAGCCCTCCACAGAGGCTTGCCAAGCAGCATCAGATTTTACCTGAAATAGAGCAAACTGCTCCACAGCAAGGCTCTAAATGCTACTATTGAGTTGAACAGACTTCTAGAGAACACATTCTTCACTTCCCAGAGCTGTCTCACCACTCTGCCAAGGCCCATATAAATCCTTATGGAATCTGTAGTTAATTGGTTAATTGGTTAATTGTGTCAGAGCAGTCCTCACCTCTTTGAAATGTGCTTTGGGACATTGCTGGGATGCAATGTGGGAGAGACACCTTGCTCCTCTGCTCCCTGCCAGGCATTGCAGCTTCAGCTTAGATGCCTCTGAGTTGGAAGGGACACAAAAGAGGTGGGATGGGGAAGGAAGGGGGTGAGGAGGAGCTGCACAACACAGAGAATGGCTGCATTCACATTAAGCCCCATTTCTCTGCCTGAGTGGGGTTTCCTGTACTAGTTATGGGCAGCAGTGTTACCCTGTTAACCAGCTCAGCTCCTGTGCTGGCCGTGGGGACAGGGAGGAAAAGGCAAGCCAAAAAAGCCTCAGGGAATGATGAATAAGACCCCATGAGGCTGGGGATGCAGCAGTGCTGGGTTACCCAGAACATCCTGGCACCATCTCCCTGGACAGCATGGCATGTACAGACAATGAACAAGCACTGCAGCCTGTTCTGCCCTAAAAAAGCTCACAGCTCCATAAAAGAGCAACGTGGAACACTGCTTCCTTTGTTTGTGGCCCTGTCATAAAAGGAAAATTCTTTCAACAATGAGGTACAGTGAATAATACCGAAAAGGAAATCCCTTTGACTGCAAGGCATTCCAGCTGCACAGGATACCTTCAGGGATCCCTAAATTCTTTGGAATTTGGGTATCTTTATGTATTTAAGAGTTACAGTTGAACAGTTTCCCTGTTCATGCCACTCTTGTGCTGGTTATCTTTCAGATTTATTGTTTGAGGGTTTTCAAGTTATCACTACAATGAAACGGTCACCTTGGATAGGGGAAGTCTGATTAAAATAATTTCTGAATTCAGAAACAGTTCCTTTTAGTATTTAAAAAAGGGGAATAAATCTGTTTCCTGGACACATGAAAAGTGAGATGAAAACCAGTTTTCATATTATTTCTATGCTGTGAATGCATATTCAAAGTATTCAGGTTACCTCAGTAGCTTTACTCTGAAGCTAACACAACATCCACCAGCCTTTAAGGTAGAAAAGACATATTTTTATGTGCTGTGACATTTTTAAGGTTGTACCACATTGCAAATGTAGCTGGTAGTTCTCACAGTCTGGTGTATTTTTAGACCTCTAAAAATTTGGGGCCTTCTTTTAAAATCTTACCATGTTATGGCCTGTTCTCTGTAACTGCAAATGTTTAAAATCAAATTTTATTCTCTCTGATTTCTCCTTCCTGATACCTCTATCGAAAAGATAAAATTAAAAGTAATAGAGAGAGGGAAAAGATCAAAATTGTTCATGGATGCATTAATAAAAACATCAGAAAAACATGCATGTTCATTTTTCACCAGGGACCACCTCAATTAAAATTTGTTCCTGAATTTCTGCCAGCCTTTCTAATTCAAACTGTGACATTATGTGAATTACTTTCCAATCTAGTGACATAACTCTACATTTACACTTAAATATGATTTGTTATGTGGCTGGATTTTCCAAATGAAATTATGAAAATTACACAAATTTGTGTTGTATGTGAATATCAAGGGCATATTTCTCACCTGTTATTTATCAGTAACCTTATAAAATTGCCAGAGAAAAGTATTGTCTGAGAAAAAAAATTCCGCAGCAACAGAAAAGCAAAAAATGTCGGAATTTTAGAGACCAATATATTTTTAATGTTTTAAGCCATTATTTATGAGAAACATTTTCAGATGGTTTGCATTCACTTTAATAACTAGTTCTGACCTAGCCTTTATGAAACATGTTTTTGTTTGTAGTGAGTTTTCTTCTGATTTAATATTGCAACTGAAATTGCTTGATATCCTTCAGTGTCTATGAAGGAATATAATTTTCAAGACAGGCTTTCATATCTGTTTTAAAAGAAGGGAGGGATCCCAGTGCTAGTCTGGGGACTCAAGAGTGCAGATGAAAGGAGGAGGAAGGGAGGGGCAGAGGGAAGATTTTATTTTCAGTTTATTTTCAATGTCTCCAGCATGGTTAGTTTGATTTTTCCTCTTGAGTTCCAGATTACAGGTGTTTCCCATTAAGACAAGTGAACTGACTTTAATGGCCTCCTGCAGAGCTGTGGGCACAGAATACCTTCTGAGAACTGCCAATAATTATTTGTCCTGGCTTTGTTTCTGGAGATTCTACTTAAATTGGTTCAAAAGCTGGTAATCTGTTTCATCCCTGAAGATTAACCCCCTTGAAAAAAAAAGGAGGGGGGGAAAAAAGTGTGCTCCACATAATTGAACAGAATGAAAGAGAACTGGTAGTATCTTTGTTAAACAAGGGAATGATTTTTAAAGAATGATAAAAGGAGACTTTGGAAGAGCACTCAATATGAAGGACCACTATTAATACAGCTTTACCAATGCCTTCAACAGCCTACACTGCAGACATTGGGACAAGAGAAAAATCTAAACCTGCTAGGACCTAAAACATTTATTATTCCCAAATGCTTTATTATAAAACATGCTGATGGCAATATCAGCCCCAAGTAGTTACTTACACCATAATCAGATTTACAAACCCCATGGAGTCTGCCATCTCTTGGGCAAGACCACATGGACAAGATTTCACTTATTTCAAGGATTGCTCTTTCATACCTTTTATGAGCAGCAAATGCCTAGGTGTAGGTTCTTGCACTGCAGCTTTTGTATCAAGGTTACAAAATGAAAAATCTTTGTTAATTCCACCACACTCTGACCACCACAATTCCAATAGCCTGAAGTTTGCTCTGAAAGCTTCAGTTCAGCAAGGCTTTTGAATGCTTTGCAAATCAGAGCCTATGAGAAGTGCTGCTTCATGGGAAATTCTCAGAATCTCCAAGATAATTGTCAGGAGACCAAAGAGGACAAAAGATTATTGCCTTTATAAAATGCATATTTATGCCTGTATAAAGAGCTACATCTTTTAAATTTAGCTGCATTTAATATATGTCTATGACATTTCAAACCACCACACAGTTGAATTGGGAGGATGAAGGCACATTGTGGCTGGCCATTTGAAAATCCTATTCACAGTGTTCTCAGTTATACTTTCACTTTGCATTTGGCATGATCTCTCACAGATAATGCATTTAGCCAGTACACAACAATTGTTCAGTCTTCCACTATAACATGGGCTACGGTGCATGGACATGCAAATTCCTTTGTCATCTGTATGATTTGCAATGAATAGATTAAAGAGGGAAATTCAACCAAATCCTGATCCCATTGACATTGAATTCAATAGGAAAATAGGTTGAAGAAAAATGCCATTAGCTGATATCTATTGATATGTAAAATCTAATTCAGTCCATCTCTGCTTTGATGTTTCTCCTAATAAATCTGAGTGCACTTTCCACAGGCAGATAAAAACAGAGTGTATTCTATCTTAGAATCAACTATTGTGTAGTCACTTAGTTCATGTATTGCATATTTTGAGACTTTTAAGAAGTTCTACAATAGCATAACTTCAGAAGACTGCAGCATAACAGGAACCAAAAGTGTTATTACCTTGATTTTCACAGAAAATTAAATGAGTAGTTGTCAAGCAGGTTGAGTTTTAAAAAGCAAAACTAGCTATGAGACATCATTTTGTATTAATGAGTTGGACTTGTGAAATGAGACAAAAAGAGTGTGGTTTTTTTCTCTTCCACAGTCGAAGAGGCTATGGATGAGCTGCAGCCAGTATTCTGGAGTGGGATAGCTCCAGCTGCAGGCTCAGGCATGGAGAGGGCTGGGGAGCTGCAGACAAGGCTGCCTGTGCTGCCAGCTGTGCAAATACTGAGATGAGATGCTGAGGTAAGGCTTGGACAGGGCATGAACTGTATCACACTGTGGCCACTCTCAAACCCTACAGACACAGGCCGGGTGTCCCCCTGGACACCTGAGTTAGTGTGATCACACTGATTAAGATATTGCAAACAATGGTGCCAGTGGTGCTTGTAACACTGGCCACAGCAGTGCCAAGCCTCCTGTGAGCTCCAAACTCACTGAAGCAGCTGGTAAATGCCCAGATGGTTTGCCCAGAAGAACACATGTGTCATAGTTCTCCAGAGCAGCACCTCCAAAGGTACTCCAAATACAGGCACACAGTCCCCAGCCATCAGTGCTGGCACAGGTTAATCATGCCAGCATATTCCACATCCTCTCCTAAGAGGTGGAATCAGCTCTTGAAGAGCACATTGTGTACAGCACCTACTTTGCAGAAAAAGAAAGCTTTCTCACCTAAACATATGATTTTTTTTTTTACAAGGATCCGAAACCCAAATTAGAGAGAACTATAAGGAGATGACTATATATTATGCCAAATTATCAAATGCTTTTTCTATCATGTTGTGTATCCCTTTCACTGAAATATTTCATCCATTCCAGTTTTCTCATCCATAAATTCATCATGACAGACAGCACATTTTAATGGTATAGTAAATACAGATAGTATTTCTATAAAGTAAAAAAGAACAGACTCTGTCAAGTCACAAACATACTGATAGGAGCTCCTGCACCAAACAGTCCCTCTGTGTAGCCCTAGGTTCCCTTCAGAGTGATACCAGCTTCCACTTATTTCATGGTGAATATTGCAATTCTAAGAGGACAGGGCCAAGTCCCTGATGGAGTCAGCTGTCATACTAAATGTACTACAATTGTGCTTTATTAAATCACAATTGTGCTTTATTAAATCA
>WBND01000111.1:1186826-1277001 GCA_013398595.1 Tychaedon coryphoeus
TTTTAGTTTGACTTGCTCAAGAAGCACACATCCCCCTCAGCCCCAGCCACTGTGCTCTCGTTCACTTCTCTGAGTGGTCTCAGGATGCACAAACTGTCCTTTCAAGGGCAAATCAACTGGAAGAGACAATCCAAGATAGCACGAATGTGATTCACATGCTCCCTCAGTTCACTCTATCAGATTAGACCTGCTCCAAAACAGCAGGCTGAAACAAATTCAGGGGTTTTGTTCTCCAGTCCTCTCCTGCTGGGCTGTGCTCTCTGCTACAAGTCATGGAGCCTCACTGACCTCTCTTACTCATCTTGGGAAGTCAGGCAATTACTCTTTAATCTTTCTGATTTTCCTTTTCATGGGTACAACTCCATTCAGCCCCTGAAAAATCTGTTTCTGAAGCTAAGGACAAAATTTGATGTACCACTGTTAATAAGCAGAATGCAACAGGAGAACTGCAGCAAGTTGGGTCTTCTGCTGCTGCAAATCAGCTTTCCTAGGTTGACTTTAGTGGAGTTATGCTGATTTACATTATCTGAGGATAAAATGCAGCATATTTCAGTAATTCAGATGCTGAATTTTGCTGGAAGTATGCATATTATAAACACATGCTGGGGCCCTGAGGGCATTTCTGGTAACGTTATTGATTCCTTGAGAGAAGCACACTGGGGTCACTACAGTTTGCACACACATACATTTACTTCAGTGGAATTAAGGATAGTTCATCTGCAGCTGAATGGTTTTTCATATCTTGACAAGTGTCAATCACATGATGCACTTCTAAGTAGTATCTAGCTGCTTATAACAGTTGACAACCACAAAAGTAATAAAACACAAGGAAATTAAATTCAAACATATTTTACTACTAAAAATGCAATTTTTATTACAGCAACAACACCCCCAACCACTCACCATTGCTTTTTGCTTATGCTTTTCTATTCACCAACAACCAATTTAAGCAATCTATCTGCAGAGGATTTCTGTAGAGGCTACACTACTAAAGCATTAATTCTTTAGTCCAAATCCTCTGAAGTATTGAAATTTCTTCTAATTTTTCTTTGAAATTTCTCTTGACTCTGAATGGCTCAGAATATTTTATTACATCTAAACTATAGCCAAAAAGCCCTAAAACAGGTGAGGAGACATCTTGCTATTTTCAATATGCCATTATAACATTTTTTAAAGGGTAGACTTATACAAATAAAAGGATATAAGTGCAGTTGCATTTGCAAGGTTATGTGAATGCAGTTATTTCTCTTACACAAGTGAGGTTGATAGTACATAGCTGTGTGCTGTGGTGGATCTTGTGCCTCTCTGCTCCTTTCTGTCATCCAGGCTGGGGATTCAGCTGTGGCAGAGTCCCTGCCTCTGGATCCTGGACACCAGCACACCACAGCACAGAGGCACCTGCAAATGGAGGAAACATCCTTAAGGGACTTTTTTTAAGATAAAGGCTGAATAGTGTTACAAGAAGTTTAATACCTCCTTTGAATCTATAGGTTAAGTAGTGCATTTGAGGTATTTTTGGAGAATCAGTCACTGGCAGAAGAGCTATTTAACAAAACTTTATCACTGTACTGTTATCAAAAGACCAGGAGTGTGATGAAATAACTCACAGTATGATTAAGCCCTGAGTAGGAAATCTGATATAAAATGAACAGTGTAACTGTTACAGCTTTGCTAGCATGCAAAGTTTGTATCACTTAAGTGACTGATTTCCCAGGGCTTTCTGCTCTTGAAAGCTGGTAGGGACATTATAGTTTTATTCATTTAACTATCCATCAGCAGTTGGCAAATTTCAAAGTGACACTTATTTTGGCTCCTATTAATCACATTTTTTCCCAGCTGTTACTTGAATTTCCTTTACAGAATTTATTAAATTTATATGAACATTGAATCTGTGTCAAACATGACCTGGGAATGACCTTAAGTATAATGAAAATCAAAACCATTTCCCTGTTTTCATTACTAGATTTTAACCAATTACTTCAAAATGAGCTCCCTCCCATTGGTTGGGTTTTTTTCAGAGTAATAAACAATCTCTTTGTGTCATAAATGATGAAATGGACATACAGTGAGAATGAAAAGGGCACAAGATTCCAACAGTAAACAGAAAGCAGGTAGCATTTGAATTTTTCCCCAATAAATTTTTTCAAGTACTTTTTTTTTCAATTATATATCTGAAAGGGCAATTTCTTACCTTTTGCATATGAAGCTCATTACATAAATGGAATATTTGGCTTTTAGATTTATATAACCTAGCAGAGAGGAGGGAGTAAGGAAAGAACAGGGGCGAGGAAAGGGAGGTTTGCAGAAATATGCATATTTCCAGAGTCAAACATTTAAAGGACTTTTTTTTACAGCTCAGCTGGGACAATACTGGTCTGTACACTTCCTTTGGCAGGTCTTTTTTTCTTTTTTTTTAATCTTCAAGATTTACACTCTCAAACAAAATATTTATAAATGGAGTCCCACTTGTCTGGTTTGAAAAATAAATGTGCTAGGAGCCCGGTTACCAGAGAACAGCGTAATGACTTCAGAAAACATATGTTTGAAATTTACTTTAGGTTTGCAAATTTTAGAGAGATTTTTACCCTTTGGGAGTAATGCAAGTATTTTACCCTTTGAATTAAAGGGAGAAAAAAGTTGCAAATTTAAACTATGCCAACTGATAAAAAAAAATTTGTGTTCTTATCTGAGCCTGACAGATGATGTCTTGGACCCATGGACACAGTCATAGATACCCAAGCAACTGATCAAGACTTGACATTTTTAATCTATACAGAAAATACATTTTTTTACATCATTCACTAGTCCAGTTTTCTACTTGGATGATGTCCTCAATAGTATTTCCTTCCATGTGGCTGAGCAAGACAACCATACCTTTTAACTTTCCTGAGTTCTTTAACACCTCGTGCTCAAATCATTTACCCAGCCTGGCCAGTCCTAGAGCAAGGGTGGGTCTCCAGCCTGGCCAGTCCTAGAGCAAGGGTGGGTCTCCACCATTCTTTTTCTAGGGAGAATTCATGTAGATGTGCCAGAGATGGTTGCAAGCCAAGCCAGTGGTCAACTGTGATCAGTCCAGAATTCAGACTGAGCCACAGCTGAGTCCCCAAGAGCTGAAAACACCTTCACATCACCAGCCAGGGTGAAGCTCAGCTCTCAAGATAAGTACTTTAAACTTCTTCAGATACTCTATGCAGCCAGCAGCCTCTGTCATGGCTGCATGATACAAATATTCAATATAAATTCGTCTAGCTTTTGCTTAAAATTAAATTGGGATGTAATACTTGCATTTAATTCTCAGTATGTATCCCTAGCCCAATATGATGCTGGAGGAAGGTCCTAGGAATTAGAAATTAGAAACAACTGAAAAGCATTCCCAGCCACAGTTACAATGACTACAGCCTACTCTTGCATGCTTCTGAGAATGGAAAATAAATGTGTCTTTGAAAGGTGGGGTATTGGTTTGCCATCTATTTTACATCTTTCATCAGCTGAACAGAGATAACCCAGGAGTCTAATGGAAGAAGAAAATAAAATGACTATGTGAGAACAAGTAACCTGAGGATAAAATGCAATATTCGCAATGCAGGGTCAGCTATCTATTTTTGGGAACAGACCTCAGGCAATGCTAGTAAAAATATGTTTGTAAATTATGGATGCTGAATAAAACAGAGCAGATTAAATGTGCAAGTGATAATTTCTAGTGAGATCCTCTGTGAGAAAATAAAAAAGGCAGAATTTTGCACAACTAGTAAGTGTTGTATTTGCCTGTGGGGTGAACAGCAGTTGAGAAAGAATTAGAGTAGTTTAGCTTGAAAAAAAAAAAAAAAAAAAATCTAACTAAGCTGTTTGCTGCTCTTGGCATTTTAGGTTCATTGGAAATGTTTCATACCTCATCACCAATAACGACAGCAACAGAAAACAACTTTATATTATAAGCCTTGCTAATGATTTTGTTGTTGCTGAAGAATAAGAGAAACCTGATTTGATGACACAGGCAAAGCTGGACAGAACAAAAGAAAAATGAAAAATCAACAAATATATAAATTAGTTGGTAAAATGCTAGGATTTTACAGCCATACAGATATAATATTTCAATTTATGTTAGGCATATTAGATATTCAGCAAATATCTGAATAGTATAAAAAGATATATATGGTCAAATATAAATATTTTTCCAATCATCCTTGTAAGGAAATCTTTCCCTTTAAGACTTTTTGCTGAATTGAGATACTCCTGAAGCTTTCCAACAAATATTTTGGCAATCAGCTGAATACATGTTAATCAGCCATAGTGAAAGCATGGCTTCATCTCCCACAGAGCCTCTTTCTTCTGATATGTGTTAGCTAACCTGTTGTTTAATTAAGGACTTGTCTTAGTTATAAGCTCAGACACTGACTTTTCATTAATCATTAGTTAAAGTAATATAAATTTCTGGTCATTCAGTCTAGATTCTTTGTCATCCAAGGACCCCAATCTGTTATGATAATGACTTTTTAAATAACTTGGAGTTCTAAACCCAAGGCTAAGCTGAAGACACCCAAATGGTCTCAGAACCATCAGATGGCAAGAGTACTGAGTCTTATTAGTAATCAAATTATCCTTGGCATTTTTATTTGTGTTTCTATTTTTTTTTTTTCATTCAGAGTAGCACAATTAATTAAATGGGATGACAAAAACTTTAAGCCAGTTGCACATTTCCCATCCTAGGCTGGAACCAACTATAATGAGAGCTACAGTGTGTGCCCAGGATTTCTGCTCTGTTGTTTTGCTTCTGATTAAAAAAAAAAAAAAAGAAAAAAAGAAAAAATAAAAAGATAAATTTTGTATAAATGGTTAGAAGAATTATTGCTTCTAAGGGTAATACATCTTTATGACATAGCACCAAAATATCCTACATCCTTTTTTATGCAGGTTTGTAATTCACAACAATTTTTAATAGTCCTTCATAATATTTCTGATACTTCTATTTTTGTAAACTTACCCGTTAAAAGTCTTAAAGAGAATTCAGAATACAAGGAATTTATTGATGTTAGAATAAAAATAAAACATAATCAGAAAAACAGGAGCAAGACATAGAGTTGTCTAGTATGGCAAAAATCAAACATTATAGTAAAACTTAAATGCTGGTTCTATCCACAAGCTATCAAACCTATTTCCAAGAGAAGTAACATGACAAGAACTTTTACTTTGGTCACTGAAAAGTCATCTTTGATGATAAGACATGATCCTTCAGACAAAGCCTTATCTAATCTTTACACTGCTTTATTTTCCTGAAGTAAAACAGGTATTTTGATATATTGTCCCTGAATCTAGTAGACAATGACTGATTAATTTATTGATTTATTTGCTTGATTCACAGAAGAATTACAGAACATGTTGAACTGGAAGGGACTGACAAGGATCATTAGTTACTGAGGAGAGGCCTCCTAAAGCTGTGGGACAGCTGAAGTCTACACAATTAATGTTAGCAAATTGAACACTTTTACACTATCTTGTGAGAAAATAAAGAGTGAACATCAGATGTTTCTTAGCACTCCAGATTTTTTATATCAAAGTTGAAGGTGAGTTCCTATTTCAATTGCAAAACTCATAATTTAGAAATTTATAATAACTGTGCTTTAATTTGTCTAGAATTGAATTTTGCAGTCAATTTACCCAGGAGGTTGAAATCTCTGTAATTCTTCAGACTACTTTCCTCAAGACATGGAACAATCAGGATATGAGGCTGATCATCTGAAAGCACTGTTTTGAAGACCTCCAGTAATACACTTACATGAAATTTACCTAATTTTTAATCATGGGAAAAGCTTGTTGTTTGTTCAATTTATTAAAAAAAAATTAATATTTATAAAGGGAGTGGAATTCTGTCTCTCTAAATGAAAGGCCTGCCTGTGTCCTGTAGATGCTTTTTGGTACATGCTAATCTAACAGATGAATGCTAACAGTGCCCATGCAGCCTCATTACTGCATTCACTGAACAGCAATAGTGCAAAATCATTTGAGTTAGGAGAGGACTGCTGGAAATATTGACCACAGAATCTCAGTCTTCTATGTCAAAGGCAGATAACCAAGAAAAAATCCCTCTTCTTGCCCAAGCCATCGAGATAAGTGTAAGAGCTTATCCTGCAAGCCATACCCACAGGAGGAGCACGAGATCACCCAAGAGAAGGATGTTTCTGCAGAACAGGACCTGGAACTCAAAGGCCACAGCTGTTCTTCCCCTCTGACTGCAGAATTCAACCACATTCTATGGAGATGTAGATAATGAAGTACATAGGCAAACAGCCAAGTCACACTCAACACACTTTTGGGGATGATAAAGGAAATTTTCACCTACCTACATACGTAATGCTCACATGACATGAAAAGGATCAGGCACCCTTGAAAAGTTATAAACAAAATTTAATCTTTCAAACCTTCAGACAGTTCACTAGACAGAGGCACAATAACTACTTTTTGTAGTAACTTTTTAGTGGTATTTGATTGCCTTTTCTGGACAATATACTCCATTCCCATTTGAACATGCATGTACATTTAATAAATAACTTCATCCGCTCCTACAGTTATTAGCATTTACTCTTCCTGTTGTAAAATCAGAACAGAAATGGCAACGAGGCCTTGAACTGAAATAACAAATGCACTTTTTCATGGGGTGTTTTGTTAGCTTTGATGGTATCTCTGTACACCCTGATGTTTAGGAAACTTGGTTTGTATTATGGCAAACAGTATTTGTTCCCCTTCAATGAGGTTCAGATAGAGGTTTTGTATTCTCTCAAGTACAATAAATGTCACAATGCTCTTGTGTGGTTTTCCATTGTATGTGGTCCTGCACACCTCTTGCCAAGTTTTGACTGTATGGTCAAGATTTTTGGACAGGTTATTGGAAGAAAACTGAATGGATCACTCTTCTGCTGTCTGTTCTAAGAAATCTCTTCTAGGTTGATTAGTTCAGGAAGCAGAAGAGTAATTAATCTCTCTACTACACTTATAGCTAGAAAACATAGTCTCAGATTACTGAGTATGACAGGTTTTCCTCTGTGCAGTTGCAGCCCCTTTACCTACCTCCCACTCTTTTGATAAAATCCTGCATGTCATGTTTCAAGACTAACTTGTTTCATTGTTAGCAAGAAGATTGACTTTAAAATGTAGAATTTCTGTACTATTTGCTCCTTCTAACGTGGGCTTGAAAAATAATTCAGTTGTCTGTTCAAATGTGCTGGGTTTTTAGGAAAATTAATGGAGGGCTGGTGACAGTTGAACACAAAGATCTTTAAGATCTCTTCCAACCTTGATGATTCAATGATTCTGAAATAATTTAGTAGTAAACTACCTGATATTGGAGTATAGCAATACTTGCCACTCTTGACTCATGTATGAAAAGTAGCTGTTTTCCTTAGCTATGTGTGCTTGTATGGACTTGCTGACTACTTCATATTCACATCATAAATTATGATAGCTCTGATTTGCCTTCACTTTAAAATTTAGTCTGTAGTTAAATGATACGATTGTGTGTTACTGATCGTACAAAACATAATTATGTCTAAATTCCCACTTTGAGATTCTAATGAAAAAGCATTCATAATCTGTTCTATTTTGTGCTAAAATATTTCCCTAATGATTGTAGTATATGCAGAATGTAATGTAGATACACATGTATCCAATTTCTTAACCATGATTGATGTAAATAGATTGGTGGTATTTGCAAAACATGAAGCAGGAAATTTGCTTACTCCAGACTAAACAGAAACAAGGAGTCCCAACTTACTCCCATCAGCATTCAAACATGCACAGATGTAAAATAACTTGAGAGAGTGCACACAAAAAGGAGCTTTTTGCCCTGATATATTTAATGTGCTTTTCAGGATTGAGTTATAAAACTAACCCTACCTCATGGAAGCCTGTACAAGAAGCTCAATGTACATCATATTCACTAAAACAATGGAGCATAGAAATTTACATTCAAAATATGAAAACAGTGGTAATATAATGTAATTATGTGGAAACATCTGAATAGAATTTTAACAATAGAAATCAAGACAATGTGTGTCATTCCTGCCCCAGCATGCATAGTGGAGAATTTTTGGTTGGTATTTGAAGATCCACAGACGTGTGTATAAAACATTCTGTGCAGAATCTACTGCTGGAAGATTTCAGGACAAGTTTTGCATAGGTGTGTTTTTACCCCTGCCTTACAAATGTCTGAAATTCATCCAGTATGCCTACCCTAAGTTATGCTAGAAATTCAAATTTAATTAGGTTTCGTTGATACTCTCCATCTCTGAAACACTTTGGGAAAAGCCCCTCCACTCAGAAAGGCCAAAAAATAGGAAATCCCATATATGTGGTGGTTTAGTTTATTTATGTGCTGATGTCCCATCCCATCAGTGCTTTCTAGTTTTCCATGTTCATTTGCCCTGCAACACCAAACCTCCCAGCCCTGCTTCAGCCCATTGTTTCAGCTCCTGCTGCACCCTCCCTGCTCTGGGCATATTCTTCAAGAACAGGAGAGCCAAACAGCTCACACACCCAGAAGCCAAAGACCTTTCTTGTAGTGAACCTTGATGGAAAGATGTGTACATTTTTTACCCTTTATGTATTTTGACCATGTGACCACACAATATTAGCAATGAGAGGGAGGATTTATTAGGTACTAGACATGATCTCAGGTTCAGGTAATCTGAAAACAGTGTAGTCATAGTTCTCTTGCTATTAAAATCCAGGTCATGGTAAATAAGTGGCTGAAGGAAGGGAAGGAATTTAGCTGAGGGGTACTGAAAGAAAATGTCTTAAAGCAGAAACAAGAGCCTAAATTGCAGATTCCAGCTGGAAATATGTTTCAGAAATCCTACACAAACACTATTGTTTCTTAACAGTCACAGAGCACTAAAAAAAACCCAAAGCTTTCTTTTTCTCTCTGCTTATCTTCAGTAATATTAGCTTTAATTATTGTAATACCATTGGTGAATCATTGCTTATATACTAAAAGCATTAATTGTAAAGCATACTATTTAACATCTATTTATATATCGTTTTTAAGCATACTTCCAAATATTTTTAGTTTAAATTCATTTCCCCAAATTACAGTTTTGCTGTTATCTATAAAAAGAGAGTTATGCTTTCACAATCATGTTCCCATACAGGGCCTGCATACATAAGGATACGAAGGAAGTTAATATAAAACCACCACAGTATAAATTTAGAGTGTGATAACAGTAATGCCTTATTTGGACCTTATTATTCCAAGACAAAGGTGTCTTTTTTCAGATTAGGGTAATGCACTTCTAAAATCCACATAAAACGGTAAAGAAGAATAGACATTGCTGAATAGCTATTCCACCCTAACCCTACTGTACTTCTCCTCACATTTGTAAACCTTAAAGTCTGATCTTTATTTCTGCAATAAGAAATATAAAAAGTGATGTTCAACAGCAATGCAGCCCGACAACATCAAAATATTGCATTAAATGCATTCAGAAATGAATTAATTATGAAAAAAGGGGGTTTTGCAATATTCTTAATTATGCCACACAGGTGCTTAAATTACTTTAAAAATTTGTGTCTTAAAAACATTTACTTCTGGTTCCTTTGAAGTAGACATATAGGTGAAAAAACTGCTACTGAATTAGCCTTCAAAGCTAATAGAGATGAATATAGCCCTGGTGGAACACTTATCACATGAAAAGGTGTCTACATCTCATAAATATATACATGTTCTTCACCCTTAGTCCAACGGTGTCCTTGAAAGTGATATTACTGCTGTGTTATTAGCAGGTGTTTTGCATGAAAAGTGAGGATAAGAAATATTAAAGTAATTGGGTCCTGAGCAATCTCATATTATGAAGAATACTCTTGCAGAGAAACTTACATGCACATCCACACCTGATGATCTTTTTTAATGTTCTGTTGCATTCAAATAGAGTACAATGGCCCTATGTGATGAACTTCTTGAGTTCCACACTTGAAATTCTCCTCAATTTCACCTGGAGAGGCAAATTTTCAACCTCAGACTGAGCTCTAATTCACATGCCTGTTTGTGTACAGAGTGGTGTCCCCTTCAACTGTACCCCTACAATTCCCATTGCTAAAGCTGCAGGAGCAGATCTTAAAATGTTTCAAATACATTTGAAAAAAACAGGAAAGATCTATGGGTATGGGACTCAATGTTTACAAATATTTGAACCTTTTCAAGGTTGATAATGATGTCAAAGAGAGGGCTCACATTTAAGCTTACTGTCCAAAGCAGGCTTTGTAAGACATTTCTTTCTATATGTGTCTTCTATTGCAACCTTTCCATTCAGGAAAAGCAATACAGAGTTCTTACCCTTCTTTTTTTTATTTGCTTTTATAGAAGTTGTAAGTATTTAGTTTTGGATTCTCATTTCTTTTCTTAATGTGCTTGAAATTTGCCAGTGATTAAAAAAAAGCTGGTAAGGGATGCATCAAGTGATTGTGGATATATTGGAAAAAACAAAAGAATGGATTTAAAGAAAAGCAAAGGTAAGGAGGGCATACAATGTACCAGTGGAGAAACACCATGGACTTTTCTATATGCAGATTTTAACTTTCCCTTTTGGAGGAAAGCACAGGCAGTTACTAGGAGACTGCTGATATTTCTCCAGAAAATAAATGGATATCATCTTGCAGATGAAGCAGATAACCTTGGCAGAAGAATAAATGTTTTTCTACTGTCCATTCTTGCATTAAACAGTTTCTAGGCATCACAAAAATTAGATAACAGTCTCCTAGGAGTAGCAAATGGACTAAACTGTAAGAAAAAGAAACTGTAGTAGAAAAGAAGACATCATTATAAAACAAGTTCAGAAGGGAAGAGACAAACAAAATGAGGATGGGGAAGGAAGTGAAAGACCTCAAGTAGTACTTAACAGAACCAAGTAATGGCAGAGAAGAAAAAGCTGAGAGTTATGGAAAAGTCATGGTGAGATAGATCACAGAAAGGAATTGAGCAACACAGGACAGGTAAAACTATGGCTGCAAAAAGTGCTTCAGGAGGACAAGTTTAGGAGTATGGAAAGTTTCTGACTACAAAAGCTGTCCCACTGCTGAAAGACATGAATGGAGGGAAGGTATGAGATTTCTGAGTGAGGCTTGCTCAAGACAAGTCACACACAAGACAGGATTGTCACCTGTTATAAATCCAGGAAAATTCAAATTTATGGTTTAGGCCACCTCACAGCTAAGTTCCAGCAACAATTCTTACAAAGAAGTCCTTTCACACTGTGAATCCAGTTATCACCAGAAATGACAGGTAACTGAAAGCATGAGAACAGCCTTGACCCAGGGAGAATAAATATAACAAGTTCCTAAGTGTAGAGAGACTTATTCCACAATAACTTTCATGAAGCACTTTTCAGCTGAGAATCTGGACCATTTTTCATATTTACATATAACATAGAACTTCGTTAACCAACTAACACTTTGCAAAATCCATAACCCCTGAAGTGCTAAACAGAAATATGGCTTGACTTACCAAATCATTAAAGAAAGCTTGTGAAAAATTAGTTAGCTTTTATTTATATAGCATCATTGCTGCAGTCTAGCTTCTATTGCAATAAAATATACTGAACGTAAAATCCCTGTCCAGAAGAACTTAGGATGTAAAGAAAATATACAATAGCTGGTAAAACACATCAATTTTTCATACTTAGGTATTTCAGAAAAACGGCCAAAAGTAATTTTATAAACTTTACAAAACAATCCACCTCTGAGATTAAGAACAAGCATGAGAAATTTCAGCTGAAAGAGTAATTGTTTGAGAAAGTTAGTGGCAGCTGACAATAGAAAGCAATAATGGAAGTGCCTTGTCAAGCATAACTATTATAATAGTAGCAAAATGCTATAATGAGAAAACATCTAACTGCTTCTTTGTTTACTTGTTTCTTAAGTGGTCTCTAAAAAGATGGATGAAAGACAGCAATCCAGCATCTTCCCTCACACAAACCAACATAGATCCATTTAATAAGACTGTTTGAACATCACATTGCAAAATATACATTACTTTTTTCAAGCACTCTCTTTATTACTCCCAATAAATATTTACTGTCCTATTTTACATAGTCCAAACTTCAAATAAATGTGCTGGAATCAACTCAATTTTTAACTTGTTTTATATTTAATGATTTAATCAGATAAACATTTTGCTGATGAGGAAAGTATTGAAATCATACCAACCAGAATCCCAACAAACAAGCTTCTCATCACTTCCCAGATCTCTTACACTCTCTTTAAAATAAATGACTGAGTTTCTCCATGTTTTAAACGGTTTCAAGAATTTGCATACAAAAGAAAAACAGTTTACAAGGGAGTGAGCCATGCTGTGCTGTTAGCACAAGACCACTTGTAAGCAGAATAACACAGTGGAATCTCTTTTCTGAAGAGGTTTTCTGAAGTTGCCAAGGTTTATTCTCCAATGTTGCTTAAACTGCTTTGGTTTTGCATAAAATGCACATTATTGTCTATTATTGATCTGTGTACGGTCTGCTCTGTAAAGGCTAAAAACAACATCTTTCTGCTCTATTACATTTTCTCCTTCACTTTTTCCATCAGCTTGCATTAATATGTACAGAATAGGAATTTCCATACTAGATAGGCTTTGGTTTCTTTGAGCTTGGAACCAGGATGGAAAGACTTTGAGTATTATTTTTTTCCTCCTCCTTTTTTTTACAGAACTTAAATTTAAAGTAGTTTCTCTAAACTTGCAAAACTATGTATAGAGAATTAAAAGAACACATTCTGGAGATATTGAGAACCTGTCATCAATATTGAAAAAATCAAAAATTACAAGACTAAACCCTGACTAGCTACAATAATGCAACATGTCTTAACAAAGAATTCCTGTAAATATATCTACATTGAAAACTCAGCTAGATTTTTCTTTAGTTTTAAATAGTATTCTTTAATCAAAGAAAGTCCTGAAACATTCTAGTGAAAATCCTTAGCAGAGTCAAAAGAGTCAGTGTTATGTAAGAACTTAATATTTATTTTGCAGCAATGAGATTATAGTGGATTTTATTTACTATTCCTAAAAATTGAGGGGAAAAAAAATTAGCCAAAACTAAATGTAAATCCTTTGGCAAAGAAACATAATGCTTCTTAGGAAAAAAAAAACTATGCCTCTACTGTGGCATTTTTAATTCTGTAGCCTATCTAGTTTTTTAAACTTACACTATTCTAAATCACTCTGAGATTCTTCAGACTGTGAGCTCATCAGACAGATACTTGCACTGTAATGAATCTAACTCAAAATGTTCATTTGTTGCCTTTAGGGCCTCATAGAATAATGATAACAGCAAAAACAACAAGAATAATAGTGACATTGACAATCAAGCTGAAATCTAGGGTGGGATCTATAAAATTATTATAGAGTGGTTTTGACACCCAGCTGTAAATAACATTAGTTTTGAGTGTATTTTTGTACATCAGCTGATGAATATTTTTTATACCTTTATCCTATCTCTCTACTGCAGTGGGCAGTCACAACCATTTACTCTCATCATGCCCCCAGCTGAAATAAAGTCTGATAGAAAACATTTCTTCAGGGATAAAAGAGAGATGCAACATCGTACTACAACTGCATCATTTGTCTGCTAAGAGGTGCTTAAGGAATGAATAGATGTTTTATGGAAATCTAACCTTTTACAGAGTTCAGCCAGGAAATTTCATAATGAAAGATGTGTTCCTACAGGTGTGATGTGCACAAGGTCAAAGAGAGGAGAGGTGCTCAAGTAATAATTAGTAATAGCTGATTCATACTGGCAAATTGCACCTGCCTAGCAACAACAGTGTATTGTAAAAGTAAAATACAGCACATTATTGTGATGAAGTTTATGTTTCCACCATATCAAACATCTTCATTAACACTCCTTTACACTGCATGTAGCTGAAGGAAGAAAGCAATTAGAAAGTTTCAGATTTTATGTTAGAGCAGGGAGTATTTGATCAGTGGTTTTACTCACTGAATAATGCAGATTTATCCTAGCCCACACTATTTAAGAAATTTATATCAAAGTCAGTTAGTAGTTTCAACTAAATTTGGTAATTAGTCCAAAAATTTATGTTTTGTTTCAGAAGAGGATTTTATGAGAAGATAAAATTTTTACTAAAAGCCTTACATTAAAAAAGATATTAGACTCAAACCATTTCCCCTGCTTTTCATTTCAAAGAGAAGTCTAGAAAAATGTTTTGTTCTAAACGTTCAGCTCAGCTAGCAAAGTGAAAAAAATCAGTTATTCACACAACTCTATTTACTAATACTCTATGTGGAGGAGTAGATTGGATGACTAATCTTGTTTGTTCCTACATTCCACCTCCAGTTGCTTATACATCTGCTGAGAAATAGCATCCTTGAGCTCCCAAAGTCTCATGGGTTTTGCCCTGATGGTCTTGCAGTGGCAGGGTAGACTTTGTAGAGAGTGTGCCTGTACTGAAATCGACATGTACTCTCCTCATATGTTGCAAACACTATTAGAAAGGAGGGTTTCCACAGTAAAGATAAAAATTTGGAAAGAAAACATCACCATTTCTGCAGAAAAACTCTGAGTTTGGCTTATATAAGTCTTTTAAAGTTATGCAGAAAGCCAATTTTCTCCACAAAGATTTTTTGTAATGAAATACTGTGAAGGCATATGAAATTCAATGATTTTGGGAGGGATTAAGGTTCTTTGTTTTGCAGTTTCTACATGAATTTACACACACATGAACAATGTATGTCAAGAAAAGAAAAAAAAAAGTAATATCAAAGAAATCCAGTTGTAGCCCAGGAACATGTACACAAAGTTAAGGTAAATATTTGGAATGTAATATAATGCCTGTGCAGAGAAACATCAAAAAGGCTAACTAGCAACACAAATAGGATAACTATAACTAGTGAATGAATGATGTAAAACAGAAAACAATTATTTAAAATCAAGACAATATCTATATGGGTGCTAAATTAGCCTATGATGTATTTTTGACCTCATACTTTCCTCTGCGTCTGCTCCTGGCCACTGCTCTATTCTGGGTGACACAGCACTTGGATCTGGTCCTATATTCCTGTTTTACACACATCATACAAACCATGTTTCATAGAGAGAAACAATAAAATTGAATTGGCTGCTCAGTATGGTATCATAAAGCCTAGATAGCTGTAAGACCTAACAAAGATCTCAAAATGTCATAACTTCAGTTGTTTACCAAAATATAGTCCCTTTGAGGACACATTTCATCCCTTACTTCTTTTTTCCTCTGTCATGAAAAGGTTTTAAAATTATCTAAACCTAGGGAAATGGTGTGAATATCCACACACACC
This sequence comes from Tychaedon coryphoeus, assembly GCA_013398595.1. Taxonomy (NCBI): domain Eukaryota; kingdom Metazoa; phylum Chordata; class Aves; order Passeriformes; family Muscicapidae; genus Tychaedon; species Tychaedon coryphoeus. Next base: position 1,202,134 of record WBND01000111.1, read on the forward strand.
CCAGTCAAAATTAACCATAGAGACTTGCTGAAGTGGCTTTGCAGCAGTTTGGAGCAGCAGGACATTTCTTATTCTTTTTTTTTATATATGCTTTTGTGTAGTTGCTTGTTACCTATGGATGCAGAGTGTAGGAGCACATGAAACAGTCCAAGAGGAATCACTGATAATTTAACTTGTGAGGCACCCTCACAAAGAAAATATTGAAAATTCACTGACAACTAAGAGGCAACTTTTGAGCCCAATTAAATCCATTACCCTTCTAAACCCCCATGATACAAAATATGGGTAATCACATGAGTGTGTAGGCTAAAGACAGCATGTCAATATTACCATTGTTTGAGCTGACAACAGCCAAGAGAATTTTCATCTTAATAAGTGCCTTAATTGTATCTCCATGCAGAGAATAGAAAACTAATTGTAAAATTAAAAATTAAAAATTTAACATTTAAAATTCTCTTTTTTAGTCCTTAGATTATCTGATATGTTAAATGGGCCCCTGACAGTGCTTTTTGACCAGATTTCCTACAAAAGAGACAAATATGATATCCTATATATATTTACAGACTTAATGAAAAGTCCTGAGTGAAAGGGAGGGCAGATGGGATCTTACAAATGCAGGTCCCTGCACGTTTTCTGTGGTGCCATTATATTTTTATACATTAATAAAAACATGTATAAAAATATGAAGAAGCACATTAGAAAAAAAAAACAAGCATCAGTGAAGACATGAGACATGAGGAATGAGGACTCAGAGAAGCTGAAAGGTGAAGTGATTTTTCCTACATTTTTTTGTAGGTCTTTGTCCAAGGCAGGATTGCTGAGTTTCAACTACTGAACCACCCCTCACTTTCTTTTCCATTTTCAAGCCATTAGTACCAGGAATGTGTCCCACAATAATCAGATGATAATCTGCTCATCTTCTTAAGACCTGTAAGATCTATTTGAATTTCTCAGTCTCATGAATATTTTGAACAGCTGACACTTTTCCAAAAATCTGAAAATAAATAAATAAATATAAAATTTCTAAAATATTTTAAGGAAGCTATGACTTTCTCTGCTATTCAAGAACAATACTGATATTTTCTCCTTCACCCTGGATACACCTGTAGTTTTTAACCAAGAGTATCCTAATCAGACAAATATTTTTTTCCACATGGCTTCTAAACCCATAGTTTCATGAGCCACATATTTTCAAATGACCCCTATACCACTGAGAAAAAAGTTAATTTCCAGTACTTACTTTCAGCTCTGGAAAGTCCTAAAATATCAGGCTTTAAAACTGCTACAGGTTTATGTCCAAAGAGGTAAGGATTAGCATGTCATTTTTTACATCTCCCTCTGAGCCATACCCTGGTGGGTTCATCATAACCAAGGCACCTGGTCTGCCAAGCAAAGAGAAATGAAATGAAGCCTCTGCAGGAAATAAAAATATAAATAGTTAATTTTAAAATATTTTTCCCCTGGATTTTAAGTGCTGCATCTGAAATGTACAATGGCACATAAAACGCTGTAGGAGGTTTTTACAAATATAAATTTGTGATAATCTCTAGTAATGTGCACAGCTTTCCCACCATAGACACAACGTTCCCAGAATTCTTCCTCATTTGCAAGGTTTGGTAAATATTTTCTTACAACTTTTACTATCTAGATGTGCTTTGGGACATAATATAATTATTCTTAAAATTTAATTTCCACTGAAATCACTCCAGGCACAAAATAATCTTGAAAAGGCATCCCTATTTTCCCAAAGAGGCTGGAAATATGAAGATTTTTACTGTTGACACCAAAGACAGACTGTCAGGGATTGCACATGGCACTGGGTGGATGTGATGGACAGAGAAGCAAACAGGAAAAGAAGAAAACTCAAAGAGAGCTAAAAGATAACTTAGAGCAGAATCTAGAAAACTGTAAATTTACATCTAGAAAATGTAAAACTACAGAAAAGTGCATAATGGAATGACAATGATGGTGTTCCTTGCCTCTGCAATTTTAGAGATGAGCAATAAAATAATTTTCCAGTAGACTTCAGATTTTTATGCAACACAACATTTTCACAACAATACATTCCAGAATGCAGTAGGAATTTAAGTTCATCTCAGCTTAAAAATATAAAACTGAGTGTGGGGATCATGGGGAGAACTGAATGCCACTGGACCCAACTAGCTGTTCCTTTATTGCCTTTGGTATTCAGATGACATTTACTCTTACCCTTTTTTAAAATCCTGAGGGAATCACTAAATTATATATGCACATATATATCCAGTACAGAAAGCTGAAAAGTACAGTTTGCCTTCAGGGCCTGCAATTAGGGATTTGCTAAGTCAGCTATGTGCTGTCAGAGAATCAAGGAAATCTCCATTAGAATGCCATTAGGACCTGCAGAAAAGCTCTGCATTTCTTAGCCCCATTGCTCTACATACACTCTATTATACTCAGGAAAATTTCCATATTTTTGCAGAAACATGTCTCCTTAATTAATATTATTGGAAGTTCTAATAGGTTTGTTTAGATCAGCATAAATTGCCCTTCCATCATCCAGCATAGGGTGGGTTGAAGTGGGCAGCCACCTGGCAGCCTTCCTCATTGGCATGTTGAGTCTTTGTCAAGGGTGGGATGAGCACAGTTCATGCAGAACTGCTGAAAAAACATTTGAAAACAGCAATTTTTTCAGATTTGCCATGAACAGTCTGATCAATTTTAACACTCGTTTGCCTGGTTTGCTCTCTGACCTCCAAATACAAATGTTGGTTCACAGGCAGCTGGTTCTTTTAATCTCCACATCATTGTTGTGTGAATATTTATACAAAAGGCAAAAAGGGAGCAATAGAACAGGAGAAAAAGAACAGAGCTTGATCATTTTTTGAGAATTTTTATAGGGGTATTCTTGGTAATTGTAATCTGCATTAAGGTCTAGGAACCAATAGGAAAGATTAGAATGGCTGACATTTCATTAACTTGTAAATTTGTGGAATGTGTTATGTAATTTTTTACTAGGAAATTCTGGCAGTGCATATGGGTAGTGTAAAGCCCTTGCATTGTGATATACATGCAAAACTTCACGTGCACATCAATTCCATGTACGTTACACCCACGGAAATGAAAGCTCACACGTGATCTCACTCAAATGGCTGAGAGGGCTGGCTGACCTGGAACCACAATGTTTGTTTTTTTCCTTGATCCAAAAGAGTTTTGAAGAATAAATTGCCAAAGTTTTGCAGGATAAACACAGGAGCTAGGTTTCCCTCCTGCTGAAGGAATCTCTTGAGAGAAGGAAGAATCCTGACATACCAAACTTGGTATTAAATCTATGTAAATGTTGCTTTACAACAGCATTGTTTCAATGCATCTACCTGAAATTGTCCCATAACACATTTCTATCTTATTTAGTATTATTGTATGTAACACACTGTAACATACAGGAACCTCCAGCTCTGTAGGGAATTTTTGTGCAGCAGTGTAATTTGGATCATCTGGCTGTTCTGGCCACTTTAAGAAGCATGCTGCTTGCTAAACCAACACAAATGGAAAGAAATTGGCAAAATCTAGCAGGATTCCATGGCACAGTTCAGGTCTTCCATGAACACTACAAGTCTAGCATGAGGTAAAGAACTTTGTCTCCATTCAACAGCTCTTAGGAAAGATACAGAATAAAAGGATGTGCATTTTCAGGTCACCTACCAACCATTTTCCTTTTAGAGCAAATATAACCTTGACTATAGAACATACATTGCACAATCTGCAGTGTTTTTTCTTGATAAACTTAACTATTCCCTTGGCATAGCTGCCAACCTCTTTAGGGATGTGGAAGGCTTGTGGAAAGGTAGATGATGAATTTCATGTAAATTTTATGAGAGATTCAAACCCTTCACATGAAACATGTAAAAGGAATGAAACAGAGCTGTCTCACATAAGTGTGCAAGGCACTGCACTCTGAAAAAAAAATTGCTGAAGGAATGGAGTGTAGTGATGTCTAACATCATTATAAAGAGGTAAGAAGTTGAACATGTCTACATTTCTTTTTTCAAGTTTCCCAAATGGACTAGTCCACAATTCAGACTAATGGCTTGTAAAGTTTCCTCTTAAAAAAACATAGTGATTTTGAGCATAAAATAGTGTCTGAGAGTAATACATTCCATTTTTATACTTACATAACTTAGAGAAAATTAAACTGACATTTTTCCCATAACCTAATAAAAAAATCCAGTCTCTGTTTAAAATCTTTGCTTGCCAAATGCAAATCAGAATTTTTTTCTGAGTTGCTTTATGAACCCATGAAAATAGGATACATAACAAAATACCCCACAGACCTATAAATATAGAAGTGCCAAAGAGGCACTGGTTTAAATACAAACCATCAACTGACTTACCTCTTCATTTATCTCCCTTGCTAAGTGTTATGATACTGTAAATGCTTTAGAATTTGTATAATTTATGTAAATTATTAAACACCTGTTCTTGCCCCATAAAAGAAGAATATAGAACAATCTCTTCAGTTTAATTGATTCTTGGCTTGAGTTGTCATTATTTTCTCAGCAAATACAAAGAAACTGTAGTTCCCTAATGGTCAGGTTTTGTTGGCAAAACACAGATGTTCAGAATCTACCATTCTAAAATGGATGTACTTTTGGTGATTCTGCTGAGAAAATGCCATTAAAACACAATTAGCAAGCCAGTGATGAAAAACAATGACACATAGGTCCTGACAATTTACATTCACCTTCCTTGCAGATGTGGTGCTGATGGATAACGTGGTTTGGTTGGATATACCCCAACTACCAGAGTTTTCTGGTGGGAGTTTTCTGGTGCATTTATCAGTAAATTGCTTTCACGTGTCTCTCCCATAAGCTGCTATCTGTTCTGTTTCCATTGGGACAAAGCTTTTGGGAAAGTGCTTAGAAGAAAGGAAGCCCCTAGCAGAAGATGAACTGGGTGCACCTCTGAGCTGTGGGTCATGCCACCAGTTCAGAAAGATGACATGTCTCACACACAACAATTATTTTCAGCCTTTCTTTGTCAATGAGAGAAATTACTTTTTTGTCCGTATCACCTTGCAAATTAGAGTAGCTGCATGCAGTCCTCTCTGAGCCAATTTTGAGAGCCTGCAGAGCTGCCAGTTGCCACTCAGCACTGGGGGAAGCTGGCACATTGCCCAGTAATCATGGCCTGTTCACTAATAGGCCCAATTCAAGGGATCATGGCCACTAATAAAATACATCCTACCTACTTACTTGGACCCCTTTCTTCCCTGTGTTCAGCTACACTGCCCCAGCTGAACTGAACCACTGAACCAGAAGGAACAACTGGCAGCCCAACTGCCCTTGAGGCATCAGCAAGCAGGGAGCTGTTGTTTCTCAACACTCTGGATGGTGCTGGCATGGGATTTACAGTGGACTCCTGCAAGATACAAAATATGCAAACAAACAGAGCAAACACCATTTTTTAGATCCATTCATGGTCTAAAAATTCTGATACCATAATCATTCTTACAAGCTTTGTGCTTTGTAGTTTCTCAAGGATGAGCTCAGTTTCTCATTTAATTACTCAGTCAGCTTGTTCTGTGTTGGATTTCCCCACACAAACACTGGTTTGGTTCAATTTTCTAAATTTGCCATAAGATATGATATGTTCCAGTTTTACTAATAGAAAAATAATGGATATTAGAAGTAAATTATATTTTTATGACATTTTTAAAGTCCTCATTTGGGGAGCTCTAAGTTTGAAGGTTTGAACCAGCTTGTAAATGTCTGACCATTTGTTGAGTCTGGCCTCCCATGCTGTGAAGTGCTCTGTGGGAATGTTCAAGCTGGAATTTGATAGAGAGCAAGTAATTTTCATACCCATACATTGCACTTGTGTGACATACAGAAATCAGACTGGATGCACTGCACTCTGTGAGGGGAGGAACAGTGACTCACCATGGTAAGAAGGCTGGCACATGCCAATAGGCTCAGTTCTTAGAATCTGCCTGATGCAGAGGAGAACTTGGCCTGCCTTACTAGAGCACTTCCAGACCTTATGTTCAACACAGAGGGCAAGAGACAATTAATTTAAGCTTCATCAAAATTTCATTCTGCTTTAGATGGAATGGACAGAACAAGGGAAAGGCAGGGAAGTTTAGATGAAACAAACCCCGCCATCATTCTTGTAACAAACCAAAAGTAAATTTTTTGTGCTGTCACTTGTCATGGTCAATTTCTGATTTCCTGAGTCCTGGTGGGACTAGAAAATTAATTACAATACTGTAAGAAATTTATTTTATTTATTCAAAACTCTGATAGATTTCTCAAATTTTTATTAAGTGAAGAGAGCAGAGTCCTGATCCCCTGGCAGTGCATGGCATTCATTCTCAGGGACACCAGTTCATCCTCCCACACCTGTGCTTTTACGAGCCCCTCTCCCCTGAGCACAGAGCTCGTACAGGTGTTAGTCCTTTTTCCTCTTTGCACAGCACACAGAATGCCTTCAGATCTCTGCACATATGTGGACACATATGGCTTTTAAGCCATCCCCCCACACCACTTGATTGTCTTTAGTTTGATAGTAATCCCCTTCCCTGGGACATAATTCCTGCCTTTAATGTGGAATAAACCTGAGAGCTGGAAGACATCCTCTTTACTTCTATAAACAGCTGTGGATGAATGTGACTGTTTGACAGTTTTTAAAAAGGTTCTCTATGGTTTTTATTAGCATTATATGAGTAACAATGGCTCCTCAGCTATAGCTGGCTTTAATGATTGCATATTAATGCACTTGAAACAGCAAGAATCTATTGAATATATTCCAATAATTACTAAATGTATTACATGTAACTATCTTACCACCAGAAAAGACTAAATATCAGAATAACCCACTTAACACGTAACATCCAATGCAGAACATAGCTGAAGACAAAACCATAAGTGTAATAACCTGTATTGTAAAAACTAAGCTAATAAGTAAGATTAAGACAAACCCTTTTGGGTTCAGATTTTACCTCTAGCCCTTGTTTCCACTACATGACAGCTATTTTTCTGTACAACTGCACCCTGTGTACTTTTATCCTTTACTTCAGCGAGTCTTATAAGAGGTGGGAGATGAAAAAAGGCCCTTGTTGGTATTTCTAGTATACAAAAACTTATCCTGCAGCAATTTGCACCTGAAAGGACATTGCCAAAGCAACATCTATTCTCCTGTCTGGCCACTGAAAGTGATCTAATAATAAAATATGTGCTAAACAAGCTTGTAATTAAAATTTTTATGTTTTTTTCGTATCTTGACAGCATGGGTGATGGTTCTCCTGATGTGCAGAAAAGCTTCCTACATTTCTGAGTGAGATTGTTTGGATCTGTATAGTCATAGCTTGAGACTGCAGAGTTCATGCTCTGGGCAAAGGAATCACTTGTTTTTCTCACTGAAGCTGTCTCAACAGGAACACAGCAACTGTTTAACAGAGCACAACACCATCCCTTCTGTCTGACTGAGAGGATGAATTTTGTCCTGGTTTATCTCTGAAAGCAGATCTCTCACACAGGCAGCCGTGTGCATTGTGTGTGTGTGGATACACACCGACAGCTCTGCAAGTGATCCTAACAAGAACCTTTTTAACACACTCAGAGCTTGAACCAGAACCTCTCTGGTTCTCAGCCACACTAGAAGTACACAAAGAGATAGCAATTTAGCACAGTATGCCTTGTAATTAGTTTAATCATTGTCAGCATGTAACTATAAACCAAATACTAATTAGCCACGTTAGTATATTGATGGGATTTTTCTTAGTTGTCTTTTGAGTTAGGTTTTCTGTAGCAGCAAGCTGAGATCCCCTGTGAGAAGCAGAAAAGCAACTTTCCACATATGCTAAAATGTGCAAATATGGGAACTACCAGGTGCCTGTTATCAAACACCAGGTTTGGCATCGTTTACAAATCAGCAAAAGTGGAAGGATTAAGACATTAGAAGAGCAGTTCTGCAAGTGCTTGACAGCAGTGACAGAGAGATAAGACCGACTGCAGCACTTGGTGCAGGACCCAGGGCTGGAACTGCTCCAAACCTCAGGAGGCTTCTGATCCACAGATCTTGTTCATATTCTTCTCTGGTTTTTAGTGGCTGAAGGTGATTTTATTATTCAGCTAGATTTTCTTTGTAGAACAGAATATCAAGCGCTTGAAAGGGTGATAGAGAGATTGAGTCATCTTCTTATACCAGTGCAAAATACAATTGGAAATACTTACTATTCATTTCCAACCTGTAACTCTTTCCTCAGGTACCCTGTCACATCTTTCTCTTCTCAGATTATCACAGTGTGCTAAGATGAGCAATGCAAAGAGATTTACCAAAAGAGAGCTTGCCCCAGTGCAGCAGCAGTCCTTGGTGGCACTGCCAGTGGCAGGCAGGCACGTCACAGCACTTCAGGTGTGAGAGCACAGCCCAGTGAGCTGCCTCAGGAGGGTTAGGCAGACCCTGACACCTCTGGGAAGGTCAGCCAAGCAGTGGAAGCTGTGTCAGTGCTTGAAAAACCTCACAGCTGTCTTTCAAGGGGCAAGGGAGCTAGAGGAAAAGCTGCAATCAGAATAACTATTCAGGGATAGATTGATGGGGAGGGAAGGTCACAGAATGGTTATTAAGAATGGAAGTGGTAACAGCAGCAGCAGAAGCAATTTTACCTGACCAGAACAGATTCAAAAATTGGCCTTTATTTGGACCAGTCCAAGAAATTCTCTTTATCTCCTCATTTGATGGGCAGAAGTTAGGAAAAAGTAATGGAAGGGATTTCCCCAGAGACCAAGCACTCTTTCTCCTCCTACAGCAAAGGAAAAGGAGTTTGTTTCATTTTGTTGTGCAATAATGCTTAAAAGGACCAGTTTTAGGAATAAAAAAGTCCCCTCCAGTCATTTATGATTTATGCTGAGACACTACAATGCCAGCATTTCCAGATGTTCAAAAGCCTGCTGGAAAACAAAACATATTTCCAAAAATTCCTGGGGCTGGAAGTGCAAATCTCATTCACACTCACGAGATCTTACATAAACAGTGCCTTGCTGCTCAGAAGCACTCACCAATGTGGAGAAAGCTGCATGTCCTGTAAGGCTCTTCAGCTTTGTAAATTTACAGACAGACATGGAGCCCGTGTCCGTGAGCTGCAGCTCCTACACTGCTCTAAATCTGCCTGGCCCTAATTAATCCCCAGGTCAGCTATTCCCCAGTACAGCTGTTGCCATTTACACCCACTAAGGATCTGCTGCCCAATGAGGATAAATTCCTCATCTGTACTATAAGTTTGGCTTTCCATGTGGGCTCTCTTTTCCACCTATAGTGAATTTTGCCCATGTCCTGCTTTATTCCATGAAAACTACACTTTGGTACCTAATTTTCGTCATGCAAAATGAGCTTTCCACAAGAAATTTGAAACTTGAGGTGGAATTTTGGTCCTGAATTGATTTAAAAACTCCACTAGCTTAATTCAGATTTTTCAGTGGGCATATTCGCGGGGCAGAGATTTTTCTTCCAGTATATATGTGTATATATATATATAAATTATATATACAGTGTATATATATATATGCTATATATATATATGCCCTCACATAGACACATTCACACCCACATATAAACACAGGCTTGAGGTCAGTGTAAAGAACCCAGAGCACCTACAGTTGAAACCACAAAGGAGAATTTAGCTTAAGGTAGTGCTTATTACTTCTTGCAGTCAAGCCGTTTATTTAAGTCCACATGAAGGCCCGAGTCTGAAAATTTGTCACCAATATTTTTTTCTTTAATGCTGTCATCTTTATCCTAAAATATTTAGATGCATATTTGAATGTGACTTCAGTGGCACAGAGAGAAAAGAAGTAATGAGTGGTTTGAAGGTTATTAGAGGCACTGTTAGAAGCTAGAGAATGACAGGACTATTTATAATCATCCCCTTACATGAAGTCATTTCATTTTGTGGTATGAAAACCACAAATACTGTTTGTGAACAAGACATCCTCAACTTTGGCACAAGAATACATTCGTTATTCCTTGTAAGTAAGACCCATTATGAGTGATGATGTGTCAAAAGTCACAAAAATGTTGAAATTCCGATTCAGATGAAAGAAGTAGTACATGATGAATCTATGCGTGAAATATATTAAATCCAGAGTAGAATAGTATTTCTGTCTCCATTAGCAACAAGAACCCAAGAGGATGCAGCAAGTGACTTAAAGAAAAGATGGTTTGTGATATGAATGACAATTTCCAAGAGAGAAACTGAAATGGTGGCACAAACAACCCGGCTGAGTCTCCTCCCCAGGTCCCAGTCCAAGTGTTGTTTCAAACCAATGAGGGAAGCACTGCCAGCCAATCACCTTCAGATTATTTATTGCTCTATTTTCACATATAGAACTTTTCTGTCAGCTATTAGCAGTGATTCAGTAGCACTGCAGGTTATCAGTGTGTAAGGGAAAGTTTACCCCAGAGACCTCACTTTATCAGTGCTTGCTCTACATTTTTTCTCCTCTCTAATAGCTGTCCCATCTATGATCCTTCTCACTATATTTGCCTCATTAACAAAATTTTACACAGTTGTCTGACAATTCAGGTTACCCAAGGATTTCCTTTCAATGAACAGTCACTTGAATGAGTACAGGTTATCTGAGAAATGACAGCACAGCTCTCTTGGGGAAAGAAAAAGAAGAAACATTCAGGTGACATTTCCAGATATGAGACTGTGATAACTTAGAAGAGAAGCACAAAACCCCACCAGTTTCACCATACATAAAGATCACTGGTTCTCTATGCCTATACACACAAGTTGCTTTTCAAGATATTGGAGTTCACTAACACAGGTATAGGTCCCTTGAATAGGTAAACAGTTCTTGCAACTATCTTGAGGGACTACCCCAAGACTAATAAACCTCTGATTTATTTAGGACCAAACAGTTTTGATGTATTTTTAGATTCAGCTTTAAATGTGCTTATCTACATGTATCAGAAGGCAGTTGTGTTATTACTAAAGGATGCAGACAACACTAGCTTATTTGTTCATTTATGTTCTATGTGTACAAGTTATGCAACTTCACTGATTTGCTGTTCTCATTTCTATTTCCTCATTCCAGTTAGTTTTATAGCCATAACAAATTACATTTTCATTTCAAAGTCAGTTTCCTTTCTTTTGCCCCTGCTATTCTTTCCCCTCAGGTTTCCAAAAGTTAGCTTGTGATTTTGCAGATGAGCATTCACAGCATGTAAGACCCCATAAACAGAAATTCAGAACCAGAACATACAACTTTGTGAAAAGGTGCACTATAAATATGAATATAAGCTTGACAGTTTCTTTTTCAGGGGAAAAATCCCAGATTGCAACTACCTAATATTTTGAATTCATAACTGTGGTAATGACAACATTTGCTTTTATAAATTTGAGTCAAATGATGGTAATTTCAATTTTCATGTGATCAGTCTTTCAGATATGAAAGACCACACTAGAAAACTGCTTCAGTGGGAGCAAAGTAAATTAGTGGAGGAGACTCCAAATTTGGGCTTAAGAAAAACACTCTAGTCACAGAGTAGCACTGAGGGGTGTACTCTGAGGTGCTTAACTTTTGGCATAGATGCGTGTATAGCAAAGGAGCAGGACTTTTGTCTAATCCACAGCATATATTTTATTTGCAGCTGATCCCTTTAGTCCCTGTAATAGGAGCTAAATCTTCACACCTGACAGACCCTGACAAAGGCCTGGGGACAGAGAAGTGTGCAGGCTTAGCCTCTTCCACCATGGTCTGAAAAACAAAAAAGCTCTTTGAAATCCAGTGTTTTCACATTAAACCTTCACAAGGGAGCCCACCCTGAAAACCACGAGGAGTTTTAAGTCTCCTTCTCCCCTTCCACAGTCAGACCTAAAACTGCTGTTGCCACAGAACTCTGCATCTTTGGGACTCCTTCACAGCTCCTTTTTATCAAATGGGGCTGAAGTGGGCCCCCTTACAAGCTTACAGCAACTGGGAACCTGAGCCAGAGAGGAAAGGCAGTTAGTTATTAGCAAGTTCTTCCAAGGGAGCCTAAAGGGGATTGTCCACCAGTGTTTGAATATCCAGCTATCAATTCACAGCACTTCTAGCAAGAAGCAGGAAAAAAAAAAAAAACAACTGGTAAATGACTAACACATGTGCATAGAGCAGGACCTTAGCTCTAGATGTACTAATAACTGTGACTTTTTCTACCATTTTTTTTTGGAAGAGGTCAGAGGAATTTAACAAACAAGGTACTACCAGGCTTCCTGTTACTTGTAATTACAAGAATGGGCAATCTTTCATTTTAATAGGTCACATGCTTTTTTTCCTCTTGCTAGCATTTCTTATAAGCAGATAACGGTGTTAAGAAGAAAAAAAAAAAAAGAAAAAAAGAAAAAGAAAGGAAACCATTGCCATTTAAAACTTTGAGACTAAACATTAACTTTGCTAGTATGCTAGCAGAATCTGGGACAAATCCTGCCCTAACTCAAGGAGTGCAAAGGGCCAGCTCACAGCAGCATGATGCATAACAAATGAGCTGTCTGGAAAAGGTAGGAAAAGGATGGCAGGAGAGGAAGAGGCATTACAGAGATGGGAAACAGTATGAAATACAGTTCAAAGGCTCATTGTACAGAGGTGTTTGAAAGCCCTGCATGTATGCACAGCTATTACAGCTATTTCCCCCAGCAGATTTAGGGGCAATAGAAATACAGAAAAATTTGCTGTTAACCAACCAGGGCAGTCTCTTTTGGGAAGTTCTACTGTGGTCTGCTGGCTGTCTTAGCACATCCTTCTTTACTTTTTCCATGGTCAATATGTCTTTTCTAAGCAATGCAGGATGTGAATTGGTGCTTTGTTTGTATGTACCAGCTGTCAACTGAATCTGCAATTTAAGTTGTAGATTGAGACACAAAAAAAAGACATCAATTTTCCTAGAGAAAAAAACAAAACAAAACAAAACAAAACAACTAATTCTTTTCTTTCAGGGCTCATACATTCCACAGATGAGGGAATACTAAGAGAATAACTGATGATCAGCACAGTCCTCCCTTGGTAATAACCACAGAAACCCTGAGTATAGATGTTTTAGATCACACTAAAGATCTTAAGTTCTTTCTGCTTCTATTAAGACACACTGCTTTTTATTATTACTACTATATGCACATAGAGTTTTGTTATAGTTGTTTTTCAACACCCTCTCAACCCTTTTTATGCTGAAACGCAGAGGGAAAATAAAACCAGGACTAGAACAATTAGTTATATATTAAACCAAACAGGAGCTCTTTAACATTGTGTTCTGTACTTATGGAACTGGTAGGGAAAATATTTTACAAACAACTGTATTTCTAAGAACTATGATGACTTAGTACTGGTACTAAAACATTTGTGAGAAAATATGGGACTGCTATAAATAACTTTAGGAAGTATCAACAATTTTTTAGTAAGCCTTTACTAGTTCATCTTTAAAAGCTTAACACTAAACTCCTCATCTCAAGAGGACTGAATACCACCACCTGGCAGACCTATGGAGAGCTGTTTCCATCAAGCACCAGCATTACCATGAGTAATCAGCACCCTTGTTTTCTGCATAAGCCCACCCACACCATGAAATGAGGCTCCAAAGCTCATTGTTCAGCTCCTGGAGACCAGGTGAGGAGTTAGACCTGCAGTGGTTTGGGAATGGGGAGTGAGAGAGCTGCTGCATGGACAGTGCAGTTGTAGGGTTGAGGAGTGCCATGCTTGGAGGTTAGCAACTTTCCTACAACAACAGCTCCCTGGGCAATAGATAATTAATTTAGCAGGAATGACAGAGGAAATGGTCCCTCAGAATTGACACCATGAGAACCAGGCAGCTGCAGAAGAGTGTGGGAAGTGTGGGGTCAGGCTGACAGCAGCAACCCCCTCAGACAGAGACGGCTTGTGTCCCTGGAGGTGGCTGGCTCTCACTCTGTGGGAGCCCTACAGCCTGTCTGAAGAGAAAAAACTCCAAACCCAAGAGAGAGGCCCTAGGTTGCAAAAGGGACACTAAAAGCATGGAGAAAAACGCCCTCCTTCCCACAGTTCTTTGCAGTTTCATGCTAATATACCCCAGTTCTGTTTCCCTGGTTGGCCCATTGGCCTCTCCACCCCTTTTCCCCTTACATGTGTGATCTCTGGAATGTTCTCCCTTCCCTGCTTACCCATTGGCCCCATTTTGCCGCAGTGCCCCACCCCCTTTTTGCCTATTGGTTGCTGCCCTTGGCCCCACCTTTGTCCCGCCCCAAGCCCTCAGCCCATTGGTTCTGATGCTCTGCTCCGCCCCCTGTTCCTCCTATTTAAACCTGGACCCTCCATTGCTCCCTGGACTGTTTGCTTGTCCATGGAATAAATTTGCCTTATGGAGCCCTGCTTGAAGACCCTTCTCACCTCTCGTTCCTTTGTTGCCCAAGAGTTATCCAGTGTGTGGTTTTGTTTTCCGCTGTGAGCGAGCCTGTGTCACTGGAGAGGTTTCCTCTTCAGCTGGGAATGCTTTCAGAGGGTTGTGTCACCTCACCACCACCTCACACCACAACACTCAGCCATGAGCAGTTCTGCTGTGGGCAGGATGAGATGGATGGATGGGGGGTCCTGCTGGAGATGCTCCGCTGCCCTGTGTGTGACAGGGACTGACAGCAGCACATTAAGCTGGAGAGTGCTGCTTCTCATGGATGTACCACCACTTTTCTGTGGGGGAAGACCATCCCTACCACTCCATCACTGGCATTTCTGTGCCACTTCTTTTCTTGTGGTGGATTCTTAGGACAAAAACAGCGCCCCAACTCCGTGCTTGAGGGAGCACCGGGCTCTCTTCGCGCTGTCCTGGGATCTCACCCACCCTGTCCAGCACTGGGCAGCATGGCCCATGGAATTCTGACCAGAGAGCAGCAGTGAGAGCTGTTTGGGTGCTCACAGTGCTGACACTGTCTGTAGGGTCTCTTGAGCCTCAGTTCCCCACAGGCAGGACATCTTTGTGTTTTTGAGTCCGTGTTCTCCCCAGCCTGAACACTGAAGAAAATGCAGAAGCTGTTTTTCATGATTTTCCAAGGTTGTTTATTATTTCTTATCCAAGGAATTCTTTTTCTAGCTGACAGAGATCTATTCAGCACGTCGATCCAGGGCAGAATGCCTCCCCCTCTGGGCAGGACTTATCTTTTATACTCTAAACTACATACCTAATGTTTACAATTACTTTCCAATATATGACATCTTTATTAAGCTGTCCAACTCTCTCCCAAACCAATCCAGTGGTGCCATCCTGACCCAAAGATGGATGGCATAAAGAAGAAGAAAGAAAAGACATACCACGCCCAAAATCCTCCATCTTAGCCACGAGCCCCCTAATATAAACATTTCTAAAAATCCACTTTTCTGCCTTCTAACTATCTAATTTATACTCTACTTATTTTTTGTGACTTGTAATTCTTCCTGCAATGTTGGCAGATTTCTCCAGGGGCTTAAATCCAGACTCCTGGGTACCATGCCAGGACCTCTGAGACCCTTGCCAGGGGTGTCTAGAGGCATCCAGGGAAGCCAGGGGAACACCCTGGGTTCCCACAAGTGCCAGCACTGATTGTTTCAAGCTAGGGAGGGTGTCCCTGCCCGGGCTGGGCAGGAGCCGCGCGCTGCCTCTGCCTGCACAGCGCTCCCTGTCCAGAGCCAGGATTTACTGGGGCTTGGGGCCGGATCCTACAGGTGCTGAGCTCCATATGGTGTGCACAGAGCAGCCTCTTCCCACGCTACTCCTGAGAAGTCAGCACTTTTGAACTTTTACTTTTCAAAGAAAAATACTGCCGGTGTAATAGACTAAATTTTGTAATAAAAAGTGAAAGGTGGGAGCTAACACAGCACCATTTAAAGCTGCATCTGGAATACAGTTGCTGTTTAAAACCAGTGGGAAAAAGCAAGATATGAAGTATCAGAAGAGGGCTTAGAATGGAGCCCGTTAAAAAAGAAGAATGTGTTATAAATAATAAACACATATACAGTTGTACATGATATAAAACTAATTCTATTTCAGCGCCTTGGTGGCATTAATAAACCTCTCAGCTTTATTCTCCTGGTTTATGAGATCACCAGCATGCCTCTATGGAATTACCTACTTTTCCACCACCATGTAAAAAATCATTAAGACAGTTTTTCAATATTTTGTTATTGTTTGACCTACAGATTAATATGCCTCTCTAGAATTTGCATCTTCCCTATTGTCTTAGAACAAATTACAGCACAATAAATGCTGTCTGACTACAGAGTATTGTGTAGCATTTTGCTACTTGCAGTATAGTTATGACTAGCTCCTGCATCAGCAAAAATGATTAGAATAAAAATGTTGGGTTTTAGGAGCTTTGAGATTGCAACAAGGTTATAGATCAGAAGATATTTTCTTGCACTAGTGCCCTTGGGCTCAGGAAAACAATCTGGCTGTTAAATGTTAATTGCTAAATTAGTGAAGCTTAAGCCTAATGGAGGCGGCTTCTTCAGGCTGGAATGACTATGTTCGTGAAAATAACCAAGGAGAGCTGTGTAAAATATCTCTTTGCAAAATCTGAAAGAAAACAAAATTACTTGCATTCAGTATCAATTCAGGCAGTACTCACAGAAAGGTTTGCTTCTTTTCATTACGCTCACTTAAGGGAAAATTTTAGGAGTGCTTTCTAGTTCTGCACTGAAATCAGGAAAAATTTCCTGTTTCACCTGGGTTTCATGCAAAACCTGATAAACTTCAGCTTGTCTTACTTGGTTGTTGCTTAGAAAATGTGATTCTTTGTATGTCAAAATCATTTTCATCCTGAGGATCGTCAGACAACGTTAGGAATTCTAGGAAGGGGAGACAAGTAAGTGAGAGCCTGGGAAGAAGTGATGAATAATTAGGATTGTTGGGGGAAAGAAGCAGTGCAGGAAGGAAGCCCAGGGTGTTTATGTGAGCAGAGGAGCTGGAACAAAAGCCAGTAGACCTGGGAAAAGTTAGTCAGGGGAGCAGCAGGAGGAAAGAGAAAAATATTGGGGATTCTGTGAAAGGAAGAAAAAGGTGATGGTACCAGAGCCTGTGTGCAAGAAGCAAAGGGAACTTAGGAATCAGAGACCAGTGAGAGGGTTTTTGTGAGAGTGATGCACCAACTGCAGTAGTGGAACAGGACTGTTGACACTAGGGTTCAGTTGCCTGGGAAAGTGATGAGGAGTAAGCAACACTTCTTGGTTTTGAGCCAAAAATCACTGGTAAGTCTATTAAAAAAAAATCCAAAAAGCTTTAAACAATAACAGGGGCAGCAAACAGGATGGCACTTAACTATTTGCTAATTGTGGGACTCCCTTTGTGCTACAGCTGAGATATAGAAACAATACAGACAGTAACTGAAAAATTAAACACAAAGTGAGGAAATGAAACATGCATGGATACACAACAATCCTTAACTACACATGTTTAATGATCATAAGCATTTATGTATACTGCACACAGCTACAGTCACGCTCATGGGATGAATGATTTCCACAAAATAAAAACAGCTGTGGGGAAATTCTCTCAAACTGTAATAGGAACAATAAAAGCAGTAAAATTAAAAGATGTACCTCAAAATATTATTCAAGTTGACAGTCCATATGCAACTATCTTTTTATACCAGATACAGCTCAATTAAAATATAATTATAAGAACAATATTTGTTCCATATTTTGTGCATGCTCTGAGAATAGCACCAAATAATATAAGTTATCTTTTTAATGAGCTTTGGGTTATTCCATGAACATGTGTATCTTAATAAGGACTGTGTGTTATACCCTCTATGGGACATAGAATAATGGTTCAATGTAGAGATGACAAAATACCTTGGATGGAATGAGAGGAAGAAAAGTGGAATACGAATGACGGAAATTTACATATAATAAGATTTCCCAGCAATATGGTGGTGGGAAGAAGCATGACTTTCAAGGTGTGAAGGGAGGGGAATTCCATTTCAGAGGTCCTTGGAGACGAACAAGTCTGATTCCTTTCTGCACCAGACTTGGCAAGGAAAATTCTTTTTCTGCTTGCCAGAGGCTCTAAGATTTCTCAAATTCCCCATTCCTCATGGAGATGAACCTGGAGCTGTCGGGGTGAAGCAACGTGGAGTTAAAGCAGTCTCCCTATAGTAAAGACAGGAATGTCACATTGAGTATACTGAGTGATGCTTGTACTAATAATGAGTTAATTATGAGGTAGATCACTTACCTTTTTTTTTTTCCCCCCTCTCTCTCTCTTCTTTTCTCCCTCTTACACTGTTTTTCAAAACTGATAGGTTTAATCTCACTAAACTGCTGTATTTCAACAAAATTTTTTTTGTTAGACATCAACTATCTAAAAAATTATGATAATTTTGAAAATGTGATTAGTAGCACTGCAGAAAATATCACCATCATATAAAATGATTATTTTTCTGTCCTATTCTTTTTTTTTTTGGTATTACATAGGGAACATTTCATGCATACCTTTGTTATAGCAACTGTCAGCAAAGGTTAACCTGTTAAGGACAATCATCGCCTGTACATCATGAATTTTTCAATATCCTTTCTTTTTGTAGTAGTTCTGATCCTTTCTTTGTCTTTATTTCCATCATTATGCCATTATTATAATCCCACTGAGGCCTTCTCAAGTAGAATTAGAACAGCACTTAATTACTGGAATTAGAAATGACAAATATCACAGTTTTTATCCGGTTGATCTTATCTAAGCTCTTCTGTTTATGAACTTGCATAATCTTGAATCAATGACTTCTAACATTTTCCAAAGACTTGGAGTTGATTTTCTCCCTCTTTTTATTGTTTACTTTCTACTTCTTTGCTCGAAGTGAGACCTTTTTTGACACTGTGTGCACTAAGTGACAACTTTATCTAATTCTGTTTTACTTGATACCTACATTTTTCCCAGCCCTATATAACTAACTCTTCGTTTTCAATTGCAACTAACACTGGGATAATCCATCTTTGATAAAACCACACAAAATCTATACTCAGAGTCTCTCATAATTCTGCCCATTTTAATTCATGACTATCTGAAACTTTTCCTTAACTCTGAAATTGTCTTTCTTGGTCCGAATAGCTGTAAATTTGTTTAAGCAAATACAGGAACAATAATTTTCATTAATGTTGCATTTGATGTTGACTTGGATAAACATGATTCAATTAGGGAGATAACCAAATTGTTATCTAAACTCTGTACATTGTTCTTTGATACTGGAAGTGTGTGGGAGAGAAAAAAGGCACCACTGCCCCTAAATAGTTTTGTTTTGGTTTTAGTTTGTTGGGAGTTTGAGGATTTGGGTGGGGGTTTTCTTTTTGTATTAGACATTTCTCACTTTGCTGTTTTCTATGCCTGAGTTGTCCACTCAGCATCTCTGTCATTAGCATGCAGTGATGCTAGCTATTATATGTACTTTTGCAATTGAAATAAAAGTATTCTAAGTCTCTTCAAATGAGAGAAATAAAATTAAAATAAAATGATACTAAATAATACGAAACCAAACAAAAACCCCCAAATCTCTCTGTGGTGATGTTGAGTAGGCTCAGTATAATATTGAGCTAAACCCAAAATCTCTAAGGCTAAAGCAGACTTCCTGCTTTTAGATACCAGGGGGCCTGTTCAAATGATTCCAAGCACAATAGTTGGTCATAATTTAGAGCATCTGAATTGCTTTAACAAGCTGAAAAGCAGAGATGTCCAAGCAGATGTGTTGCATCTGAACAGTGTTTTATTTCTTCTATTTTAAAACAGATGCATTACAAACACAGCTATTAAAATAGTCTGATTTTTTTTTTTTCTAAATGCTTCCAGTCACACATGTGCTTATTTCTTCTTAAAGGACTCGCCAAAGAATAGTGTAATTAGCTCTGTACTGAAATAACTTATCTGTGTAACCCATTATTTAGGAATATAAAATTATTTGAAGATTCTTCTATTCAAATGTTTCAATTTCTTTTCCTTCTGGTCAGAATGTACATATCTAGAGTTTGTTTCACTTCTCATTTGGCCTAACTTAAACTTCAAAAAGTGTTAATCTAGCAACTTGCTAAAATTAAATTATTGCTAGAGAGAGGAACTATACAGAGTACTGTGGATTATACTCCAGAGTTCTTTGAAGTGATTTCTTTTCCATTCAGTTTTGTAAACATCTATGTGATTTCCACTCCCAGTTTCAGGATCCACTGTACCCACGCTTTTGACTTTAAAATCTCTTGCCTGCAGAGTAATTAAAAGTAACAGTTGCTTTTTGATGGACCCTAGCATGTTCATATCTGCTTTCCCCATTGTTTTAGTTTAGTTTATCACTTCATGGATCCCAAATTCTATTGCAGTCCAAGGCACTGAAAATACTGAAAAGGACTAACTACAGTTCAGAAGATACTCACCTCTATGTAAGATAAGCAGGTGAGAAATAGATCATTTTTATGAATGCTGGGCAAATATAAAAGGGGGCAGAAAGTATCTGGTTTAAAGAATTAATGGTATGAGAAATGATGTTCTAATGAGCAGATCATTAGCTGATCTCCCTCCATCACAGTCCCTGTTAGGTGTCTGACTCTCACAACTTCAATGGGAATTGGTTACCTAAATACCATGGCAGACATGGGTGTGAGCCTTTCTTTTTTTTAAATTATTCAACTATAAAATGAGGATAATTGTACTTCCCTTGCTTCTCACACAGTTACACGTGGGTATTGTAAGGATGAGTAAAGAAGAGAATATGAACTGCTCAGATACTACAGCAATGGGAGCTGTAAAAAAAAAAAAAAGCCTAAAATAGGAAGAAAACTATAAGAGTAGATCATCAAAGTCTGGAAAAATGGAAAATGGCAGGGAGAGACTGTCATGGATGTAGGGAGAAGGTCTGGACTGGCTAATGGATATAAATTACAGAAGTTCCTGTGGTATTGAAAAATCAGACAGCTAGAGAATGCATCTGAACTTCTGGTTTCTTATCCAAATTCAGTCCCAAACTGCTACCATAATACAGAAGCTTTTCTCTGCCTTTTCTGTTGCTACTTTTACTGAATAGATGCTTGCATCTGTAATACTGCTTTTTATGCTGCATCAGCATGTTCAAGGATAGAACCATATTACAACGATAAATTCCTATTGAAGGATCACATTCTAAACAGAAAACATTATTATTTTCTTTCTATCTCAGAATCTTTTGTGTATATTTGTGCATGAAAGAGACATTTGTGAGACACAGAGATTGTTTCCTCTGCATTATGTGCAAAGAGAGGAATTCATCCTTCAGCTGTAATACATTTCCATTCTTACACATAATCAGCATTTTGTGCACATATTTGAAATTAATTTTTCAGCATATGCCAGCTTGTAAAGTTATAGAGTCTGCACTTCTATATCAAAATTAAAATGTGTTTAATATGGGGAAAATATTTTCATCAAGTTTAGATGAATGAACATTTCTATGTCAATTCACAGTAACTGGTTAGTATATTTGTAATGCAGCACATACAAAAAAAGTAAGATTTAGGTGATGTGTTTCACTGATGTCATACACAGTTTGAGAGCGAGGGTTCCTTATGGTCAGACGAGTGTTAGATGGCTTGCAAGTGCTTTCCTTTGGGCAGATGTTCAAAATCCTTGGAAATGTTTTCAAGCAGACTTACCAGAGCAGAGCAAATTTTCTGCTAGAGCTTTACTTTAGAGGAAGGCTTTTGGATATAAATTGTGCAATTCTGAAGGAAGAAATCTGGAGAAAAAAGTGTTTCTGTGAGATGCATGATGAATATCAAAACAAATTCAGGTGCCATGAAAGTTTTGGGGTGATATGAACCTGACAGGGCATTATAGCCATCTATAATGACCACAACACATACAAAAGGCTACTGAGAGACCTCAGTTTTAGAGAGGGTGCACTGCATCTTCTAGCCATAGCTTATTTCTGATGCAATTGAGAAGGGGAGGCACAGTGATTTACCCACACTTCACTTGTCCCTCTAGTTCACCCCTGAGGGGTGGGATGAGGGACGTTAGGAGATGATCTAAGCTCCCCCCATTTATAGTGCATTTCCCTTTATAAAGTTGAAAATACAGAGCATGAAATCATTTGGCCTTGAAATGTTTGTCTTTACTTTGCCTTTAATTTCCAGTACTTACACAACATTTTTGGTCTACTACTACCAGCAAAAAGATAGTGCAAAATAAGTCCAAAATTGTATTACACATTCTCTTCCTAATTCAGTCATTTCTGGGTTGTCAGCAATATGGAAATCTGTTTTTAAATGACTTCATAAAGTGTTTTGGATTTAACAACAGAGGTTTTTACATCTAAAGAGCAGGGAAGCATTAACCAGTATCTCCAAGTCTGTCTGTAAATTTCATGAGATCATGCATGGCAATTTGTCACTGATATATGTCATCCATCTAGCATTACTATTGTATTGTTTTGAGTATTAAAATAACAGTTTCCAGTGCCAATTTACAATCTGAAACAATTCACAAAGCAACAGTGCTTTGCACTGTAAAAAATAGATGCCAGAGATTATTGGGCAAGGTGGTGTCATGTCACATGTGAGCAATTCATTAATTAACTGCTTGAAAGTGCTATAAAATAATAGCCATGTCATCAAGATGAAACTGCAAAAGTGCAAATAAAATAAAAGTGCACTAAGAAAGAAAACAGAGCCCTTGTTATTAAAATATCCTCAAGTTACTGTTCATTTTTACTACCCACTTCTCTGGCCTTTCTGGTGCCAAACCCAAACCTGAACTGGTACCCCAAAGACCTTTACTTTATGTTACTTCTGGCAAGGCCTGGCTCCTCTGCACAGAATGCAGAATCAATTTGAATTTACACTATAGTATTTTAAGTGCACAATGATCCTGACCTGCAACTGTGCCAAATTTACACTTGCAGATTATGAAAGATGTGCCAGAACGTCGATGGACAGCATTCACCAAGTGTGACTAAGTCTGGGAGTTTATTCTTTTGAGGTTCTTTCCCTGCAGACAGTTTTATTTTTTTGCAAAGCAGCTGAAAAGTTTTCTTGCCTGTAGGTTCTTTTTGTGTCACATACTTCTACCTTTTGAATGCCCCATGGAAGAAAATCCAAGGTCTCTACAGCCTGGTTTTGTAGCCACTGAACCTAAAAGTGCAGAGGCAGCAAAACCCCACAATGGCTTGAGTTTGTGTGTCTCACAGTCACAGATCCTGACTTAATCCCTCTTTTTGTTAGCAAGGTTAATTGTTGATTGAAATGATGGACTGAAATGATGACTCCCACCTCAAGAGTCTGTGTTTCTCAGGTTTAATCTTTGGTGGACTATTTACAGAAGTTTACCAGCTGCTTTGAAGAGAACAGCTGGAGTCAGAATCTATGAAGGACTATGTTTTAACAAGCTTTTCTTACATAATACAGACTTTTAAAAATATTATAAACAGATATAAAAGACAGAATACAGTCAAATCCCAAGAGCTACACATGTTCATAAATTCCAAACCAGCATAGGAATTGTTTCTAATTTTGTAGCATAACTGATGGTGTTAGGAGGCAGAGAACTCATCCAAAACATTGTAAATATTTTGGATACAGGCACAGATCTTGATGCAGTCTTCTCTGCCCAGGACTGCCCTGAGGAAGTGGCAGTCTGATTCTTCTCATCACCAGAACTTTTTGCAGTTGGTCATAATGAGTAAATGCAGTGACATTGGAGGACTTTGTCAGTGTAAAACACGACAAAGTGATGCTATAAAAGAGGAATCAGTACCCCCAGCCTACACAGTGGGTTCTGATCTCAACTCCATATCATGTTTCTCCTTGCAGAAAATTCTTACAAAAAAACATGTCTGACTAATCAAAGACTTGTAGCATGTATGAGGATTTAAGTACAAAGAACTCAATTAAAAAAAAAAATCACTATTAACTTGAATTATTTGGGTTAACAGAAAGGAAGCCAGTCGACAGTGACACATGATGATCTGAGAGTGATTATGCAGTACATGTAGAAGAAAAGTAGATAAGTGGGTTGTTAGAATTATTAAATGTGTTACTAAATGAGACCTGGCACTCTGTGATGAAAATGAGACTATCTGGGTAAGCAACAATGATGAATTTCTCAAACTAACACCATGCTTTAGCCTCCTTGATCTCTTATTAGCTTTACATTTAGCTTTGTAAAGTAATGCTTCATGAGGCAACCCATCATACCATTATTGAATACTTGGAAGGAAAAAAAGTACTCTTAATAGGAGCCAAGATTTTCCAATGATTGTTCATGAGCTTAAAGAGATGAAATATTTCCTTGTCAGTGCTTATTCCACACCTGACATTTCTCATATTTGATCAGTTAATGGTTATTGCCCACTATGCTACTTTAAAAGGTCAGGTAAAAAAGGGTTGTTAAGTCTCCTTCAATGAGACACATACTGGGAAAACCTGTTTGCATCTATATATCTCTCTTCTGAGAGGCATAGATATCAATATTAGCACTTATCAAGACCATACTTAAGATAATAGTAGCAACATGTCTGGATGATCTTCAAAAAAAGATCTATGAAGCAGGATACCACATGTAAAATTTTGCTCTAAGTCACTTGAGTTAGATTAAGATATTGAATTCAACTAAATGTATTTCTTTTGAGCTCATTCACTGTGAAGCAGCTGTTTTACCCAGGCTATTTCTAATAAAAAGAGAGAAGAAGAGGCTTTTCCAAAATTACAGAATTTTTCCCAAGAAACAGTTGTTAAATATATTTGATAGCTTTCCAGGAGTAAAAAGAAAAACCCAAAAAAAACCCCCAAAACCACATAAATATTTGAACATTCAAGAATATTAATGAAAAACATGTATTTTTTTCTGGAAAATGTTCTGCAGACAGACTTTGATTTTGTAAGCATAAATAAGATGGTAAATTCTCATATTACATTAGAAACTTTACATGTATATTCTGCCACATATGTATATAGATGATATGCACCTCTGGGTGCTTCTGGAGACAGCAAATGGCTATCATTGTGCATTAATTGTATCAAGAGAACTGATTTTCACAAGCAAAATTGAAGAAAAAGGCTCCAAGAAATCAATTTGCAGTATTAGCAGGAATTTATTATACTTCATTATTTCATATCTCTTCGTGATGTCTCCTCTCATCTACCTCCTTTCTCAACTAAATAGGTGCTATTGTTCTAATTTCTTCTTGTAAGAAACCTTTCCTTTTATTTCTCCTTCTCTGGTATTTTTCTTTCTATATCCATTTTAAAGACAGGGTAACCAAAGGCAAACATAACAGGGAAGGTAAGTACCTTCATTTTATATACTGGCATGTGTAATGGTTTTAAGGTTCATACAGGATGTAAGTCACACTTTTCCCCTCGTTCATTTTTCAAAATTCAGTCACTTCGGGACTTCAAATGTTCAGAAAAGTATAGAGGTAATGGATTATCCCCAGCTCTACCAAAGGGCTTACTGAAAGACAGATAAATCATGAGCAGCAGAAACAGACTTGGTCTATGTGGCTTTCTTTTAGTTTTACCTGAGGAATTTGAATAAAGCATTTAGCACCTTACAATATAAGTCTAAATGCTAAAAAAATAAAACACAAGTCATGTGAGGTAACAAATATCAGATATCTCCTATAATTACTGGTTTATATTAAATATATTAATCTGAAAGAGAAACTTTGCCTTTATTAACCTTATTAAAGGTTTTTTGCTGATGTAGGTCTTGCCTCATCTGCACAGTGAAGTGTAGTACAAAGGCACATGGACCAACACCAGCCTGCTCCAACCTGCATTAACAACTCACTGCTGGGCAGCTTACTACAGCTTGGACAAAACAACCACAGCTCAGCAATAGCTTTATTTTCTGCCTAGGTCTTACTGATCACATGCAGGACATACTGATGAACTAAAATTTTCTAATTCTGGCACTCAGACACTCACCCACACTTCTCACTTAAATATGCACCAGTGCCAGGAGCTCTGACTCAGGGCCACAGGTCAGGTACTGAACATATTTCACTCTAGTGTAACACCTCAGTGTTGAAAATAAATGATCTTCCCAACGTTTTCTTTTTTCTTAATGCTTTTCCAAGGATGCTCTGATATTCCCAAGAGGCTGTGTTTGAGCTGTACTGCATTGCACTTCCATGGGCACTAGCAGAACCTGCTTGCTCAATAGGGAAGGAAGCAAGTGGTGGGGGCACCAGTTTAATTTACTCCTTATCTGTGTCTGGTTCTACAAGTCTGGCATGAAGCCATCCCCATGTCTTACTGAAAGCAAAGGCAAGGTTTTTATCCCCTAAACATTAGTAGTGGTTCACTGAAAGGCTGAATACAATGCATATGGCACAAAGCTCCCATAAAATGCTGCTCATAATCATCATCATGTGAAATATGCTGCAGTTGAAAAGATTTCCCAGGGAAGTATCAAAATCCAATCATACACAAAGACAGCAGGAAAATAGGACATTGTGATGTGTGCTGAAATCCTGGATCTAGAGTCATGTATGGAATGATTCTGTGCAGCAGGAATTTCCCACCTGTTTCTCTGTACCTCTAACCATGCAGCCCACAGCCTAATTCCAAATCAAAGGATCATCTTGACATGATGTGCCACTCTCTCTTTGTTTTCATAAATCTCTCAGCACACACAGCATTCCTTAAACAATTAATAACCATCAAAACTTCACCTCAGCCTCTGTGGGTGATTGGATTTGTTCACATTAATCTGTTCTTCTGTCCAGATCCCGTCTCAAATTCCCTGTGCTTGTTCTGTCAACTTCTATTTACAATTTGAGCCCATGCATCACACTGGTACTATTCATCTTGGTTCACACTGAATGATGATCTCAGCATCACATTCTTCTTGCCCAGCTCTTTTTCTCCAATGCAAAGCAAAACAAGACAAAAATCCCTTTTCTTCTTTTAGGATTGTGAAAAAACAAGAAGTACAACTGTTGGTGCTATGTTTTGTTTTGTGGAAAACATGAAGAAAGAGGGTGCTTGTCAAAGCTTTTGAGTAGCAGGCTATCTGTTAAACTTTCAAAAATACTCCTAATTTCCAGAAATGAGGCAAATGCTACTTATTTTTAAGTGAGTTGTATTAAAAAATCCACTGGGTAACTGGTCAGCACAACCCAAATGGGATAGAATAGCTGGCTGAGACCTCACAGCACATTAAGAGGAATGTAAAAATGTGGCTGCAGTAGTTTGTGATCTGGTTCAGAAGTTGTCTACTGCCTTGTTCAAATAAAAGAAATGTGCTCTGTTCCTTATCTCATCCCTACTCATAGCTGAGCACATCATCTGGAAAGGATGCCACAAGTAAGTGTATCACAACCTAGTTTATAGAAACACAGTACACGGGGCTGTTTGACATTAATTGGATCTACCCAATCCTCACATGGAGGCCAATTTGGCACAAATAAAACTTGTGCACTTTTCACATGCAAGGCTGGAATTCTACATCAAGTTGATAAAAACAAGATTCACTAATTAGCAGCTTCTGCATTGTCACCTCCAAGATAAAAGTTGCCAGGTGCCCACCCTCCTGCCTCAAATTGCTTTTAGTCAGGCTGTGTTACAGGCAACAGGAAAACAAACCCCCCCTCCAAATTGCTCTGAGGTGACTTGTACCTAGAGCTCAGCAAAACTGCCAGTTTAGACTACAGGGAATCTCCATCTGTGACAACCTCATCACTTTTACCTTGCAGAATATACTTTAAATTAAAGCAGAAAGTGAAAAAGACATGCACATGAACTAAAGCTTAACTAGCCAGTTTTATTTTAAGTGCAAAGTAATGGCACTGTAAAGGGCAGAACTGCTGTAAGACAGTTTCAGATTATTACGCTTTATATAAAAAACAAACCAGAAAGAACAAAGTTAATTAGTTTGCAAAGACAAAGACATGTTAGTGGCTCAATAAACATTCCATGAAATAAAATTCACTCAGACCTTTTGACATACCATATCAAACAAAATGCAAGAACTACAATAATTAACATGAGATTCTAAATATAATGATATCATGTGTGCTATTAACCCATCATTTCACATCCCTTCACTCAATAGATATTTTTTTCTCTTTAACAGTCACATTATGTTGAATCCTGAAACTCTCCCTGGGAAAAAGGCATGTGCAAAATATTGCATAGAAAAGACAAAAATCAGCCTAATTTGAAGTTCATTGTTTTTTTCTCCATTTTAATTGCCACCTACTTGTGGGAGCAGAGAGATGCTCCTTTTTTGGTGACTCTGTAGCAGCTGCATGACAGTAGTCTGGGACTGGCATTTTTAAAGTGATGGCCATCACCATGAACTCACTCAGAGATGCTGTGATAAACCCAGACAGCAGAAACAAAAACTGCACTTCCTCACAGCCACTGCTCCTCTACACCAGCATCAACCACAGTCCTTTCCCAACAAAACAAAGAAAAGGCTTCTGAGGAATATACTCACCTGGCAGAGTCTGCAGGCAGAAGTAAAGGCTTAAAAAGTTCAAATAAATGCAGATACATCAAAGGAAAATTCTACTTCATGATTTAATACCTTATGCAGACGTTTTACCAGGCATCTTTTTAATAGATTAACTATTTGGACAAAGCTGAGGAGATTCTGTATGTCTTCCTAACATGTTATCAAAACATAATTGTGTTTCATCACATATAGCAATTTCACTGTCCTTTGGAAAGGAAAAAAAGCCAAACCAAAGAAATAGTCGTGGCAGAAGAGATCTTATTGTGGGTATACAAAAATCTTGATTTCTCTCAACCCAGAGATATTTCTAAGAAACTAGAAAGAAATGGTAAATGGTTTATGCAGATAGTCCACCATCACAGAGGATATTCTGCTTTTCACTGCAGTGTCTCTTCCTGGACATGCTAATCCTTATGGAATACACCAACATATTGCCTGTAAATCTTTTGCAAGAATTAGAAATAATTGTCATTTTTCCAGTTCATTACATGAACATATTTTTTTTTTATTTCTCAAGATTCTAAGTGTATTAAAACTTACCATTTTCAAAAATCACTTTAATAAGATTATTGGTATTATGATGATTTTTTAAAATATCAGTCACTCCTCAAAAAAATCTTTGAAATTCTTAACGTTTAAAACTTAAATAAATTAAGTTTAAAATACTTCCCACCCCAAAAGTATTATTTGTATTAATAATTTATCTCAATCAAAACCAAAGACTAATACAGGATTATGTTGACAGTTTCATTTCATAAGAAACTACCAGGCAAACCTAGACTGAAATTATTTTACCAAAAAATGGTTTCTTAAAACGTCTCAGAAAAAATCATGGAGAAAATAGTTTGTCTTTTCCAGCAGCCTTTTACTTCAAGGGCCATTCTGAAGGCTCATAAGTTTTAGATAGTTCCCTTACAGACATGCTTTATCCTAATGAAGGTAAAATTAGCTATATTCAAAGTTTCAGCTGAAAAGAATGTTCTTTGTGACCTTACCTGAAGTTAGGGGTGAGCAGATGAGGATTGGGCTCGTGGCTACCAGGGAAAGAGGATTTTTTCCCAGAGGATTTCTGTGGTCTTGCCCTGACAACCCAACAATGAATGTGCTATTAGCTGTGGCTCACATGTGTCTGTGACACACACCAAGCTGGTTTATTCCTCTGAAAATTGATAAATGTCCAGATAGAGTCATCTGCCCTAATCCCTTGCATTGCCCAAATGGGTTTTAAAATGTGTGTATTTGCATATGTGTGTATAAATTGCAAAAGTGCACACATAATAGTGGCTCTGAACCACCGACTCAGCTATTCAGAGATGGAAAACAATTGACCAAATAATTTATATACATATTTATATGTATGAATTATAGAGGAATGGAGGGATAGGGCGGCAGGTGGATTCATTAATGGATGGGAAAAGTGTGCATTTCTATGTGTGAATAAAATAATATGGAATAGCATTCTTAAGGAGAAAAATAAAATTAATTGAATGTTGCCTATATTCAAGAAATAATAAAAACATTAAAAGAAAAATGTCTACAAATGCAATGATAATATAATAATAATAATAATAATGATAATAATGGAATATTTAACGTAAAAATCTCTGATCTCAGGTGATTAGAAGCTTAGCAGACCTCAACTAATCCAGAATCATAGCTGCACTTTGCTCCACTGCACTTTCATTCCCTGTTGTGTGAGGGAACTTGGGTTTGATTTTCAGCACTTGACCCACCAAACTTTCCAGAGACAAAGCCATTCCATCAATATGGAAGAAATACAATAAAGCCAAGAAAGAAGATGGATGATCTGTCAAGCAGTGAGAGTCATTTCTCCTCTGGGAGAGTGTACCACTTCCACAGTGCTCTCCATCCCTCCCTGATCAGGATGCTGGTGTCTGGGTTACTTGAATCCAGTATTATTTAATATAAAGAAAAATAATGGGTATTAATCTCATGTGATTAATGCATATGAAATCTCACATCATATTTATTAAGAGTGCAAATCATGAATTCCTAGCTTAATAAGAATGATTAATTGAATCAAGTGTTTAATTTCCTCTCTTCAAATCATATCTTGATGATTCATGAATTCCATGGCAAAGTCATTTACATTATCATATCATCAGGAAACAGAGTTAGTTGTTAGGAAGATCAGATTGGGAGGTCGAGTACTTATATTTCAAAAGAGCTTATTTTGTTCAAATGCAGAGAACATGTAATGGGCACAGTGAGCTGGCCAAGACAAAACATTTGATCTTATCAGAAAAACAGTATCTCTTGGATTTTCTGCAATGTGAAAGTATGGCTTTTTAAACCACCTTGACACTGCATTGAAGTCTCCTTAGCCTTGTGCTGTGCACACCAGGAAGTTTAAAATGTTAAATAATGTCTGAAACTACCCTAGAAACTCAAGTTGCTTATTAAAGGTTTTTGTTGGGGCTTTTTCCCCCCCCCCCCATGTTTGAAAAACTTCTTTGTTTCACTAAGGGTAAATCTCTTGTGTTTTGTAATGCTGTTATTGAACAAGTTTAATGATTTTCTGAGGACCTCATCTAGCAGCATTACCAAGCAACATGAGATTAGAAACGTATGGTGGTGTAGGCTCTTCTAGAATAAATGAAAATATTTTATTCAGCTACCAAGAAGGGTCTCCTGAGATCAAATTAGAAGCTAGCTGTGAAGGGAGATGTTTAGGCATGCTCTGGAATAATTTATCAGCATTTTCTGCCTGTGTGAGAATAAGTAGACATTAAGTTTAGATTAAACAAAGGAGAAAGAAAACAAGCTTTTTTAAAGTAATTTGACTGCTAATGATATTTCTGAATTATTCTCAGTTTAATAGTTTAAGTACTTTGCAATGATAATAATTGTTCCTGCTAAAGCTCCAATAGTGTCAATTCTATCCTTGCTGAAATGAACTTCCTCAAGACCTTCATGTGGACAAGCAATTGCAAATTTATCGTGGGCTTTGTTAATTGTAAATTTGTTTTCTTCTTGACATTTCTTGTAATTTAATTTAATTTAATTGCGTTCATCAACAACAAGAGAAACTGACTTAAAAGTCCATTAAAAAGAATAAATGTTTCAGGGTTCTGCATTGCACTTGTTTATCTTTATTTATAATGGGTCTGTACTTCCAGATAGGACAGAGGATGTTTAATTATTACTTTTTAACAATAATGTTTGCTTTCCTCATACTCTTTCCTCAACATAATGTGCTTTAAATTCTTTTCACCCAGCTAGAAATTGTTATTGTAATTTTTTT
Source organism: Tychaedon coryphoeus (assembly GCA_013398595.1). Lineage (NCBI taxonomy): Eukaryota > Metazoa > Chordata > Aves > Passeriformes > Muscicapidae > Tychaedon > Tychaedon coryphoeus. Next base: position 1,233,821 of record WBND01000111.1, read on the forward strand.
TTAACTCAGTTGCTATAATCTAGTTTGCAAAATATTTTGAAAATCATTAATGTGTTTAAGTGGAATACTCAGGTGACCAAACTTATGCATTGTTAAACCTGTAAGACAAACCAGAAGAGAGGACAATTTGTCCCTAAAGGACAATAATATTGTAATATATGTCACAGATGCTCCTCATGAGTGAAATGCCAGGAAATCAGAGTCAGTGAGCCTGCTCCACACAGTAATGTGCTATCAGAAGTTGTATCATATCCCCAGTGCCATTTTCTTAAGGGATTTCTGTCCCTGTCAAATGCCCACTGCTAGCTTAAAACCATCTGAAAATGAAAACATGTACTGGAAAAGCTACAGTCCCACACACACTAATATAACACTGTGAACAGACTCTCATTTGTTCTTGAGCTCTCCATTTTATGAGGGAGAAAAGGAGGAACGTTTCTTGGCTCAGCATCTCCTCCTCTGCATTTCTGCCAAACTAAATGCTTGACAAGTGCAATTTTACAGCACATGCTTGATGTGAACATAATGTCACCATGTTTGGAATTACAAGAAGAAAGTTACAGTGGAAAAAAGGGTCACAATGGAAAAAAGGGTCACAAAAATGTTTTGGTTTCCTGGATGTCCTTTCAGTATTGTTTCTGCTCTCATTTCCTTTTCAGGATTTCACAATAAATGCTGAGTATCTCAGGAAAGTAAGGATGTTTTGTGGCTCCTGCCAGGCGTGCAGCAAGCTGGTGACATTTGTGGGCTGCAGCAAAAGCAGAACAAGGTCCAGTGCAGCAGTGCCTGGTGCTGCCACTCCGAATTTCCCTTTGACCTCCACACGTTGTCCTTGGAGCCACTGGATTAGATTTTTCTTCTGCTGGAACACACTGGCAGGACAAGGGAAGCTTTCATGTGCTTCCCCAGTCGTTCTGGCTGCACAGATCTGACCTACCCCTGCCCTGTAAAAGTGCCACCCTGGCACTTCTCACAAGCACCAGCACTACACTACTGCACATTTTCAACAAAGGAAAGGGAAAGTCATATACATGACCTCAGCATTAGAGGTGAAGCAATAACTTTCAAAACTACAAGCCCTGCACATGTGTAGGCTGCTCTGCACTGTGGTTATGACTCATAAGACCTAGCTCAACCTTTTTATTTCAAATATTTCACCATGATTAGGAAAGAAAATATGCTTTATAAAATAATGTGGTATGAAGTCCTCTCTTCATGAGCCCATGACCATTATATCCAGCCTCCTTGTAAGCATAAGTAGCTCCCATGAATACAAAGGTCAGAAAGGACTTGGCTCAAAACCTGACTCAAGTGAGTGAATATTTATTTTCTTTCCTACTCCCTGTGGGGAGAAGAATAAAAAAATAACAAAACAAAACAAAAAACCCCCACCAAAAACAAAACAAAACAAAGCAAAACAAAAAACAAAACAAAGCAAAACAAAAACTCTCTGTGGCCAGAGACAGAAAAAAAGAAAACCTGGAAGATCAAGCCTGCTATACAAGATTTGCTGCAGTGTCATTTACCAAATCCTCCCTTCTCAAGGGAAGGAATGATCTGATGTTCATTCCTGCAGAGCCTTTGAGGAAGCACCATTTTCATTAGCTGTGCAGATATTAGTGAATGTATCTAATGAGCCTTTTTCCTCAGATGAGACACGGAATAAAGACAAAGCTCTTGTGAAAGCTGCAATAAATTTGGCTGGAATAACTTTGGCATTTTGTCTTGTCCAGCATGAGTGACTCTCATTCTCACTTCAGAATGTCAACAGATAAAAATTTGGTGGTCTCATCCTGTCTTCCCTCAACTTGACTGATATAACTTAATAAAATCTCCTTCACCAGCCTTCTCTCTTTCCCTGTCTCCCCATTCCTGGAAGTGTCTGTATAAAACACCACTGATTAAATTATCTCCAGCTATTCTGCTTCAATCATATCAAATCTCCTCTTGAATCTTTTTCTCAATTTCCTTTTTATTTTTTTTTAACAGTATCAAATTCAAGATCATATCCTGTTTGAAGTTCCACAAAACTTCATTATAAATCTCACAATAAAGCTGTCTCTTCAATTTCATTTCTGGACTTTTTTTTACTCTTCCTTCATTCCTGTTTGTTACAGCATTCTTTATTACATTCTCTAATGCCCCTTCTTGAGGCTAACTCATATTTTCCCCACACCCACCTTTTATCACTTTCTAATCCTTCCATAAAACTTACTTTCTCACAGAAGTTCCTATCTTGTTTTCCCTGAAAAATAATCTTGCCATACATTTCATTATTAGCACCTGCCTCTGTGAGGCTTGTCTCCAAGGCACGTGAGGGTTTCTCTATATACATATTTGCCATCAGATGGAAGTGATTGATGATAATAATTGTAGTTTTTACATACCTTACCTGTTTTTTTTATGATGTTCTTAATTTGGTAAGAATATAAACAAGACTTTTCCTTCTCTATGGGCTCACTGTTGCAATGCTCATTAAGAGTTTAACTCATTTATTAGACACAGAGAGCTGTTTACAAGTTCTGTCACTGTACAAAACAAATAGTATGGAATTATGCTCAAAAAGCTCCAGCTCACAGATAGATGTGAGACACAGAAACGTGGGTAACACATAACCCAGTTCCCAGTGAGGCAAATTCCTAGAAGAGACCAGTGATGGGAGTAAGAGTGGCTTCCAAAAGGTGCCAGGCACTCACAAGATTTTGTGTATCACTAATTATCCTTAGTACCTGCTGACATCAGGGATCCTGTGAAAGCATGGCTTGGGATATTAAACTCTATCATGATATGCTCAATTCAATCTGTAGATAGGTTGGCAGTTAATAGCATGTATTATTATTATTATTATTATTATTATTATTATTGAGCTTTGTATTATTTTTAACCCATACTTGTTCTTGCTTTCTTCCACAAATCACTGTTCCCTACTAAAAGAAATTGCATTTACCTTCAAAACTGCATGAATGAATCTTAATTAAAAAATAAAAAAAAAAAAGAGAGAGGAAATTTTGGGAAAATGTATGCTGTATTGCAAATTTGAAGCAAAGTTATGTTTACTGGTTGATTAGCAATTTTTACTTCTTTATTTCTCCCAAATTTACTTTCCCTCTCCTCTAACTAAAGACAGTGTTTTTCCATTAGGATTCTTGGTGATCAGACCTGAGATTTCTATAATCAAAACAAAGGTGGAAGGAATTTCTCTTTTCTAACAGCCTACATCCAGCCTGACAAACTGGTGACCTGAGTTAATTCCCCAGTAGAAGGGCTGCTTCTTTATCCTCTGCCATGGGGGACAGGGCAAAGCCTCAGAATTGGACAAACTAGAAACTTCAGGGATGTGGAAGAAGAGCAGGTGAGAATGGAAGTGATCATTGTCTTCAGCCAGTAACTGGCACCAGATGCTCCTGAAATACATCAAAAGAGTTCTCAGTAACTCAGGGGGAGCAGCTAGGTTGTCTTCAGCCAGAAGTGATACACAACCACAGTTAACTCTGGTTTTGCTCTGCCAAATTTGCAACCTTTTACTTGTCTGTCAGGACAAGACTCAATAAATCAAACTTTACATTTTACATTTTACATTTAGTCTTACATAGATATGTTTTTTTAAAAGCTAACTAGGCTCAGTCTTCACTTGAATAGTTGGATCTCAGCTGTTGCACAGTATCTTTCCTTATCTGATTCTGTACAACACAAAAGTAAGCCTTAGACTCTACATTATGCAAATATACGTGCCTGGTATTGTCATTTAGGAGGCTGCAGATCTAATCTCTTCATTTTCCCACTCAGTTACTTGGTTTTCCTCTCTGTCCTCCCAAAGTTCCAAGGCAAAATCGAACTCCTTTGAAAAAAAATTAGCATTTGTATCAATTTAGTGTTTCACAGTTGGTCTGTGCAGTTGCTGAACAACACATGCTGACAGAAAAATCCTAATGAAAGATGATAGCAATTAACAAGAAGTATCAGCGTTGAAATCCTTTGCCAGAGAGGAAGAATAAATTTCTGCCTGATAACCTGAAAAGAACAATATCCAATTTGTGAGCATTATCAACTCTTTTGAGAGCTCTGAAACTGTTGGATTTTTCCCTGAGTCAATTTTAAAGGAGCGCCTGGCATTTTAATAAAGCCCTCCTCATAAATTTTCACTTGGGCTTTTAAATAAGTAAATAAGTAAATAAATAAATAACAGATTTGTCCTTATAAGCTGTCTCTGTGGTGAGCAAAAGTGGGCAGGTTTCCCAGGACCACACCTGGAATCTGCTGGTTTGCTCTGTGTTGGCAGTGGGATGATACAAGGAGTGCAATAAAAAGGGAAAGATGACTTAACACAGATGCCTGTGACCTGTTTTTACTGAAGTGGGCCCCAGCTTTAACAGAGATGTTGTCACCATTGTTTGAAAGGCTGATCTAATGTTCCAGTTGGAGTAAGAACTGGACAAGCTAAGTAGCTAACTGCTATTCTTGGCTTGCTCTCCCATACACCGAGTCCACGGCAAAAAACAACATTGCAGAACTGTAAAACATCTCAAAAAGAAAACTATGCTCAGTGGTTCTGAGTCGTACCAACAAAAGCAAGAAAATGCAGAGAGCCAAAGGACTCTGCTTAGTCTGTTTTTTCCATGTTGTGTCTGGGCATTGCAGGGTTTTCTAACACGACAAAATGTTCACTGAAGAGCTGTGATGTATCTTTGCCTCCTGGGGGGTGAGCTAAAGGAAACTCATATATTAAATTTCCAGTTCTAACAGTGCCAGAATTTAAGTACAGATGAACCTGTCACTATACTGTGAAGGAGCAGTAAGGGGTTTAAGCCAAATATATTTAGTTTCTTTGGCTGGGTTTCAACAAATACTTAGGCAAATTTGCTGCTTGGGGTTTCCCAGCTCCAAGTCCACACAGAAATTTAACTCTGAAAATCAGATCCACAAATTCAAGGTAATTACTTTGGTTATGAGCCCATGCCTCTGTCTTCCAATTCCTCTGGTAACTTTTGGTACAGACAACCTGAAATGGGCCTGCTTCTCTTTCTGGAATTCTTTTTATGATGTCTTAGGTATATTCATCTTTTATTAGCTTTTGAAAAAGGTCCAAAAATAATGCTGTCTCCCAGATTATTAGTTAACCCACTAATTATTCATAAACACTCTTGACAGCTGTATTATCTGCCCACTGTCACTATCCTCCAACAAATTTTAATACACCATCAAGAAATATACTTGTATAGCTCAAAGAAAACCAAGGCTTTGACTGCACAATGAGACTTTTCACCCAGAGACACATGGAAACACTGAATATTGGGAAAAGGGAAGCAGACAAACTCCTCACAGTCTTAGCAGGGATTTATTTTGAGCATTCTCTTGTTTTCATCTACCTGATTAGAGCATGGAATACTCAGGAGCCAGCAGTGCTTTCAAGAATCAGAAAGAGCAATTAAATTAATGGTTTTGTCAGAGCAGTAACAATTATATTATTACAATATAGCATGGCAGTATCTAAAAGCTTCAACCAAGAGTATGGCCTCATTTGGTTAAGCCTTGGAGAAAAACACAGTGATGTTTTCCCCCCTTCCTGCCCCAAAATGCAAATGGCTAAAGCAAACAGTAATTCAGAGGGGAGATTCTCATCCCTTTTTTATAAATGAAAGAATGAACCATTGACAGACAGGATGAGTTACCCAAAGTCACAGGAAATCTATAGCAAAGTGACTGAATATGCTTCCCCCAAGCCATGTGCCCTAAATAAAAAGCTATCCCTCTTTCAGGCAGCAAGAATTTCAAGTCATGACACTCCTCATAAAACATGCAGACTTTCTGAAAAAGAGTGAATTTTCAATTTACTGATAGATTAGTAAACACGATACCTCTGGGCAATTTGTATGATATTCTTAGAAATCAGTAACATTAATCAACTTTTCACTGTGGACATAATGTATACAGTATTTGAATATGCATTTATAATTCAGAATGATGTAATTAATGAAAGCAAAATATATTTCAACAACATCTAGTGCAACTGTAATTTATATAGCTTTAAATGCAGATTTATAGCCAGTTTGTCATGTGCTAGTGAAATGTCTGCATAAAAATGTGTGAACATTTGTGCTGTAACAACTCTGTCAAAAGAACATCATGGTGATCATTTGGCAACATGTATATGTTGTCTGATGAACTTTGCTATAATTAATTATCACTGCTAATGAACATTTGATTAAATTAATTTTCTAAAATATACAAATGATTAAGTGAGAATATGAGAAGATTTATTGCATATATTGATAACAGTAAATTTTCTGTGACATTTTCCTGTGTCTAATATAATGAAATAGTGAAATTATAATTCCTTAGAAAAAAAATTCAAAAGAACCTTTTGGAAAGCTCTGTTCTAATATACATATACCCAGGAGTCATTTGAATGAGCTCAAGATAACCACAGTGCTGACCCCTGCAATACATTCCTGTCACTATAAAATACTGCAGAAGAATATTAGCAGAGCAAAAATAATACCAGAGTGGTGCACAGTAACAGGAGTTGTTGCCTTCAGTTTAAATTCAGGGCTTAGCTTAAGAGAGCTTCATCCCTTTCAGAGCACTGGCTGAAATACAGAGCACTTGTCACATGTCCTATTTTTCAGCTTGTTTAAGTTGACCCTGTTCATTGTACATTGCACTGCAGGTTTTGTATCAGCAGTGAATGGTAGTAGAATGTATTTTCACTGAAATTGGAATACGTAGAAATAAACAACTCGAACAACTCTGTTATTTATCTCTTACATTTACAACCATTAAAATACTGAACTGGCCCTGGAAATCAATTTGCTATTGTTTCAAAATATCGATCCTAAGTTTGTACTAAGTAGGTTTTTTGGGTTATAGTTCCACAGAGAAAATTAATTTGCTTATATTGCACTTTGCAACACACAATGCACAAGTGCTGCTTTGCCCTTTGAGACTTCCAGAGGAAAGAAATTTCCTTCACACCAGCCACTGCAGCAGTTTCTGCCAATGATAATGGTGACTGTTGGATGTGGTGGCAAAACCTGAACCCTAGAAACCACCATCTGTCTCTTCAACACACGACTTTGTGTCAGACAGGATCCCAAAAAGTTCCTCCAGCTGGGGCAGTAATAGAGGCACACTCAGCAGCTGTCCCTTACTTTTTCATGGTCACCTGTTAATGAACACCTTCTTCCAAGTGGGTCAAACTCTTCTGGGTGGAAGGCAGGAAAATATAGGCACAAAAAACACATAAACCAATGTAAATAGATAAAGTGCTTTTTCCCTGTGGTATCTGGACTGCACGTCAGATTTAATATATGAATATTGCTCCCTGTGTAGGACTCATTGTAGCTTAGCTTGCATGGCTGCTCAAGATAATAAACAGGCATAATCCTACATTTGGCTTTCAGCAATGCCAATAGCATCCTGTTATCTTGTTTGATGTTAGCAGTAATGTGAAATAAACTAAATTTCAGACGTAAATCAATACTCATTTTGACAATAAATGAAAATTATTAATAAATGCATTTTAAATTTATGTACAAATGCAACACTCAAGAATGTGGAGAAGCAGTGAAAGTAACATCACATATAAAACAACATTCAAAAGCCAATCGTATGTTTGACTTTAATTTTATACTTCTGTAAGGACATTGAACTTTCTTCATGAAAATGTTCCAATTAATGTAAAAATTTAAACTTTGTAAATATATTTTTAATAATAAATGCAATTTATTCTTCTAATGAGTCTAAATCCCACAGAGAAAGAAATAAATCAGTATTTAATCATCAACAATTTTGTCACTTCACTGAGAATGTGACCTTCTCCTTAATTTATCACATAGCCACCAATACTTTGTACTTCTCTAAGGGCTTCTTGCTGAAGTTTCCCAATCTTTTACAAGTATCAGCAATTTATTTTACCCTACTTTCGTGCACCTAGTGTTTTACAGTCCTTGTGTTAGAGGCTACAGAAAAGAGACACTAATTGTTAGACTTTTTGCTTCAAGTTGCACAGGAAGATTGATGACAGAAAGAAGCAGAATTCAGATTTTGTGACATACTTTAGCTACCAGTCTCTTTTAAATTTTTGATTCAGGAACTATTAAAAAAAAAAAAAAAAGCCTTTGGATCTGAACTTAACATGTGGATAAGGAAATTTTGTAAAGATCCACCTGTAGTTTCTAACTGACCCTCCCTGGGTTTGTGCTGACTTTGTCTTAGATTTAAAATGAACTTCTGGCTGTTAGTGTCTAAATACTCATTCAGACAAAGCATTTCCTTTCCATCCATACCTCTGAACCGTAATTATTTTGTAACAGCATCTGCATGAGACCCACAGTACTTTACTGTCAGTCTGGAGAATCCTTCTACTCAGAAAAATGTGTGTGTGTGTATCACAAACATTAAAGATTTCCCATCTGTCATGTTTTAACAATTTAGGTAAACTCCATTGCTGGGAAAAGAACCCAGAAATTACTGAAATACTTTCCACCACTCATTTAGCTAAAGGATGCAAGAGCTATTGACATACTAACTGTGGATCAAGAGGGTTCTTGTAGTTTTATCTCTAATTCTGTCCTCTTAAACCTAGCAGGAGATTTGAATTAATTATACTGACATCAATGATATAAACAGACAATTCATCTTGAATCATTCAATAATCTTCAGTAAATGATTAATACACTTTTAATCACAGAATACCTGGTATCTTTCCAGTCAATACTTCTCATGAGCCTAAAAAGATACATTACTGCAAGCTATAGATCAGTTTCTGTTTTGTTAGACCCAACTAGAAATGTCTTGAGTTTATTTGGGAAAGAAAATTTAATGACTGAATTTTTCAAATCCAGGGGGAAATGATTGTGTAATACTTCGTTGATTTTCTTCCAGCTACATCTAATTGAATATAGAAATTGTATTGGTAGTTTTATTACTAGAATCTTTATTAGGTCTGTCACATCCAAACTAAGTGAGCTGTCTTTGAATTTGGGTTGAGCATGTTATTGTTCTTCCTTTAGGGCATAACAACATTCTTTCATGGAAGTTTGGCAGTCATCCATCATCAATGCTCTCCTTGGAGGTTATCATGCATCATGGAAAAAGGGCCTGCCCTCTCCCTACCAACAATATTTCCCTGGAAGCAGAAAATGCCCCCTCCCCACAGCTCTAACTTTCTTCCTCTGACAAATCCACAGCCCAGCAAGGTGCCTATCACTGCCCTTTTTGAATATCAGACCTCTGGGCATTTCAGCATGACACTATACCATGAGAAATGTAGGATGAGGCACAAGACAATGTAACTGAAATGTCAAAGGTTTGAGTTCAATTTGGTTTGAAGGATGGCCAAAGGCTCAGATCACTTCTCATTTTAACCAAAGTATTTGTAATATACATTGTCACTTTGTTGGTAATGCAGCATGTTTCATTTGGCTGGTCCAAAGGGAAACAGTACCTACTCTAGGTGCAGGAAAACACTCTCTGTGCTAGAAAGAAAGGTGGGGATGTTTTTTTAACTAATTCTATATTCTTTTCTATTTCTATTTGGTCCCAGTTAGACCTCAACTATGAAAATACATATTGTCTGTTGGTCTTCACTTTTAGTGACAGCTTGCTTTCTTAGAAAACCTCAGAGAAGCACATAGATATTCTGCTTTCTGCTGAAGACTTCACTTTTGTTTTTTGTGCGTCTTCTTTAATCTCAAGCATCACTTTACATCCCTGGCAGAGTGGCTTGCATGGTCAAGCTTCGCAGCATTACCAAAATACTGAAATAAATGTGCATATTTTGCTCTCTGCTCAGGGAATACAGTGTGCTTGTCTGAGCATTCAAGTCTTTTTGTTTGTTTGAACAGGGGAGTGAAATAAAATACCTTTTAAATAAGACATAGACTGTTAGACAAAATTTATTAAATTACACTACTGGTTGGTGAAACTGTTCATTTGATCCAAAATTCTATTTGTCTTTCTAGAAGTCAAAAACAAAAAGACAGATAATAAATTCCATTTCGTGTTCATCCCAATGCATTTTTATCCCTAATATCTAACTAATATCCTGTAATTGGGATGGTTTCATTCCCAGACTTACTCAGAGGAAAACTTTCCATTTGGAGTAGCTAAAAATTACAAAGAAAAATATCCAGGTCCTTTAATTTTATCCAGTATTTTCTCTCTTTTCTATTTTTCTTTAAGATCTGCCCCATCTTGAAAATATATTTCAAATTACATCAGTGTGCATTGACACTGCACCTGGAACGTGCCAAATGTTTCCCTATGGTTTGGCAGCCTGGATGATAAAGTTGAGGGGAAAAAATATTTGTATGTCCCTTCCATAACATAAAATTATGCAGAAATGCTGATACTACAGCATATTAAACAGCATTCTGATATTCAGTTGCAGTGAATAATAAAACCAAGATTTTTATTTTAGTGCCCAGTTATTCTCACAAAAGAAGTAGGCTATCCTCTTCAAATATTCTGTTCAAATGATCTCCATCTTACATATTATAAGTAATATAGTGGATTCCACCTCCTATTCCACTGTGAATAAAACCTGCATTAAATGCTGTAGGTATTGAGGCTTTCAGCTTGGGGCTAACACTTCTCAGGCCAGCTAAAGGCAGGGAGTTTGCTGAGCACTGTGAGTTGTGCAGGCTCTGTCAGACAAGGCAATGCTGCTGGCTGCAGGCTGTGGTTGCTCCTGGGGTGCCAGCTTTCATTTTCTCTGCCTCTTACCCATATACAAATGATTAAGAAGAAAAGTTCTCATTCCTGCCTTCTTGTAAAATCAGCTTTCTGAAAACTATTTAATTTGGTTTAAATAAAGAAGTGTAAAGCAAGGATTCTAAGAATTTGTGTAAAACATATGTCTTTCCCTTATGCAGTGTGGAATACTCCCCAGCTGAGCATTTGTCCCTCCTTACAAGACCAGCACTGGTTTATATTCTCAGAGATTCACATAAAGATTTCAGAGACTTTTCCAAATCTTGCTTGATTTATCACTGCCTCATATAGCCTAGCACAGCTGAATACTAATATTCATGGCAAGCTCTGGAGTAGATACATGTTCTACTTTGCTAAACTCTTTTGCAGTCTTAGTTCTTAATATTTTTGTCAGCTTGAACAATTGCACTCTTAACTGCCAAACTCTTTCACTAAGCACTTTGAACTCTCGTCACCTCTCCTCTCTTTTAAATCAACTGACATTGTCTAGAAATTATCATTTTTATTTGTTTCTGCAAAGTTTATTTCAATCAATCCTTTAGAGTAGATTATTCTCTCTGTATATTCTTGTGTTGTGTTATTGCTGTGGGTTTTTTTACATTTTTTTATACTGGTAGAGAGCACAGCATAAATAGGGTTTATGATTATGAACTGTCATTCCACACTCAGTGATAAGCAATCCTTCAAAAATCATTGCCTAGTTCTGTTTTTTCCATTAAGTGTGTACTTTTTGTAGTCATAGACTTATACATTTGCTAGAACCAAAGGTACATCTTTAGTCATGATCTCCAAGAAAATGAAATCAAACAGGCTCATGTATTCCAGCCTTGAGTAAATAAGTACATTTTACATGATTGGTTTTCTAAATGTTTCCAAAAATCTTCTACCTGTTCCTTTCTTAGTGCACATTTAATTCTTTCTTTAAGAGGTTTTGTGTTTTCATGTTCATCAATATAATACATAATCTTTGTTGAAGCCTTTCTTTTGATAACCCATTTCTTTGGAGTTCTCATTTATTTGCTTGTAGTTTAATTAGCTTAAGTGCCACCAGATCCCAAATTAATTGGAAGAAATGTAAAACTCCACTTGAGATGATGCCACCAATGTGCTGTCCTTGTCCCAGCATCATTTTTATCATTTTTTCATGCAGTGTGTTATAAACACGTTTTTCCAGCATCTAAGATTTTCAGATGTAAAATGCAGACATGGGCTATTCCTGGTTAATTTGGCATTCTATAAACAGTGTGCTCCCTTTTTAACCCCTATATCTCATCAGTCTACACTTCTTTTTTTTTTTTTTAAATCAATTAAAGGCCATTTCTGATAAGTAGTCATGAATTCAGAGCAATCAAACATTACTGATCTGGACAGTTCTAGATCTGGTCATCTGCATTATAATCAAACTACTGACATTTCAAGTATTCCTGTTGCTTCTTTTTATCTAATATTTGTGGAGAAACAGTGATTCACACCTGAGGTTTGAATCTCAGCACCCTTGGACCCTGCTGCTTTTTACCAGCACTTAACCTGCCCAGGTTTCAGAGTTTCAGAGTTCTGGGAGAAGGAAAGCTCAGAGAAGCAGCCTGAACTCCAAAATCTGCTGTGCCCCTGTAGCTTCAGCCTCCCTGGCCAACTTTTGCTTCTTAACAGTTATGAGGTGGCACAAAAATCTTTCAAGAACTCTGTAAAAAAGAAGTTCTTCTTCCTAGATTTAATGTGTAATGGGCTGTTTTCAGACTTGTCTTATCTAAGACAAAAATCTCAGTATTTCATTCTTGAAGTCAAAATTCTCAGAGATTTTTTTTTTTTTTCACATCTTAGTTCCCATTTCCACCTATTGGTGAGTTCACATGTTTATGTTGGCTGAAGCAATATTATTCTGACTGAGGAGGGAGACCATAGAAAATATTTCTTTATGAAAAGCCTGTAGCACTTAAAGAAGGCCCTTTCTATCAGCCACCCAAATAGTCTGTATCTGTATACATCCATCTTTGGGCATACACATGAAAGGGTGATTTTACAATAATATTTGGAATAATTACACTCTGCCAAACTCAAAGGTGGCAGGAGCAGGTGCCATTTCATTGAATTTATTTGTATTCACTTCACCACTTGTGAGTGTATTATATTTCATTTCCAGATTTAGTAGCACTGGCACCAGAATGGAAACCAGTTTTGTCCATTCAGAAACTGAAGCATTGTTTTGCAGTCTGCAATTGTGCAGCACACAAACCCTGACCCCCTGCTTGTTCAGCCCATGGCAGTTTGCCCTGCTGGGGACAGTGACAATTGGTGGGGCATGGAGGAGTTGAAGCACAGTCTCTGGAAACTGAGCCCTGGCCCCAGCCCAAACTCAGGAATTTGGAGCTACCTGAGATATAGCACAATATGGGCTCTGTGGGGAAGGAAATATTCACTTTTAACTAAAACATTTATTCTGTGGGCAGCAATCAGTCTTACTGCTTTTACAGAGTGAGAGTGAGGTGGCAGCCACTGATGGGTTTAAGCATCAAGGGTATCAGAGGTCACTTTTCCTTTGAGGAGCCAAGATGTTTCTAAGGGAATTATCTCTGTGGGTTAGGACTGCTGCTAATTGCCCAGGCCCAAAGAAAAGCACAGCTTGCAGAGCACACCTACCCAATTTAAGAGGATGATTAGAAATCTGTGAAGCCTCCTTGCAGTCCAGTTTTCCAGGGCTGCCTTTCCTAGGTTGCTGCTAGTCACAACTGCACATTTACAGGAGCCATGTTATCACTTTCCCTTCATGCCCCTCTATTCATTGAAGTTCTACTGAGGAGAAAGCTGCAGCCAAAAGGACACTGAAATACAGCAGAGATCAAAGGAAAAGAACAATTTCTGGAAACTGTTGCTTTTTGTTGCATAACTACCTGGAGTGAACAGGCTGCTATGAAATATTTTCAGGTCTACTCATCACGAAAGGCAATCTATCACAAACTCTGTAAGTCTGTCTGTTTAACTACTTTTTCTAAGCAATGTTGATGACTTGCTAAAAACAATCTGAGCTAATTCTTTTTAAATAAAAGCAAATGGCAAGTAATTACACAAACTGTGATTAAGAAATTGCTGGTAATCACTAGACTACAACAAGTAATGGATTGAAGTGTTTCCAACAATTTTTAAAGGTGTGATTTTTCCCTGTTTCATTCCGGTGGTTTAATTTTGTTAATGTGCTTTGCTGCTGGGAGGGTTAGTCCTGCTTCTTCAACAGGATTCAGTGCTGTCATGTGTTCTGTGGTCATGCAGAAAAGATGCATGGCCCTGTGAGCCCACCTATATTGATTCACATATCTTATAATTACCCAGGTGAGAGCTGAGGTCCTCTTCAGGTGTGCATTCAGGTGTATCTCAGCAAATCCTCCTTGCTGCTGAAAGGACCTTGCAGGTCTATTTAGTGGAGGTCTCTCTGATTCCACAAATAACTTCCTTTACATGACCTAGTTTAAAGCCAGCCATGTATAAAAGCAAATGGCAAATGAAAGATTACTTTATATCTAATGTCTCCATAAATGTGTGCACCTCAGATATAAAAAGCTGGGTTCTAATTTACTAGAAAGCAGAGGCTTGATGGTGGTGCTATGCTGGGCAGTGTGCCAACCCACAATTTACTGCTGGCCTATATTAATGAGGTAACAAAGTACACCAGTTCCAAATTTCATGAGAGCTATAAGGACCTTGCTGGGACAAAAGATTTCTGTAATTCTTAATCATCATTCTTTCATGGTTATATCCAAAATCAATATTGTTTTTCTCATTATTAAGAGAAGAGAAAACTGAAATAGCAAAATAACACCAAGTCTTAAGCTACAGTGCCATGTTTTTGTTGGCAGTATGTCATACTGAACATTATTTTTTAAATTCTGGGCAATTTGTAAAGTGCATTCTAACATGCAACATGATACTGTGTATACATCTATATATGTACATATATATATTCCTACCATACATTATGTCCACGCAGATATAATTTCACTTTGATGAGATAAACAGACCTTTCCACAAGAATTCTTTATATGCTGCACATAATGCAACTTCTTCTGTACAAGCAATATGTGCTTTAGAGATCACTGTGTTTAAAGTAGAGCAATTTACATGAAACTGCTTGGCACTATGGTTCAAAATCTGATGGACAAGAGCATATAGATGAGAATGGATTTCTAACAAGTCAGTAGCATTTTATCTGTGGCTAAGAATAGTACTTTGACCCAGTTTTTTTATCCAATTTTCATAAAAAAAAGGCATAAATTCACCATGCAGAGTCTTATATATTTATCCTGGGGAAAAAAAAAAAAAAGGAAAGAAAAAATAAGGATAAATGCATGTGATAAATTCTGATAAATTAGAGGGTTTTTTTGTCTGCTATATCAACAAGCCAGAAGCTATTTATTCAGCTGTTTGAGCCTAGCAGATATTGCCTTACAGTTTGGGAGAAAACCTGATAATATGATTTTTGGGTGAAATCCTGCAAGGATAACTTCACCTGCTGTCTACCCCTGTGTAGATTGTGGTGCACATGGCACAGAGCACTGGAGATGCTGAGGAAATGCAGGTAGGCTCCCACAGAGACAATTGCTACTGTACAATACCTGCTTCAGCTGAGAGGTTAAAAGTTTATTAAGCTGTGGAAAAAGTCTGTGTTTATTAAGTCTGTGTAAAATCTAACACATTATAAATGTATTATTGCAGATTTTACTATCAGAAGCGAATTAAATTGGAATGCATTAACTTAAAACATTAAGCAAAGACTGAAAAAATATAAAAATTGTTACTAGTCATGTTCTTAAAAAAAAAAAGGCTGTCTAAAGCAGCAGAAATTGAATTTATGGCATTTGGGGAAAGAAATGGTCCCATTTGTGTGAGAGTTTAGTTACAAGATAGCTTTAAAATGGACATAAGTTCAGAATGCAGGAGATCTTATGAGTCTTGTATAAATCAAGAATTACAGTGTTCTAAAGCCAGAATTTGTGAGATTGGAATGAGGTGCTGGGGCTGCAAACCTGCATTTTTTAATCATGCAATATGCCAACTTATTTAAACCCCTATCCCTGCTCTAGGCCAAAATTGAACTCTGAGTCAGGTGACCTTGGTAATTGTTTTCTATGCATCTGTGAATAAATCTTTCCTTTTGGGGAGGCTGGGGGGAAATTAGGAAGAGGAGAAAAAGAGTTGTGAAAGGCTGTAAAAAATAGACTAGGTATATTTATGGTTATTTATGCATTTATAAAATGTCAAGATAATTTTTTCCACTGTTTTCTGACAAGTAAACATGAGGCAACAATTGGATTACAAGTATGATCTCAATGAATAATGACCACAAATTATTAATTGTAGTTTAATTGTTCAATCTTAACAAGTTAACAGAAGGTTAATTTTCAAAGAAATTTTATTTACAGGTAATCTTGAATGACTATGGACAAGACATGATGTAAGAATACAAATATCCTTGTGGAACTTTAACAGAGCATGATGTGTTTTAGAAGAGCAGCCTACTGAAAGAAATCTCTTATATATATGTATATATTGCATTAACTGCCAGACTAAGATTTATATATGTTGTATATGTTTATACCTTATATAAATTGCCAGATGAGGTTCTGTCATTTTTCTTTCTGCTTCTTAGTACAAATAGGAAAAAGTAATCTAGGAAGAGCTATCAATAAGGAGCACAGACCCTTCTTGTACTCAAACCTCCCATGCTATTTCCAGTCATTCCCTGATCAGCATGATTGGTTGCCTGTGTACATTTTAAGCCACTGAGATTGCCAGCTCTGCTGACACTCTGTGGAAAACATAACACTTAGCAAATGGTCTAAATTTCTTTTGAGCAAAGCACAGATAAACCCTATCAGCCTAAGTGCTGGGGTACTGAAGGTTGTTTAGATTTGTGCTATCCCAAAATTGTAGCCCATTTCTAAGGGCTCCCTAACAGTGGCATTAGCTGAGAAAAACCTAAAGTAACCCTGGTGTCAGTATAGAGTGTCAATACTCAATATTGTCAATACTCTAATGTGCTTCTAGCAAGTTTCAGGAGAATTTCTGAGCTTAAAACGTTCACAGAAGAATTAAAACAAACAAAAAAAAACAAAAACAAACAAAAACCAATCAAAACCTAAACCCTGCTTTTCTGTGTTGCAGTTTAATACTTGTGCATTGGTAGATCTGTGAGATCAAAATATCCAGTATTGATGGGACCAATGTAAAATTCCAGAGCCAATGCCTTCTGCTGTTGGAAAATTGAGGTGCCTTCCCTGAGAAAGAGATGTGTCTCTCCACAGTGAGTGATTCTGTTGTTTCAGTAAACCAGGGAAAATGAAAATCTGCTTCCTCATGCCAGAGAGAACATGAGTCAGATCCTGCTAGAAAACTTGTCCTAAGCAGAAAGTCCTCAGCAACTGAAAAATATGGGAGCTCCTCAGAAGGTCAAAAAGCAAACCATTGCAATGGATCTTTAGCTGATCCAGACCCAGGCCTCTTTTGTAATTCACACTTTATTCAGAAACAAGCTGTGTGTAACAAGAAATTAAAGAGTAAAAGCAACTCTGTGCTCCTTACAAATATGCTCCAAGTTAAAAAAATTAAAAAACCACAACAACAAAAAAAACAACATATAAACAGATTGCAAAGCACATTTAAGTTCAGAAGATGCAGGCTTCCAGAGAGACTTGCAGATAGAGACTTGCAAAATAAAAGTACTTTTCTGTGGTAATTATCTTAATTGGATCCCTCTCTTTTTTTCATTTTTTTTAAATTATAAACTCATGCTCCTTTTTCCTGTTGTTTTTTTTTCTGTTCAGTCTTGTAACATAGACTTGAAAAATTACTTTTTAGAACACAATGCTTTTATATTTAATACAGTTTTGTGAATATGCATTTCCAGGCCAGTGTATGGGTTGTGTTTGCTTTTTTTGCCTGATTTCTCAATTGCCTGCAAAAACTTATTATGTCATAGATGGCCAGTGAAGTAAAGGCTGGGAGTCACCACTGGAAGATTCATGACCCATATGAAGGCTAAAGTTCAACCAGCTTCACTTTCTCTGAACCTTTAGAGGGTAAATTTTGTCTGATGGATGAAAGCTTGCAAGAGGAAGCTGCTTTTTTAATGAAACAGAAAACCACCAAGTTCAGTTATTAAAACTAGTCACAGAAATAGGAATCCCTTCTTCACCAATTTGAGCATGCTGGCTATTCACTGTGTGTTTAGCAGAATGTAAAAACTTTTGGAATATGCTTTGGCCTCTTTCCTTCTGTTTAGTCTTTAGTTTTCACTGTAGTCCACCCAAACTTAACTTTCCAGCAAAACTAGTTTATCATTCTAATCAAATTGGGCATGCTCCAACATTGCAGCCTTTGTGGTGCACTTGCTACCACAAACTGCCTTAGATGTGCTCAGGATGAGAAAAGGGTTAGTGAGTTTTATGAAATGCATTTTAACATTCATTGAAAGTGAAATCCTTTAGGGATTCTAGAGGCAGGCACTATATAAACACTTGCATTATTTTCTTTTAGATATATTTAGAAACAGATTAAATGAGAAGCCATTTTTATTTTGCAGTGATTATTGAAATTCTTCTTATTTTTAATTTCGAGAGTCTCAAAGAGTGGCTTATAAATCACCAAGGTCAGCAGAAACTTCTACCTCACTTTGTATTTGCATCATCAGACAGCACTAACTTCTCTCACTCAGCACAATATCTGTAAATCTACACAATACTTTTAAATAAATGTAAATTAGTTTCATGGAACTCATTTTTCAGTAAAGAGAAATTTTCCATAGTCCCATATTCATAATCGCAACTGATGACAAGAGTAGTATTTCTGTTCTCATGAAATTTCTGTTAAAATATAATGTAATACTTTCTACAGGCCTGTTTTTAGAAGTTCTAAGAAAAAAATAGACAGTGTAAATGAAATGTTAAATCCTTTTAATTTTTCAACAGACTGCTATAAACAAAAGTGTTTTTTAAAATATACTTATTGTCAGGCTATCTACTGAAGCCCCATTATTCATGAGGCAACAATGGTATTTTCCTTGCTGCATATATTCTTTAAACTTCTCTGGGGATATGTGTTTCATTCCAAGTAAGACCACAGATTTTATTTTAATAAAAGAGATTTAGCTTTGTCTATATATCTACTCCATCATGAAAATTTTCCTTCCACTGGTATCCACTTAACCACTTCATGCTTTCAAATCTTAACGTATGTCTCCTTCCATTTTGTTTACAGGATTCTATGCCTTAGACCAGAGAAGTGTAATGGAAATCCAACTTCCCATTTACATTTAATATCAATGCTATTTTCTACAGCTGAAATAGATTATTTGCCCACCATTATGAGAGCCCTGATCTAATGAAATATGCATATGCATATAAAGTAGATGAAAAGTCAGTGCAGGTGTACACCTTCAAGTTGAAAAACAAAAATTCTTTGTGAAATCTCTAGCTTCAGCTGAGATGGCAGTGTCTGGATTATAGATAAAAGAATAATATCCTGCAAGTAAGTTAGTAGTTGTAATCATTCAAGTGGCAACTTGCAGAGACTGTTTTCATTCAACAGAACCTTGGTTTCATTCTGGTTTTGCTAATAATTTACTGTATGGTTATAGAAATATTGGATTCCCAGTATACCAGTCAGAACATGCATCTAATTTTATTTGTAAGTGTTTTTACAAGGCTCACTTAATTACAGACAGATTCTGATGATGTATTGAGTAGCCCCAATGAGTTTATTGAGTACTTCCAGTGACCCCTTGCAGGAAAAGGTGCTATTAGCATCAGGAAAAGTGGCTCAATTGATTCCTCAGTGTTTAGAAGATCATTTGAAATCCCCAGGTGCTAGATAAATGCAAAGTTATATGTCATGTGTAACTCATATGGACTATGAGCAAATAATTTTTATGCACAGGAGCTCACAAGCAAGCACCCTGCCTCCCAGTGACTCCAGTAAGTCCCCATGTGGGAGCAAGAGGCTGCAATTTGCAGATCCCTCTGAAAAATGGGTCTTTACAAGGTAATCTCAGCACACATCATGTGTTCACCAATGAGTTTGATGGAACATAAAACAAAATTGTGGTGACAAGCAAATCCATCAATGGCACACCCAGTAGATTCCAATTAAGTTAATTAGAGTAGACTTTCTAATGAGTGGAATGTCAAACACTGGATCCATGCCCAATGCTAATCATTCATTCATTTTGCTGCTGGTTCTAATTCACATTATGCCAAGGAGGTTTCATGCATTCTGACACCAAACTATGAGCAAAGTGCTTCTGCTTTAGAAATAGAAATAGAAATACAAGCACAAGTTTGACATACTAATTAAATATGCCAGGGTGCAAGATTTATTGCTAAGTGTTATTCTGTCCCTATAAATGCAGACATCAGCCAAAGCACAGAAAGGGTTTATAAAAAGTCCACAGCATAAACAAGACAGTGACAATAACTATGCTATTAATCTGGAAATCTACAGAAGTGGCATTGAAACAATAAGGAAAAATCTCAGAGGTAAACCTATTACACTGAAAGAGTACTGAAGTCTGAGTATACCAAAACCATGGAGGGGTAACCACATGAATATCAGCCTAATTTCAACTAAATGCTTTGTATATGATGTCAGAAAGAGAGTTCCAGAAAGATCCAGAAATACAGACTGCTTACATCCAGGGGAAATATTCTCCTGCACCAGTAGCTTCAAGACATAAAAGGTTAGCTGCCATCTGCTGATAATTAAGCATTCTTGAGCTTATTCTGTGTTAGCTCCAACAACTGATGAGGATGGATGTGCATTTGGGCACCCAGCTGTGCACTGGGGAGGCAGCAGCACCAGCACACATCCATCTCTCCTGATGGGTCAGCTACCAGGACAGGAGCCTCCCCCAGGCTGGGAGAAGGGAGACAGCAGTAAAAGCCCAGCTCACAGCTGGTGTTCTATCCACATTCTAATCTCTCACCTGCTCTTTCTGCATTTGCTACCTACTTTCTGCACAGCAGCTGACCATATTTGTAAGAGCAGATGCAGAATATTGCACCTTCAAATCCATTCTCAGGATACCAGGAGGTACAGGGGATGACTATCTTCAATATGCTGTGGAGGAAAGTAAGTTGAAGTTTCCATGAACTTGAAACATCAGTAGGTATTGATTTAATTCTCATTCACACTTTCTTTGGTAGCTCAACTTGTTAAGAATGAATTAGAGAAAGAGTTTTCACTTAAACAGTGCATTATGGTCTGTGCTTTGTATGTCTGGACGGAAGCTGAAGCTAAATATTCTGAATTTTTGCAACAAACATACAGACTAAAGTCAGTCTTTTAGCTACTCTGTAGATGCTCTCCTGATGAATTGTGTTCATAGAGCTCTGGTTCCTCAGCTTCTGCCCACTCATGTGCTGATGTTAACAGTACCAAGCCAGATGGAAAGTGAAGCAGAGTAGTTAAACCACCTCTGAGTAAGGTGGTTTCCCAAAACATACCTTCATTGCACAGAATCTGGCACTTTGGAGAACATTTCAGTGGTCAGGTCAACAGTCTTCCCAGATAAATTTGGAAGTTAGTCCACTCTGCTAAAAAGTCATGCTTCTTTAGAAACAGCTTATAATAGACATATCAAATACATTGGATGATTTGTAATACATTCAAGGATCAGTAAGTCACATTAAATAAAAGCAGATTTAGTAAAATTGTGTAGCCTACACTGCATCATAAATTATTAAAATTAATGAACCTGATCCCCTCTGCATATTACTCCATGGCTGACACTGGCATAATTTCATTGATATTAATGATTCACTTCCAGTTTCACAGTGATGTAAAACTGGAATAATAGCATGATGATTCAGGTCTAATACTGTTAAATTAGCTGCACCATTTACATTAATAGATGGCAGGCAAATATGTCTTCCTTCATTCACTCAGCCCAGGCGATTAGGGAGTTCTTTTTTCTGCCCATTATATGGCACATTAATCCATACATTTCATATACACCTATAGAGCAGCTTTTGATATTCAGAAATGTAATTTTATTATGGTGAGAACTAGAGGTGAAGGCAGGTGAAGGAGGTTGTGTCAGAAGTGGAATGAAAGTTGTAACCTAAGCTGTGTAACCAGTGCACCTCTGGGGTTTATTCCTTCCCTAGTGGATGTCTTTGGTCTCAAATATTGTTAAAGAACTGACCAGCCTTTCCCTGGCCCACTGCACCCTGTGGGACAGAGTTGAGGCTCTGGATGGCACAAACCCATCTGACTGTGCTTGATGGAGATTCTCCTCTGGGCCAAAGGGAATAAACAGATCCAGATTTACCTCTGTGTGCTGCTTTGGAATTCAGTGAGTGAGAGAGCAATGCTGTCAGGGTGCACTGATGTTTATGCTATTACACAAGGTAAATCTAATTGACTCATTGCAACATTCAGATCACAGAATTCTATTTTTTTGCTTAAGAAAAAATGCACACAGACATTTTTGATGCACACAGACATTTTTGATGCACACAGACATTTGTATACTTTCGATGTACACAGACAAGTCATGTGCTTGACTTTGCAAATTTAAATAAGAAATAAATATGATGCTCATACCCCAGTTGCATGTCTATATCATAGCTGTTTAACATACCTAAAAATCAATTGTATAAGCAAAAACCCTTCCAAAAAAACATGGCTTTTAATGTGACATAGAGCTTTGCTTTTGACACACTCTAGTTTTTTTGAGATTTCAGTATTTTACTGAAGAGAATACCTTTAAATCAACAAATACTGCTAACCCAAAGATTTTTAGACTTATCCATGTTATTTCACTAGTATATATTAACATGGAATGGAGAGAAGCCATTATATTGTAAATAATAAATCAGCTACACATCTGACTTAGAAACATGGCTGGTCTGAAATACATATCCCAAATTATAAACACTGCAAAAACTACTGCTTTCTTAAAACATGATACAAATACATGCACAAATAGTTACAGTTTAAACTTGACAGGTGGAACTGAAGTCACTATAATGTTTGCACAAAATACTTCCAGGTGTATAAATCCACTATACTCATCCAAATCTGAGGCTTACAAAGGAATATGGCCTGTTCAGTGAACAGGTTCAGTTCTGCAAGGTGAGGATATTTAGGGAACCTAAGTACTTCAAAGTGTATCAAATACTAAGGGACTTTCAGTGCAATCAATTGAAAGCTTTACTTTTGTTGAATTTAGAATTTTTTGTGTAATAATGAAGTCTCAGCTAAATTTCAGAATTCTGTGAGAATATGGAAACTGGTTATATCATCCAGAGTAACTGGCTAAAAATATTTTCACTTTTAAAAAATTCTGAACTTCTAAAAGTGCTGAATTAAAGCATTTTCTTTTCTCCCCTGCTCTTTGGCAAACTTTTGTTTATAGTTATGTTACTCCTCAGTTTTCATTACCGCTCGTTATCTGAAATATTCATGTTCATTTTTCTAATACAATATAGTATTTGGTGGATGTCAGAAAAGCTTAGTGCAGTACCATTTTTGTTGTAATGTAGGTGTCAAATCCATGTGCTCTAACACAGAATTCTAATTTAGTTCTGTTGCCAGCTGAAGAAGTGGAGTGCTGCAGCATGACCACCTCTACAGTTTTCCTTTCTTCTTCCCACTCATTACATCCTCAAGTTCATTCCAAGTGAAACTAAGAAAACTTTTGTTTTCAGAGAAGTTTGGGACTGCTTTTATTTGTAGCTTTATTTATGTTGGGGCTATTTATATTTTTAATTTGTTTTAATTTCTGGAGTTCCTAAGTTCTCCCATTGCCTTGGAGCTGCATTGGGAGCAGCAGGTGACAGGCTGTGGCTCTGAGCTGCTGCCAAAACAGCTGGTGCTGGAGCAAATAACTGTGATGACAGATACCATGGCACTAAACTGGTACTGGGCTGCAGGTGGTTGAAATATGAAAGAGGATTTTTTTGTGAAAAAATCATTATCCAGGAGACACAGAGTGGTTTATTACATCCAGACCTGAAAAGTTCTTCACCAAGAATGATGCTGCTGATATGCTGCTAACACAGTACCACAGAAATATATTTCTTTGCTAACAAAGAGCTTTTCTTTTGTTGGTTTTGGCTTTTTTATTATTATTTGAAGCATCATTAGCATTAGGTAAAAGGAATTATCACCCTAGTTGATCCTTCCTTTTGTTGATAGATTGGTTCATTTTTTCATTCATACGTTGCAATATCTGAATTCATATGTTAATAGAAAAAAGACTTCATATACAATAAGCTATAATTAAAATCACTTAACAAAACCAAACCAACCAACCAAAAAAAAAAAAAATCCAAAAAGAAAAATAAATCACATATTTCCTGCAATTTGAGCTACAGTCTTATTTATTCTTGGAAAAAAAATAAAAAGAAGAAAAAGACTATTTAACACTTCTTAGAAGTCAACACCTGGCTTCTGCCAGAGCAAGGAAGGAAGCAGTTTCCAAAGATAACAAAATACAAGGGATTTGTCAGAAAGGATCCCCCTGCACTACCTTGTCATCGCTCTTTCATTAAAAGTTATGATGACATCATATTATTTTTAAACTTTGCTTAGTTATAATCCATTTGCCTTTTACCTTTATGAAAGCATCCTAATTGTTTGTTCTCTCCTGATAAACCATTTCTCTCATTTCAGACATCCTGAAATACCTGCAGTTGGGCACCTGTAGTTTTTGCTCCCTGATCTCATGCCATGTGAGTCCCCTGAAGTGATGCTGTGTCCCTTCTTTCTCCAGGAGCCTGCAGCAGGCAGCAGTGACAGAAAAAGTGACAAAAAAGCCTGTGCCATGCCTGGGGCAGTGGCTGTGCCACCCTCAGTGCTGAGCACATGCCCCATTCCTGTGCACACCTCTTTATGCCATAGAACAGCTAGATAAGTGTATGAAATACCACTTCACAAACATGAATTTGGCTACTGGAAAATATCAAGGCTTGCACCTTTGATTTGGGAAGTATTTTAAAAGACCAATGATACTGAATAAAGGACAGGTCCATTCAGAGAAGATTCATTTTCATCAGGATTTGACCCACTGCTGGAAGTGTTTGATTAGATAAATATAATAAAATCAAGCTTAGGATATTTCAGTGTTCTTCACTCATTTTTCACAGAAGAAGATAGAGACTAGAAGTCCTATGGTGATATCTTCCTCCATAGCTCATCAAAGTTTTGAGTCCTGTAACTTTGTGCTGCTTTCCTGAGCACAGCTTTGGTTTTAACATCTGCCTCCTTGACAGACTCTCCAAGGCATTACATAATTTCATAAAACACTGAAATATGCACCTGAGGGGTGCCCATAACACTCCTTTGGTTATCTCCATGTGAGGTACAAATCAGTGCTGTAAGTGCTTCCTCTTTTCTTCTATGTTATGAACATCCTTTTAGCAATTCCATTGCATAGCTTGTATATATCTATTGCCTCAGAAGTAATAAAACTCTAAAAGCATGCAATATGTGAGTCTTTCCTCTTAATATAAATCAAAATAAATAAAAATTATGCCATTGAGAGATATACAGGACTACGAATTTCTTTAGTGTAACAGAATTTTATTTAAGTTTACGTATACCCCAATTCTTCTCAAGGGAATCTCTCAGTAGAATGGGAATGAATAATGGGACTGCTGCCCTGAAAGCAAAAGACTTGTAAGCTGCCAACACTGTGCCTTTCTGACTTTAATTGGAATTTTGACTGGCATTAGAATCTAAAAGTCAAGTTCCAGTCAGAGATAATACTCCAGTTTTGGTAGTAATGTCAGGTTGTTTCAGGTCAGAATAAATATTTTGTTATTTACCTGTGTATGATGACAGAGTTATGTGAGTATAAAAGGGGATGCTTCATCCTCTTCTAAAATGAAGATAGAAATATACTCCACTGCAGACCAATTATTATGATATTCAGGTATTTTGAAGTCTCTTGAAAAGGAAGCACTGAGCTGCACTTGTGTGATGATTAGCTTCATTGAGCTCTTCTAGCAAATGTAGTACTTAGCTTCAATCAATGCAGAGGTTAGGCAAAGGAAGTTTACTGTATTGATGGATTTCAGGAGGGATATATGGAGCCATCTGGAAGGAGGTCAGTCTTATGAACCTGCTGAAAGAGCTGGCACTGAGGATTTCATAGAAAGCAGCCACAGACTTCAACAGATTACACTGCCTGAATCATGAGAGAGCTGCATGCTCTCAATCTTACCTTACTTACAGACTGCAGTGTGCAAGTTCCTGCAAACAACTATTGATTCTGTTAAAAATAAATAAGAATCTATTACAGGGGAGACTGCTGTTTCTAGTGTTCAGAAATGTTTTATTGCCTTCCTGTTGAAATAGTGATGTCTTCCTCCAGGAAAATTATAAGCCTAGGGAAAAAAATGTATCCCAAATCTTTAGGGAAAAAGTCTGCAGAATGCATCACTATTAGATATTCAAGATCAAAATTATGGGCTAATGTCTGAAAATAGGAATCCTAGGCAGCTGAGAATCTAGAAGAAATGACAGGGCAATTGAAATGTTTAACTGCATAAAAGTTAGGTACTTGCAGCTGGTCAGCCTCAAGCTGTTGCAGGCTTGAAACTATTGAAACTATGAAACTATTCCTTTGTAAGGCAAAGAGACAGGGAAAAGGAGATATCTGTGTGAAAGCTATTATCATTATTAATAATTCATATAATTACATTTTCTTTTAGATTGCTTCTTCATTTTGTAGTGAGTAACTCATGATGTTGTTTCTGTAGTTAACATACACTTGGAATAATCATTAGTAAATCCCATGGCTAAGTGTATCTATGCAGATTTTATCTTACCCTAGACTCTTCAGCACATTGCCTTTTATCACTATTTATATCACTGTGTTTAATCCTATATATATATATCTTTCAATTTTAATAATTTTTTTTCAGATTTTGAAAAGAGATGGAGAAATCTCTTGAAGTATATGTGGTAGATTAAAAAGTATTAAATTAGTAGCATGATAAACATTTGATTGAGTGCAACCTGAGGAACACTGTACAAATACTCATAAGGTCCAAAAAGATAAGCAATGGGAAGGAAAACAGACAGCATAAAGTTAGAGAGAGAGACATTAAAATATCCAGTTAAATTCAAAAGCAATTACAACATGAAAGCAGGTGTATTAATGAAAAATGAAGGTTTTAAAAAACTCAGTAAACACTTAAATTATAATAAGATGCAGACATTGGGGTTAATGTATTTATACAGTTCCATTGAGAAGCATTGCAACTTCTCTAAAAGGTCCATGAATAATTTTACTCATCTGGTTAATATTAATCAAGTTTATATAAACTACATACATACATGATTTTTCTCTATAATTTCAAATACAGCATTTTTGAAGGTAATAGGTTCACTGGAGTGGCAAGAGCTGCAAATAAAAAGAGACTGGAATCAGAAATAGATGAAAACACAGATATTGCTACATCAGCAAACAGAGAAGTGCCAGCAATTCTGGCCAATCAACTCCATCTTTGTATCAAAAAGACTAAATGTAGGCATTTTGATGTATTTAGATGCTATGTATAATAACACAATGGAATCTTGGATTCTTCTGGAAAATTAAAGCTAGAATTTAGCAGAATTAATTGATTAAGCATCTTCTAAATAAAACATGTAATAATATTATGAAATCCATACACAGATTATTCTTCAAAACACAAATATTTCATCTGTCACTTGGTGTAAATTAGAGTTTTCTTGCTTCAGATAGGTTGATGCTTGCAAGATAACTTTCAATTTCAGATACAGTGGAAACTTCCTGTGACACAAGAGCATAGAGAGAATTTCACTCTCTGCATGGGACAGTGGAATCTCCCTGCATAACACACTTCACATGCTACAAAACTGTGCTGCCACAGACAGCTCTTGCAGGACTAAAAATAAAGTGCAAGGTGGGCAGAGAGAAAACCTCCAACCCCCATATGTGTGGCCCTGTGAGAAAAGGCATTTCTTGGTCTTTAAGCACAAACTTGCCTTTCAGCCACTCTGAGCTGCTGCTCAGCCTTTCAGACAGCTCACCACACCTAGAAGGAAAGGGAAGGAAAAGCTATAGCCTGAGTATAATGTATAGGACACAAAAACCAGAGAAGTGTCTCAGTTACTTCTAAGAGAACTTCTCTCTTTAGGAAAAAATTAGGTGATGTAAAAGGAGCAATTACATTATTATTTAAGTCTCAACACAAAGGCTTGCCCTGGTCATTTTGCTGGCCTGTAGCACCAGGCTGAGCTCTGTGTTAATCAGCATCTTCAAAGCCTCTGTTTGCAGTAAATGGAATTCCCTGTCCATTGGCTGAGGCAGACAGGGTTTGTGTAGGACAATGCTTTGAAAGTTCCCCCCAAACCAGGTTCTTTTAACTTCCCCATTTCCAATTTGTTCTCCGTTCCTCGGGCCTGCAGCATTGCAGCTTTAATTTATGTTAATGAATGATTGGATTGTGCTACTGTTGCCAGAGCATCTGATAGTCTGCATCGCTGCTTTGTTCTGTGACAATGCCTTCAGTGATTAGCTGGGCACTTTTAAACATTGTTTGCACTGATATTTAAACTTCTGTGTGGCTTTTAAGCAAGAAGACAGTGGCAAAAACTTTGTAGCAGACAGAGAGCCAAGTGTGACACACCACAGGCAGATTAGTCAGCACCACCACACAGTGAGGAGAGAAAAGATTAAACATTCTTCATTTGCTAGATATGCTGGAGACTGTTTTCAAGTGGAATAACCTTCAGGTCTCTTTTTTCAGTTTAACTCAGTAATTAGCAGTCATGCCTGTTTAAAATATTTGCTTGTTTATATTCTGTATTATATCAATTTGCAGTAATTTCTTCAACCCTGTGACATCTAAACTATGCTCACAAAATACAAACTTATGCATGTTTTGTTCCAGGAATGTATTTCAGATTTCCATTGATATTTCCTTTGTGGAAGGGTAAAAATCAAGAAAATGAACAATTTCTGCAACAGAAAATTTGTTTTAAGCGAGTAAAAGTTTCCACTGGGCTTTGTCATCCTCTATGTCTCAATTAATGTTAATTTCAAAAGTGGATCCCATTTATTGACTTTTCACAGTGTTTTGTCCTGCAGTTTTAAATAGAAGCCAACAAGACTTGTTATCCAGTCCAGCATCAAGTGATCGATGACAGATATAGATTCAATTTGCCTGAGACAGGAAGAAAGAGAACCTGGATCTCCTACTTCCTCTGTTTTTGTAGAAAATGCTAATATACTATTACTCAAAAAAAACCCTTCTCTACTGCCAGTGTTACAAGCACTTGTCAACATTCATTTTATTTGAGCCAAATTCATTTATTTGTGTTACACTAAGAAAGCATTTAGCTCCAGTCTATGCATTTCTTTGTAAAGCCTGGTATTTTCCCCTGTAATTTCATCCCACATCCTTCAGTGAAATCCAAAAATTGTTGAGAGTTTTGTCACAGGTGTCATTTGGACTGTGATTTCAACCCTATTTCATGTAACCTGAGATCCAGCAATTAAATGTCTCAGTAAACCCTCATTTCTCTGACTCAAAGCTCCAGTTCTGGGACTCCATGTGTGGGGTACAGTGAACAGGCATAAATCCTTGCAAGAATCAAATTTTCCAAGTAGCTTAGGAGCCTAAGTTTCATTTTCAAACACAGTTTAAGCACTAAGGAGACTTTGATTCACAATTAATCGTCCCTTAGCCACTTAGGAGAAAATAAATTAAAAAAGATTTGGGCATGGCAATGTATCCTGGCTGTCCAAGCCCAATGGTCTTGACATTTCAAACTCAGCTAAGAGGGAGGTGTGGGGTCAGACCCCCTTCTTTACACATTATTTACTTATCTATGCCAAACTAAATAATTCAGCATGAGATGTTTAGAAACACCCAGTTGAGGCAGTCCTGGGCTCGACAACAAGGAGTTTGTGATTTGGAAAATAAGCCCCACCCTCCTCTCCCACGGTCCTGTGTTAATTACATTGGCAGCTGGATAAAAGAGCCCAGGCATGCACACACACACAGGCATGCACAAAGCCTATCAGACCCCCGAATCTGAACGATTCTAGCATTTTGCCATTAGCTTTCATGTATTTTGAGCACGTACTTAATATATCTTGCAGTTAAGTACCTTGTTTTCTAAATATCTTAAACGAAGTGCATCTTAAATGTGTTTTGTAAACTGTGAAATATGTTAGTTTGCAGTCTTTCTGTACTTAAAACCTTTTGGATTCTTATCTTTCTGTTTGTGGAAAGCATAAAACTATGGAAAAACACCACTTTACAGCAGCAAAGTAGGTGGTGGTATGGTGGATTTTACCCTCCAAATTTTTGCATATGCTAAAACATTCTAATTTTTCATTCAGAGAATTCACAGCTCCATCTTCAGTAGAAGAAACAAGAACTGCTTACTAATACTACTGACAAAATTTGTTTGAGAAACCTAATTTAATAATTTAAATGAAGTGGAAGTAGCTCTCAGCAAATATACCCCTTAAAGGCTTTAGAATGAGAGTCAGCCTGTAGAAATAATATTTCTCTGTAGAATGACAGATTTAAAATAACTGCAATGATTTGTAGGGTAAGCTATTAAATTGCACTATTTGTACACAATGGTTGCCCTTAACAGCCTCACAGCATCTATTTGCATGGGATTGCCCTTCCTGTAATATTGCCATGTGCCATCAGCTCACTTCTGCTAAGTATCACAGCAAGTGAACTCTTCAGCAAAAGGTAAACGTTGAAAGGTCCCATTGTGGACCACCATGTGCAAAATAACTGAGCACAGCAGCAGATAATGCTGATGAGGTGTTTTAAGGCTCTGTTGACCTTACATCCCATTTCTTAACCGTTTCCAGTGATGTAAGTAGCAGTTGTTCCCCACCTCTTCCTCAGTGCTTGCTCTGTTGGCACAGTTGCTGGGTATTAAGAGCACGTGGCTCCCAGGCCTGGGGACAGCTCTGGCTGTGGTTGCCCCAGGAGCACAGGTTGCCTCTTGCTGCCATTCCAGAGGGGTTTTCCCACCCACTTGTAAACTCTGAGTCTGCCTATCTGCAGCAACAGAAACCTGAGGCTCTTCAGCTTGCCTTGTGGTACCTATTGCTATTCTGTGCACAGATCCACTGAGCAATGGTACAGGCTTTTTCTGGAAGGACGTTAGAATGTGAATCAGCTACAGCCATGAATTTTATTAACTCTTTTTGTTAGGAGCTGCATTAAATGGTGCCTCTAATGCGCAGATGAGCTCGGCAATGTCCCTGCTCCAAGGCTGAGCAGATGGCTGTTTCAATGCATGCTTGCTTTCATGTTTTCCATTTCATGCACTGTCCCTTATCTTAGGCAACCCACTTTTATTTATGCTGCAGGAGCGCCTTTAAACTTGCTCAAAGTTTATGGAGTAAAGGGATAGTATGGTGGAAAAGCCAGAGGGAAAACTCAGATAAGATTCTGGTTGTGCTTTCTCCTCTACTTGATTAATTTGGGAAGCTGCTTAGATTTCCTGTCTTTTCTGTGGCAATGGAGGAACTAATTTGGTAAGGAAAACCCAGCTGAACCCTGTATCAAAACTAGAAAAAAATGAGAGTCTAACAATTTCCAGTAACACTGTCTTCTTTTTTTCCCAACCTAATTTGTGTTATATTTTTCCTTTTCCTATTTAGCTCAGTATAAAGAACCAATTTACATCTACTGTATAATAATTTTCAGAAGAATAAACAATTCAAAGAGTAGAGAACAATAAGATCTACAGGTGCACAGGTCTTTTGAAAAGTAAGTCACTGATGTTACACAAGAGAGATATTGAAACTGAACCACTGAACCTTTAGAGGCCACTGTTCAGTTCCCATTGCAGCTGGTATTTTCCTTCTAATTTGCATTTAAACACAAGCAGACCCAGATAGTCACTCTTCTTCCCTTGACAGGGCTTCTATTGCAGGTGTTACAAAATGCCCAGAGGTTTTGGGGATTTTTTCTCGGATCAGTCTCAACCAGCACTCTGTGTTCCTCAATGATACATGGAATTATGGAGTTTTCCCATCTTCCATGTGGCCCAGGCCACTCCCTGCTGACAGACAGAAAATGTGGAAATCTACACAGGCTGCAAGTTACTGACAGCATCTGGTTAAACCATCTCCCTTTAGGAGTTGAGAGTAGAAATGCAGCTGCTAGGAAATGAAATGTGAAAATTGTTGTTAAACCCTGCTCAAGGTGAAGTATGCTTCAATGGCAAATGGCAATGCTTCACTGTCCACCTGTGATCACCCTGCTCCCCAACTACTGCACTCTATTTCCATATTATCCCAGTAGAAGAAGCACAGGAATGCAATAATTGTGACATTCAAGAGGAGATAATGAAGGAATCTCTTACCAGTTCTGGGTCCAGCTATGATTAAGTTTAACTCAAAAGACACACATCTTTTGTTGGAAGATGAACATTTTCAGGTGTTCAGAAGGAGTATGGAACAAATCAGCAGCAAACAGTGCCTAATTCCCTTTGCCTGAAACATTTCTCAGGCTTGAGCTCCAACCAGCAAGAAGTTGTTGACTGCAATTTGGCTTTTCTTTTTCTTTAAACATCAAATTCCCAATCCCTCTGTATCCATTCTGGCACTCATGATCCTCTCAGTCACATATACCTTCTCTCATTTGCTTCTCTTCCTGCTGTTTCATATAGAGAAAATAAAATAAAAGATTTGCAACACCTTGTTGTGACCTGGAGAATCGAAACAACTTACTTAAGTCATGAAAAGAAACTGACAGAAAACTGAACCAGGAGTCTAGGTCCTGTGCCATAACTTCATTTTGACTTCTCTCCCTGACATACACATGTATCCTATGTCATCAATATGCATAAATACTTTATTTTCTTTTAATTTTGCAATATTACTGTTTTAGCACAGCACGTTTTCAAACGATCTTTTTCTAGATGAACATCATGGATATGGGCATTAGTTGCACAGTCAGAACAGATTGAAAAAGCTAGAGGCAGTGCCAGGGAATCAGAACTTACACCCATTATGATCCATATTCCTTTCTATATATGGGGGAGAGTCTTTAATATGAGTAAACTCCTCGAGGTCTTGTTCAGACATGAAACCAAATCAGCCAAAAGTAGCAGGGGGAGTAAAGCCATGTAGTTCCAAAACTCCCTACAGCTGGTTGCACACCCTTTGTATCACACATACCCGAGCTTTCACAGCCTAATTTAACCTCTTTTTCATTTTAATATTTTTAAATCCAGCTAGAAAAATTGTATCATCTATGCACAGCGGGATGTCCCATTATATGTGAAATAAGCTTTACTGGTATTACAGAAATGACAAGTTCATTCTTGACTCTGTGTACAGAGCATAATTCAGCTCCCTAAAGCCTATTGCTTTCAGACAACCCAATAGCACATGTGAGCCTCAGGTTATTCTGCCCTTTCACAACATTTACAAACTGATACATATCTCTTCAAGAGGATAAATGTTTTCCTAAGTCAAAAAAATGTCAGCTTTAGCTTGGACTGCATTAGCTCTATTGAGTTCTTCAAATACACACCAGGTTAATGAAGACTAAACCATGGTGGGCTATGCTTTTTGATAAATATTGAAGTGCTCTTTGATCCTGATAACCCACAAATGTTCAGCATGAGTGAGTTTTCACAGTCAGCATGCAATGATTTTGATATTTGACTTAATCTACAGCCCAGTGTGGTTTATTTTCCTTATCTGGATGGTATGCTAAGAACAAGAAAAGACAGGGAAATTAAAAACAGCACAGTAGTAGTGTTCAAAGTCCTTTTCTTTTTTTCCTGTCTTGCAAAAATTCTTGGTCAAACTGACCCAGAGCTTACACATATATCTATGCATAATTCTTTGCAAATAAATATACGCTGTGTTGCCTTTGCTTATGCTGGACAAACTATCCCCACTTTTGCACTGGGGGCTACAGTTCCATTTTTGATTCTCTCAGTGGCTTTGGATCAAACTGGGAGTTAATAATAACAATATTTTGTCCTTGTATCAGTGCTTATATAGCACCTCTTTATCCCAGGCTCTCAAAACACTTTGCAAACATTAATTAATTAAGTCTCAGAACAGCCCTGTGAGGCAAGGAGCTATTAGGTGAAATAATTCCTTTCGGTTTCTTGCCTTTGCCATAGGGAAAAGAGCCAGCATAAAGAGCTTAGCTTGTGCCAAAAAAAATCAGCCTAGAATGGATGCTGGCAGGGTTGTATCTCATCACTGCAGAAAACAAGTACTCAAAATCCTTGTGCATTAGCAGAATGAGGAGTGGTACCAGAATCCATGAGCTGATGGAGAGGGTGGAGCAGTAGTTCACTAGCTGAGCATGGTGCCTTGGTGAGCACACAATTATTATTTTAATGGTTAGAAATAAAAAGTGAGCTTGCCTGTTAAGTTTTCTAATATTGTCTAATGCCAGTAGTCTTCACTAGCTGAGCATGGTGCCTTGGTGAGCACACAATTATTATTTTAATCATTAGAAGTAAAAAGTGAGCTTGCCTGTTAAGTTTTCTAATGTTCTTGTGGATCCTCAGAAACAATGTGTGATTCTTCAAACAGCAGTTAAGGCCAACTGGTAAATAACTGAAAAGAGTGAGAGTTGCCACATTTCCAGGCAGGAAGAATTACCAACACAAGCTGGAGTTGTTTCCTGGATCTGATAAAATTAACAGTAACCAGGCTATTATACAGACAAGCCAAATGTGAAAGAACAAAAAGATTAAGGATGACAGATAAACATGTGACAGTGTTTTTTAAAAAGTGAACTAATATTTCAGACAGTGAGTTCAGATGCTGAAGCTCAAAACCTCAAAAATAAAATAGTGATCTTGATGTCTCATTTAAGGGCACACTTGGCAGTTCCAAGTTTTTTTAACATTCTGCAGGGGCAGACAAGGTAAACAGACTTACAAGTTACAAAGGAAAAACTAGCTTGCAAAAAAAAATTAAATCCCAGCCACCAAACCCAGACCTGTATCTTGCAAAAAAAAAAAAAAAAAAGCCATCTGAATTCAATGTTTAGCCAAGCACTGTTTATCAGGGT
Source organism: Tychaedon coryphoeus (assembly GCA_013398595.1). Taxonomy (NCBI): domain Eukaryota; kingdom Metazoa; phylum Chordata; class Aves; order Passeriformes; family Muscicapidae; genus Tychaedon; species Tychaedon coryphoeus. Next base: position 1,268,587 of record WBND01000111.1, read on the forward strand.
TTTATTCCGTGCACTAAGAACATAAATGGTTTCTTTTTTTCCTGGGGCCAGTTTTGGATCACTAACTTGAGTCGGGCCTGAGGGAGAAACACAGCATGTATGATGAGCTGATTAATTACCAGAAATCAAATGCCTTGCAGTCAGGAGCAACGTGCTTGAAAGAAAGCACCAGTACTATAAAAGTGTTGCATATCTACATGCATGCATGGCCAGTCAAGAACACCATGGGGATTAGGTTTCACTGTAGCCTGAAACAAAGGATTTAGGAATGATTGTTTATCCTTGACAGTGTGACCTGTGCCAGTCTTTATTAACAAGGGCTTTCAGAATATGACATTTAAAGTAACAGAACCCTCTTAAATAAACCTCAGGATTTTACCTTCTTAAAACATCACTTGGATTTCAGCTGTTTTTCTGAAACCATGAGAGTGATTCATAATTAAAGGTTAGGCTATGTCTTATTTCAAGCCTTGTGTGCATAAATATAATCCTTTTGAGTCTGTCTCTTAGGAAGGGCTCATTTAAAGTAGAGTGCAATTCTACCAGGGAGCCATAAATGAAGGTAGAATCATATTAAATATTAGGAACGTTATATTGGCTATCTTGGAAAGCTGTTGAAAAGTTACAGGTTAATAGGAGATAGGTCAGACCATTTTACTAAGTTTTCATTTTCTCTAAAAGTCACGTGTAAATGTGCAGATGACTAGAGGTATTTTGTTTTCTGCACAGGATTATTTCAGAATTATTTTCTCAGTCATGAAACTCAGAGAAATCATTTTGTCTGGGTGGAAATTTACATTGGTAGACTGCTTTAAAGTGTTCTGTTTACAATTGTCTGTTCTGGTATTTGTTGCTCCTTCCACTACGGCTTGCCAGAAGTAAGCAGCACACTGTCATCTCCCTAAGAGTATTTCTGCTGCTGTAACATTTTTTTCTTGTACCTATGAGCTACCCTCTGAATCAGTAAAGGTTTCAAAACGATGTGGGTGCAGTAAGTGAGGCTGTGGCAAGGCCAAGGCAGGCTGATGGGGAAGCAGCACAAGACCAAGCCAAGTGATGGTTTCCTAGTTACAGACAGTGGCTACACAATCCTGAAAGCAATTTTTTTGCCTAAATACCAGAGATGGGTGTGATATCTCACTGCTTTTAGCTGGATTCATTTATAACTAAAATATTTTGATTTTCCTTCCCATGTTTCTTTCTCCTGAAAGAAACATCATTTGAGAAAAGGCTTTATGTCCAAACTTCCTCATTTGCTTTTGCTATATTACCTAAGGATAACAAGCAATTTTAGAAAGCTCTCCATCTTTTTCTTACTTTTTATGCAACAAACATTTATAGGCGAGTTTGAATTTTTTTCTATCCTGATGACATATTTTAAATGGTTGACTGAAAAAAGTTTAACACTGCACTGTAGCCAGCATTGTGTGCATGTCTTGCTTTAAGCCTCAATGACCAACAAGTTTTTTGGCCTGAGTTGGAAATCAACATATTATTTGGACTTTTTTCCCACTTGGGAGTAAAGAAGCATCCAGCAGAATTAACTTGGCAATTTTCTCCACTAAGCAATGTTAAAGAGATGAAAGGATGGGGAGATCCTTTGGATTCCATGGTCACAATTTCTTGAATTCAGGGACACTGGGAAATTTAAGGACAACATTGTTTTCTGCGAAAAGAAATCAGTTACTGTAAACTACTAGTCAGCTTCCTTAGCTTCCCCTTCTGTGGTGGAAGGATAATATCATAACAGCCCATGGCAAAGCTGTGAAAAAAGTGGAAGGAAAACCTTCTGACCCCATTGGGCAGCATGCAGAGAGAAAGATGGTGAGAAAGTGGATTTCCCCCACCCCCAGCTACAGCAGTGTTGGGGTACAGAGCTCAAAATCTTCAAAGTGGAAGAAACCTCTTATCTACAGATATAATTTTCTCCCCCAAGAATTGTAATGCTAATCCTATTAGCATATTAGTGTGTGATCATGGCTCTAGAGTTACACACAGCCTTCATACCAAATCTGAGCATGCTGTGAAGGCAGATGTGTGGGCTTGATGACCTGGAGATAACATGAGCTGTGTCTGTGCAGCATCATCATCATCATCATCATCATCAGCATCATCATCAGCAGCAGCAGCAGCAGCAGCAGCAAACTCCCATGTTTATTTTTATTGCAGTATCTTAAATTTTTAAGAAACGCTTCCAAAAAGAAATATGGAATCTTAATACATATTCTACACTTTTTTTTTTTTTTAATTCTTGTATTTAAATTTCAGTAACTAAAACTGGTAAATGTCCAGCTCAGCTGTCTAGTTTGGGCACCTTTATCCTCAGTAGCCAAGCAGCTGTAGCAGTGATGCTTCTCCATAGGAGTTTGATGATGGAGTGGGTCTTTGATTCATACCATTAATTACAGTAGATGTGGGGGTTGCTTACAGCTCAGACATTGCCTTCCAGCCACCACCAGCCTCTTCTAGCTCCTCCCCACCATCCCTAACACTTTAATTTTTTGGCAATCGGCCCATTTCATGGAGCAGTGCCTTTGTCCAAGTGTGAAACTGTGGCATTCGTCTTGAATTTTCTTCCACACTTATTCTGTAGTTATCTCCCAATGATGGTCTGTGACTTTAACTGAAACAACACCTGATATTATTTTTAAATAGTTCTTTATTACTTCGAAGTAAAAACACTGAAAAATAATAAAGTGATTTTAACCTTTACTATTCCTGTTTATTATTGCAGAATCAATAAGTTGAATACAGCTGGTATGTCATTCAGTCCCACAGGGCTGCCATTTCAGGGGAAAATTCTGTGCAGGAGCCATTTTCAGGTGGCCTTACCCAAAATAGACATTTTTCTTCTGCTCTTTCTCCTCCAATGCAATGCATTTGAAATTAGACTTTTATATAATTTACACTTCAAAACTATCACTTTGGATACTTTCACCATCCAAATGATGTTTTTTTTATTTGTTTTAAATTCTGCTAAAACCAGTGCTGCCTTTTGGCAAAGAGTGCCATGGTATAATTCTTCTTTGTTGTGAAGACAAATATTTTTTTCCTCAGCTTTACATTTCATTTTTTAACTGAATATCCCTTTGTCTATGTAACATGAGAAACCTGGAGCAGAATATTCCACTCTCTGCTCCCTATGTCATATATTATTTTATAATGCTTTATCTGGCCCCCTTGTATTTATCTTTTCTCTAAAATAAACAGTCCTATTCTTTTTACTCTATTCACAAATATTTTTTCATGCCTTTAGTTATCCACAGAAATTATTGCCAACTGTTTCCTATTTCTTCTTTACTTCAGTTTTTTTCCAACAGGTGGCAAAACTTTTTCACCATAAAGCTTATCAATGAATCATATAATGACTTGAAATATTTGCCAGTGTGTTTTCTATCATTAATAAATGGCATTCCTTAAGTTACTTGGGTTTTAATTAATGTTATAAAGGGCATAAATCCCTGAAATACAAATAAAAAGGGGAGGGGGGCTAAGTCTTTTTAAGTGTCTATTTTAAACCTGCACATTTTCTTGTATCTGTCATGTTTACATTTGTTTATAAGATGAAATCAAGTGCCTAGATCTTTCTAGAACTTGGAAATATCAGATAAATCAAAATTTTATCCTTTATTGAGAGAAAAATGGAGTATTAATTTCTACAGACACAAACTGTCTGTGCTACTCAGCAGTACTGGACTGTAAGATTAAAAGAGACAGGTCAACACTAAATTTCAGTTGAGAGGAGCATTTCAGCAGTTGCATTCATACATGTCTCATCCTCTGGCTGCCTGCTCTCCTGCCCATCTGCTGCCATGGCTGGCTGCCTGCTCCCTCCCTGGGGAAGCCCTGGCCAGCCTGGCAGGTGCCACTGGGCCACCACTGGGGCCACCAGGGCAGCACAGGCTCCCCCTCTGCTGCAGGAGGTCCCTGCTGATGGTAATGCTGAAATACTGGCTTGGTGTGCCCCCCAGACATCACCACACCTGCCCAACGTTTCCATGCCAAGGGGACAAAGTGGAAGCACAGGAAAAACATGAAGAGCAAAAAGTGCAGTTCATTAGGCAGTGCTTTGATCAGGGAGCAGGGCTGGCAGGAGAGGAGTGCCTCCTGCCCAGCAGCAGGGAGGCTGCAGGGATGGTGTGCTGTGTCCAAATCGTATCCCAGGGTCTCCAAGCCCACTGGCACAGACAAATAAGGACATTGGGAATGTCTGCCCAAAAGTCTGTGCACTACTGAGCAAGGTGGACTGGATTTGAAAAACAGTCACAAACTTACCTGGATGTTTCCTGGCTCCCATATCAGTGCAGAATGATGCTGGATATGCCTAGATATACTCTGATCTATATTGCACGTGGGAGAAATGAGAATTAAATTCCTTGTAAATAGAAGCAAAAGTTAAGGTGTTCATTTCTGCTAAGATAATGGACAAGGAGAAAAAGAGGAAAGATGCCTACATGTTCTTGCTCTTGTACACACACAACACATGCACACACATTTGCATGCTCAGTGCTGCTTCTGTCATGTCCCAGTGTAAGAAAACATTTTTCAGGCAGAAATGGGATTTTCAGTTTGTTTTCCCTTATATTCTGCAGGATAGCTCTAAACTAAGTCCTGCTTGTTATCTGCAACAGCTAGTTAGCTGGATGCTATTCCATGCTCTTTTCCTACCCTATTTACTTAAACATTATTCAATCTATGAAAATTATAGAATCAGAGAAGCCTAATCAATGTGGAACACCTGTTTATTGTTCTATTTTTGTTATTGCTTCAGCTCCACAGTATTTGAAAAACTGGAATACACTGGCCACTGTTTTTCTTTTTAATAATTTGCAGCATAACTGCTCAGTTTAAAACCTCCCAGACATCTCACTAACAATAATGCTCCCACCTTTGCCAAACCCAGAGATTTTCGAGGTCTCAGTTAAAACAAATGGAGTTTTTTGAGAAACAGGGCTATAGTTTTCCTACCATCTTCAAGAAAGGTCTATTGAAAATGTTTCATGGGAAGCTCCAAACATTCTTCTGCATTCTTGTCACTATGTTCATCGTTTGCTTTAGTGAAACCAACCCCTGCATCAGCAATGGTGGCTATAAAAATCCTGGGATTGTTTGGCCATGTATACTCCTCTTTTCTAGCATTCCCTCTTGCTCATTTAAGTAATGCCTGAACTCCACACCATCGTGACTGGGCACAGTTTAAATAACAGGCTCTGTTTCCATATAGGTCATGCTGACATTAAAAAATTTGATCAATTCTAAGTAAAATATTTGTTGTTTCCTGGGAAGAGGCCTAAAGTCTTTGGAGAGGAGTTATTCATTCAAGTAATCCTTTCTATTTCAGTGGAATTGCTAGTTTGAGAATGTTTTGAACAAAGAAATTGGCCTACAACATGGTCCATGGTGACTGAACAAGTTGGGGGTTTTTTTCATACTGTCATAATTCTAAATAACATGAGAGGGGAAGACTTAAATTTTAAGAGATTGTTGGTTTTCTTCCTCATTGCAGGAAAGTGTAATGTTACCAGTGAAGACAAAATAGCCTCCTTGACTATTCTGTGAAAATTCCCCTTTTTTCTTAAACTAAACAGATATAAATTTATGCAGTTGCTATAATGCACCCAGTTCCCAGAACCCTTAGTTTGCAAGTGAAGCTCTCCACTGGCCATTTCCAAAGGTAGCAGCTTTGCAACTCAGGGATTAAATGGAATCAATAAATGTTTGTCTGGGAGACAAAAATGTACATGATCAAGCACAGACACAGAGTTTCACATGCAGGAAAGCTGTTTTCCTGGGACCATCCACCTGGCTGATAAGAGGCTGGGAGGATTTGCCCTTCCTTAGAGAGCTTTCTGGTAAAGTGCACATTATTCTGCCAATTAGTAAAGTTTTTTAGAAAGCAAGTGTCTCTCACAGCCTTCACTTTCTCTCCAGTTTCTTGCTAAGTGTATTTATTACACCTGTATACATATTACAGCTGTGCCCCTCAACAAATATTTTGCCTTTGAAATGGCCTTTCCAAGGGAAAACAGAAAAAGTTCTATTATGAGACAGGAGGGAAACGCTTTGCTTGTGAATATAAAATAATATCTTTTTAGACAAATCTTGCTTGGATTTTCTCAAGTCATGTGTCTGTGAATCTTTTCATATATATACATGTGTCTTATCTCAAATTGGTATTATTGAAATTGTTATACTTCAGTAATGTGTGTTAGTGAAATAGACCTGTAGTAAGGTTCCTTATATCATATGATTGAAGTGATTTCAAAGTGATATTAATTAATCTCCAAAACACTTTGGAAACTGAGGCTGAAATTCAAGTCAATGTCAAAGCCTGGATTAAGTCTGAGGAGCTAATGAGAACCTTTAGAGCAGAGGAATTAAGAAAGTGCTTTAGTGTGTTTTCTCTGTAGGAATGGACTTAATTGAAGGAAAGCCTGAGTAAAGGCATCTATCCTCTTCCTGTCTATATCCCCTGTAACCACTCAAAAAACTGATTATTTTGGGAAGTAATTTAAAACCGATTAAAAATATAAAAATACCACACTGACTAAAGTTATATCTTTATATTTTAAAATACTCAGAGAAGACATTAAAATATGTACCAGTCTCGATCATTCTCATTTACCAAGCACATTTCATTCAGCAATTTCTCTGCTGCCCCAGACAATTGTTTCTTATGTACAGTTAAGCATGTCACTCTGCATCACTCCTTTCAACTTGCTTGATCAAATGTGGTTATTTTTATTACTGATTTTTTACCTGTCTTAAAAGGAATTTCTTTCCTCAGTAGCCTACTGATCACTTGAGTTCAGTACACACCAGTCTGGTCTCCATTGGTTGAGAGCTCTGCTAGGTTTTACAAAAAGATCTCCACATACAGCAATAAGCTCACCTAGGAGTCTACTCATATTATATAATCTTATTAACTGCTTGAAAGGATAATAGCATCTAAAAATCTAAAAAATAAGTGAGAGCCTTTGTACTGTACCTATAATATATATATTATATATACATATGTATAATAATTATTTATAATTATATATATATATATAACATATATATAAAGAGCTGAAGATCCTGCCACTGGTGCAGAAAAGCAGGATGGGACAGAGCAGAGCAGATGGGGATGGTAAGGACATGAGACAATGGTAAGTAGGTGCAGGTGCCTGATGCTGGGAACCTCCATGACAAAGTCAGGCAGTGCAGTGTGTTCCCCCAGTCCCAGCCCCATCTTTGCAATATGATTCTCCTTCTCCATCTCTCACATACTGCTGGTTATTTCCACTCCTTTACTGCTGCTTTTTGACAGAAGTGCTCTTCTGGTTGCTCTCTTACATAAGGAGTCAGAATTTCCTTTAATGTAAATGAAAACAGGTTAATTTAAGTTGTCAAAATATAAGACAATTCAAAAGATGAATTCTTTTGTTCCCCACTAACATTCACCTCCTGAGTGCCTTATAATTACATTGGCAGTGACCCCTGGGCAGGGATGAAAAGCAATGATATGAGGGTGTGGGGTAAAAGAGCATCAATTTGTTAAATACTGCATTTCTGTCTGGATTTTAATCTTTGGAGAGTACAAGGCACACATGAAATGCAATTGTAAAAAGAAGAGTGAATAGAAAGGCCAATTTAGTTAGGTTGTAATATCATAGCTGTATTTAAAATTCCTGAAGCGCTCCAGAGTTCTGGCTGCAGGATGTTTTCCCCAAAGTACCTAATGTAAACATAAGCCTGTTTATATTTCAGTAGGTGTGAATAAACTCAGCCAATATTCAGTGCCAAGAAAATGAAGCACTTTTTTTCCCCATCACAACAATTGATGTAAGTAATCAACTTGATGTGTGTTGAAAATGAGGCCTTCATTCTGCTGTTTCCAATAAACAATATTAATGTGTGTTTGAGAAGCTCGAAGCAGATAAACTTCTGCAGAGAAAATATTTCATTTCTCAGTGGTTTTGTAATAAAAGGAACCCAACAAAATGTTTTACAAGACCAAATCCCTGATGTGGTGATGGCAAGTAGCAGATTTTAATGGCTAATTCTTAATCATGCCTGTGCTATGAGAAGAGCCATTGTGCCACAGGTGGCAGGAGGAGCAGAGGCAGGGAAGTGGAGGCTGATAGAAAAGAAATTAGTGGCCTTTTCTTTCTCTTGAGACACTGCAGAGGCAAGCCAGCCACAAAAATGTGGTTGAGCTTTTGATGGCACCGAGGGGAGAAGCCTGAGAGAGGTTCAGGGCAAAAGTAGGATTTTTCTAGTGTTCAAGGAGGCAGCAGAATCAGGTGGAACAGAGTTCCCTGGGCTTGCAACAGCTTTTTTTTTTTTTTTAAATGAGACATTTCTGGGGAACTGGGACATTTAATCTGTAGCCAAGAGCACAGAAGGGAGGTGGCTTTGTATTTTGTAAAAATA